>JAOUZG010034668.1:450831-465378 GCA_026289955.1 Argiope argentata
AAATATACGTAAAACATATATTATCAATATAATAAATATACGTAAAATATATCTATACAAAGTATAATAAAAGTAAATTATATTAAAGCTCATTGGCAAAATATAAACACTATGTCAATATAGATAAACAAATTTATGAATGAAATCCAAGATTTGACAAGGATCTACTCTTTAGAATCGGAAAAACCACTGTATCCATTTAATAGCATGTAGAGCACTCACAAACGCCCAAAAAGTGCGTCAAAAAATGTGGTATGGTCTCGACTAAAGTCAGATTATATACTGAAGATAATTGGCATCATAAATTCCGCATGACATTTCACAATGAGTTCAACACGATAGAGATATCTTTTGAACAACAGGTTGTGCGGCATTAGAGATATGCTCAGTAATGATCATAAATGGGGATATATGTGATCAATAAAAATGACTAAAAAGCGTATTACTGGGGGCGTTCAGTAGCATTTCTCGTCACATGGGGTGTTGCATTCCTGTTGCCCTGCTGGAATTGTCACCTCCACTGGAATGCACAACTGACAAAAACTGGTGTAAGTGAATGAAAAGATGTTTATTTTATAAAAGGAAGCCAAGGGATGTCATTTTTTCAGATTCATCTCTTGGGATACCGAGAATTTCATGTACCGCTAATTGCACACAGGCTTTATCATCTTAATACCAGTCTCCACCAGTCCTCGTTTTACATGTAAAATCCCTAGATTCGTGATGTTATCTCCATACTCAAACACGTATAAGTTCAGCAATCATCCAGTCTTCGGGTCTTTCGCAACCTTCAATGAAATGCCTAATCCTCTTAAAAGGAAACGTATTTCTTTTAACTTTCATCGCTTTCAATTCTCAACATTGAGAAATTTTCTTCTGGAATTTACATAAATTTCCATAAAATATTAATATTCCTTGTTGATAAGACCAGTAAATTGTAAGGCACAAAAAATATCCACATTTCTCTCAATTTTTTGTGGTAACTGACGTTCTGGTGGTTGACTCTTCGTGAACGGACAGTACACATTGCTAAAAATCATCTAAAGACTGTCTGTCCACCTTATGTATCTATAAATTGTATACAACTATGTACGCATACATTAATTGATCACTGAACACTGTTTGACATTTTTTCCGTTAATCCTTCAATTTCTTTTTTCTATTATTGTTATTAATATCCCCCTGCAAAACAACAACGTTCTTTGAATTGAACCTTTTGTAATAAAATTCTTCAAATCTGGTATTTAAATAATAATATTTTTTACTTTTTTACTTGAAAAGTAATTATAAAATATTATAAGGATAAAAAAAAAATTAAAACCCGAAATTTTGACAAATCGCGTTTAGACTTACAACAGTTTGAAAAACATATTTTAGGCATATTCAGATTGGGTCAAAGATAGCTAGCTGTAAAACATTTGAATTAGATGAATGAAATTTGGTAGCATTTATTTACACCAAATTTGTATATAGCTATCAAAGCTGGCGTAAAATATACTCGGACAGAAGCCGGCTGTTCAAATATAAATTAATACGATGGCTACAAAACGAAATGTAATTGATGGATAAAATCCGGTGCAATCTCTACCAACTTTGGCAACCCTTCTCACCTCACATAGAAACCCTTCTTGTGGAGATACGCAAGAACGCGGAGGGAAAAGGGTTGAGTGAGGAGAGAAATCAACCAGAGAGTCGACGAGAGATGGATTGCATAATGAAGGAGGAATGTTGAGAGGTAAATCTGAGGGCGAGGACAAGTCATTCCGGTCCTGACGAAGCAAAAAGGAAGTTAGTCAGAGTCTGGAATTGACGAAATGATAGAGTAGAGGTCAGTCTTAGTCTAAGACTGAATTAAAAGAAACCCCACGTCTCACATCCAGTACACAGATGTAACTGTCTATATTGTAGCCAACTGTCAAACTTTGAGTCGAATTCAAAAAGGAGCTGATGGTCTGTCGATCTGTACTTTCAGAAGTATTAAAATCGAATACCGGAGAAAAGCAATGATTAAAATGCATCGGATTTGATTAGTAATTTTGGTATTGCAGGTGTAGTCCTAAGTCAAATTTTAGTTTCAATTGGTTGGAAAAAAACGCATCTAAAACACAAATTCTCTTTTATTAGAAAGTGTGCGAGGAAGTTTTGAGAAGATAATTTCCATTGATTAAAAGTTGAAGTGACTTTAGAAGCAGGATAAGTTGCTAGTTAATGAAACACACATATAAATGACTCTTTTTAAAATCGCAAACTGAACCAATGTACGTGAAATGTTGTATCTAGTAAAGCGATCAAATCAAGCAAGTAACATCCTATGCTTATAAAGATTTCAAATTCATAGTGAAAATTCGAATTGAGGTTTCAAATGTCCGTAATCCATTGCTGAAATTCCACATTCAGTATTCTTCAATTTTTTTAACCCCTTGTTTTTTGGACAGGTCACGGTTTCGAAATGGGAGGGCTCCAAGTTTTCAACTCGATTCTTCCCCAAAAAATGTTATACAAGCTGATTTGGTGCGCATAGCATGCATTGAGGCCAAATGCTCTTTCGCTGGTGTGATATGGAAGTTGAGAAAAAAGGATTCTGATTCAGGTTATCTCCTCGTCTTCTGACAGTGGTTCTAATTTGCAAAGTGCATCCCAAAATAACTCTAGAGTTGCTTTAAAATGAGAGCTTTACTAAATAAAATTCTCTAATTTTCTCCTTAAAGTTATTCTCCATCTTCCTTCTGCGCTCCTTTTAGCATTTGCGTTGTCTTTTTAGTCTCTCCACATCGTCTTTGTACCGACATCCTTTCGACGCCCGACGGATTCTTTCTGATTTTTTAAATTCTATTTGGGATGTTTTTGTTTGCATTTTTTTTTCTCAACTGACCATTTATCAGCCCAGCACGTGTCTTTAAAGGCGTGGTTCAAAATTTCGCTTTGTCATTGGTTTATAAGCACATGGAGAGATGGGGATATCAATAATTCATTGACAGTTATTTATTTGACCTGATTTCAAGAGAGAGTTGAATATCTTTTTAAACGGTCAAAAAAGCATTCTCAAGAATACATGTTGTAGGTAAAAACTACAACATAAAATATGAAAAAATAGAAATTAAATTAATATAGAAATTAATGAATTAAAATGAAGAAATAAAATATACCTTATCACGCTACAAAATTCAATACGAAAATAAAATCTCTCCTTCATTGACATGAATAATACTGGAGGATAAAACGAAAATTTATTGCTGCAGAAAAGGGTTTCTCCAATCAGAGAATATGTACTAAAATGTTTACAAAAATAAATTTTAAAAAAGCCTGAATTTATCTCTTTGGGATCAATTGAGCGAAATACTAATTTTTATTATAAAATAACGTTTTCGGTTTACTTGATCTTATCTATCATTGTGCTGCATCTGTCCCGATATGCCATATAATCTGACAATATGTATAAAAACAGACTTAGAATAGTGATAAAAACGGACATATCACAACTAAAAAACAACTCTTTTATGTATTTTGATAAACTATTTCGTGATTTTTTTTTTCAACTCTTGACTGATTCATCGATTCTTTTTATCCTCCTCAGTTACGACTGTCCTCCCATCAACGTCACCCTTCCCAAGGTGTACGACGACGCTGCGGTGGACAGACCCTCAGAACATATCTACTGGTAAGATTCTTCACGTTCATATTCTTTCTTTTTGCCCTTCTCTTGTAATAAAGTTTTTTTAGTTACGCAGAACTTAATAATGCTGTAGAGCCCACAGTACAATTATGACCATTGGTTATTTTCTCGAATAATGGCTCTCATAATATATATAGTTTTCTATAAAAGTATGCTCCATTCTGGGTTTATATTCTAATGGCAAGTGGCACCAAAACTATTCACTTTCTTCAAAGATTCCCTATATAATTATACAAATGGATTTAATTTCTAGAACAATGGCTCTCATAATAAATATTATCTTCGAGGATCCACATTAAAAGTATGTTCATATTCTAAATTTACCTTTTATTGCATTTTCTCCCAAAATGTATACTATTTTTCAAAGTTCCATAATAGAAATATATTATTATCCTATTTTCTAATTCAAGTGGCTCCCAAACTATCCATTATCTTCAAAGATTCACAATACAATTATGCACATGGATTTAATTTCTAGAATAATGGCTCCTAGACTATGCATTATCTTCAAGGATCCACATTACAAGTATGTTCATATTCTAGGTTTATCTTTTATTGCAATGACTCCCAAACTATACACTCTTTTCAAGGGCCCACATTTCAAGTATGCAAGTATTCTAGGCTTATCTTTTAATGTAGTGTTTTCCAAACTACTATTTTTCAAGGACCCATAATACAAATATACATTATCCTATTTTCCAATACAGTGCCTCTCAAAGTATTCACTATCTTCAAAGATCCACAATGAAAGCTCATAGTCTAGGTTTACCTTCTAATGCAATGGCGCCCAAACTATACATAATTTCCAAGGATCAACAATACAAATATGCCATTATTCTAGGTTTATCTTCTAATAATCCTAAATTTTCAAACATCCTAGTTTTTCTAATCTGGCTACCAAACATTTAAACATTCCGACCAGCTTTTCAAAAACTGACTCATTCTCTTTGTCCCTGATACATTGAATTTTTCAGAAGCAAATAGTGCCCATTTTTAATATTGTTTCATAGAGCAAAAAGGGCAACATATTGAAAAAATACATTCAAACAAACATAGTTATATATAGTAAATATGTACACAAATTATAAGTCTTGATATTAATGTGTATTAAGTTAACAGTCTATAAATTAAAGTGTATTAAGTTAACAGTCTCGAAATTAATGTGTATAAAATTAACAATCTCGAAATTAATGTGTGTTAAGTTAACAATCTCGAAATTAATGTGTATTAAGTTAATAGTCCCAAAATTAATGTGTATTTATAGTCCCGAAATTAATGTGCATTTAAGTTGAATTTGCCATTCATTATGAAAAAGAGTTTCTTATTAGGTTGGATAGATCTGAAATACAGCAAACAAAAAATCACACTGTGGGAAGCCACTAATTGAAACAATAGATCATGTATCGTGTTGAAAGAGACGTTTTTACGTTAAGGAGATACTTAAAGCTTTATTTACCGAATCATTTCATCGTCAATTATTCTAAATTATTTTGAACCATTAATTCAGTTTTAATATAGAATAAACCCATGGAAGAAAAATCAATTTTTAATTAAAATAACTTAATTTATAAATAAAGATTTTTAATTCGGTTTATAGTTAATATTTATTGCTTTCTATAGGAAATAAGTTTTACAGTTTTTTAAATTACTATTTGAAAAAAAGGACTAATTACAATAATATCAACCTGCTTTAAGCGGTACTTTTAAAGTACCGCCTGTAAATAAAGGATTAATAGATCTAAAAAATTTTCTGCTTCAACACAAGTCGTTTGCATGCGTATGACGCCATTTGTTCTATCTTGAGTAGTCCGAAATACAATTTTGTAATCGATTTGTTTTCTTTTGTTTGTTACCGTAAGTTCTAACATTTACAATACTTTCATATTTGCGATGACTAAGCAGCTTGTTTGCTCATTTAAAAATAATCTTTTCTTACTGATGAAATTTTTTAAAATATAAATGGAGTTATTTGGTGCTGAAATCGATAACATTTGAATTTCGAAATCAGAAAATTTATATTTATAAATTATAAAAAATAATAAGAATTTAACAAAATAGAAAATAAAAAGATTAAAATGAAATCTACTATGCCTATTTCAATGTATCATGTCAGAACATAACCTCTTGAACGGTCAAGCACCACGTTCTCGGGCGAGTTAAATTATATTTTTATTCATTTTAATGGTTTCCTCGAATGAGTCACTTTAGTATTGCAAACGATCCAAAAAAACTTTATCTTGCATTAATTGTTAAAAAAATATAACATTTCCCGTTTATTTCATTCCATATCACCACATGCTCAAAATGACATTTTTCTAGGTTTTATTTGCTGTGGTCATTAATTTGTTTTTTTTTTAAATCAGAGCTTTTGTAAAGGCGATGACAACGCGTTATTAAAAGTAAATTTTTTGAGATGCTCGTGCAAATAACAATTTTATTTTTTGCCTACTGATTTTTGTTGACTCTACAAACCTCATTCTCAAAACAACACATGTTCTGGCATGATAATAAGGGTTTTTAAGAATACAGTTTTATCAATATGAAGTAATATTAAGATAAATTTCTGAAATCGCTGTTATATAAAGAAAATTGGTGGTTAAAGTAAAACTCGTTAAAGAGAACGTCATTGTAAACCATTTAATTGAAAAAAATATCAATTTTTTCATCAAATAAAATTTTATTGTACCCATTTTTTATAATATCACCATCAATGCCCCATTTTTTGGAATTTCGTTCATTCCACACATTTCTGCTTTTGTTTTCTTTTTTTACTTTGAAGTACATGTATAAAAACTCGTTTTTTATGAAATTTATTTTCATTTTTTACTAAAATTACTGCTCTTCAGGAGCCCTTAACGTACTCTATTTCCTAACATTGCAGTGATTGATTGGAATGCTGCAATGAAACAACTTGTGATCTCGCGAACATATTCATTGACTCGTCACACTATCCAATAAACACACCTTTCAGCAAGGTGTATTTATTAATATCATTGCCCAGCTCCCTTCGTTAGAGATACGATACTTTCATCAACCCTCAGACATAACTTTCATTATGCACCCTATCGATTACGGAATCGATATTCGCAAATCGATTATGTTACCTTTGCTTTGTGCCGAGACACCGTTCCTAATGATATTATCAGGGTGTTTCATTATTTGATTAATAGACCGAACTTCGCTGCGATAACAATACATCGTCGCATGGCTCTGCACTTGATACTGGGACGTGCCTTTCCCGTAAGGAGCTGTAATGGAACGGGAACTGCCGAAAAATTAAATCACTTCTCAAACAATAAGACATCAGCGTAATGAAAATTTGTTTCCTCCTTTTTATTTCGTTAGACAATTCGTTTCTCCAGGTGATATTATCTTAAGGTAATGAATATGTATTGCACTGCGAAAATGTGCAGCATTTGTGTGCATTATTTATTTTCTAGAAAAGAAATAAACGCTATCTTTTCAAGAGCAGAATTTTATTTAAAAACGGATGAGGCTTAACACTAATGCAAATGGAGCTAAATACATCTAAAAATAGCAAATACAAATTGCAATAAAGATAAAAATGAAAAGTCTGCCTTGCATATTTCAATGTGTCATGTCAGAGCATCATTTCTTGAACGTCCAAGCACCACGTGTTCGTGCAAGTTAAATTATGTTTTTATTCATTTTAACGGTTTCATTTGAATGAGTCACTTTAATATAGCAAACGATCCAAAAAACATTTTCTCGTATTTTTTTTACATTTCCTTTCATATAATCACGTGCACTAAATGAAATTTTTCTAGGTTTTATTGGCTGCCATTAACTTATTTTTGGCCATTAACTTATTTTTTAATCGGAACTTTTGGAAATGCAATGACAACGCGTTATTAAAGGCTGGTTTTTTGAGATGATCGTGGAAGATAATAATTTTTTTTATTTTTCATCTATGGATTTTTGTTGACGTCCCAAACGTATCATTCCCAAAACAACATCGTGTTCTCACATGATAAAAACAGTAGGTAGCGAGGGATTTCACAATCAGCACAGGTGAAATTATAAAACCTGTTTCACCTGTTATGTAATAAAGGTGAATTTTTTTTCCTCCATGCGGGCACCTTGTGATCGAGGAGGAGAAACTTCCGTCTTAGTGGTTGATTCTCGCAGCACCGGTGGGTACAGATAAAAGTGAGGGGGGATATCTTCCATCGATGACGGTAAGGATTGTAACGTGGCCGATGAAGATCCTGGGGACTTAACCATAATTCCCATCACGTTCATGTTACGGCATTCCGGCAATACAGATTTTTCCTTCGAACTAGTCGAATAGCCAGTTTAAGGTTGTGTTTTAGACACATTTATCACCCAACCGATTAAAACAAAACTTGATACAGAACTAAAATAGCAGCACATATTCACGTACAAATTCGATATATTTAGGTCTTTGCATTTTTGAGTTATCGTGTCTACAGGCTTCTGAAAGTATAGATTGACTGATTTCGTTGGTAGATTTAGCTCGAAATCTGATGGCTGTTAAATTTGCATGGTGTCTTTTATCTATCCATTTCTCTTCATTTTATAATTAGCGAGTTAGCTACATTTGAGCAGCTAGACGTGTTGTTTCTCCATAGATTTTACGTTATATTTCCTCCATAGATTTTACGCAAAATTTGATTAAATTTTACAAATAAGACGTAAAAAACTTGTATCAAATTTTAATCTGACTCAAAACGTTTACGAATAATTTTTATCACCAGACGCAGACATTTTCCCAAAATTATGTAATTTTCAAAGTCCTCAAAATCTGAACTTGTAATATCGACGATTATTATATTTTCTCTAATGCTTTATCTACGTTAAAAATGAAACGGAAGGAAAATCAAATGTTTTAACACGATTCTGTTGAAAGATTCCAATATTGGATCCTGACACTCGGTTTTCAGTCATTCCACTGTTTTGGAAATAATTTCCGATAACTCTCACACATTAAACAGAGTCTAGGGTCTAAAACAGTTGTTACACACTCTTCATTAGACTATTTAAGCAATTGCTGTTACTGGTCATTTTAACATCTTTGATGAAGTAAACGATAATTTGCAAATTTTTTTGTTTCACAAATTGAATCGAGATTATTCCATCATCTGCGACACCCTCAACTGATACCTACCACCAAACACTGGATGAAATTTATTTAGAAAAGAAATCCCTTCTGAAGCAGAAAGTGAAAGATTTGATTCCACAATGGAGTCAAATGATTCGTTATTTCCAGACATGTATTTCTGCTACACCGTGTGGTGAATATTTGGTTCAATTAAACTCGACCGAACTTTTGACAGTTTGATTGAAGAAGGGGAAGTCGCGGTTGTAGCTGCTACAATGGTGACATTGATGTGTGGGTAAATGAAGATGAATGCCTAGTGTTAGTTCTCGACGCAAAATTAATCTTCAATGGTATATGTTAATCTCGCGTCAAGACCCTCATGAAAAAAAGGGTCTTTTGCCAAAGATACATTAATGAATGTTAAATCTAACAGCCTGATTCGTAGACTATACAAGCTATAAATTAAGATTCGTGCTTCTTCTCTTCGAAAACATATATAAGACCTTTTATGATGTATGGTTCCCAAATTTGAGATGTTTTGCAAATAACGTTAAGAAGTTTTTCAAAATAGATAATTTATGTAGATTAATTATGACCCTTGGTTTTTGAGAAATGAGTTAATGTGTAAATACCTCCCATCTGTCCCGGAATTTACGATTTAAGTTCTTCCGAAAATTAATCTAGATTCGCCTCCAGTTTTACAACAAAATCAGCTATCCTTAGTTCTTTACATTCCAAGGACCATCCTGCTCATATCTTCGACGTTTTCATCCAATCCCTAATCTAATCTGCCCTTGCTGAAATTTTGATGCCAAGTCTATCCACTACGCAACAGAATGTATGCTGACTTCTTCCTTCCGTGTGACCAAGCCAGCATCTGAACTGGAACCAGTTTTGTGTTATAGTGTTGCCTCTTTTCCAAGGATCTAGGAGGAAAATTCAGAGAATATTCCATCGTCTCGAAGAAAATCAATATCTGATCAGATTTCAAGAGCTCTGTTCCCAAGAGTAGCCCTCTAAATCCATATATTCCTTTTCTGTTATTTTAGTGTTTGCACACAGCGTTTATTTGTATTTGTATT
Organism: Argiope argentata; assembly: GCA_026289955.1. Taxonomy (NCBI): domain Eukaryota; kingdom Metazoa; phylum Arthropoda; class Arachnida; order Araneae; family Araneidae; genus Argiope; species Argiope argentata. The sequence continues at coordinate 460,670 of JAOUZG010034668.1, forward strand.
TTTTGTGTTTTTTATTATTTATTTTATCTTTTCTAATTTTTCTAGTTTATATTTTTATTCTTATTTTTAAAAATTTTGTGATCAAACAAGCTATTTATCTGTTTGTGTAAATTAGCGTAATTTTTCAGTTTATCTCTGATAGTTAGCTTAATAAGCCAAAGACAGTTGCCATTTGAATTTCACATAGCTCACTGCTTTCGGCTTTCTTTTATCCAATATCCCTTACCAAATCTTAACCAATAGGTGTCAAACATCGAACAACAGTCGCAGGGGTGGATAGAAAAAAGTCTTTCAATGTCTTTCCCATTTCCTGCACATTACACTGTTTAAATAACCAGAGGGTTATGGTTGATGGGGCGTGAAGCGGTGTAGTGTGTTCTTAGTTCAAGCAAAATACATAGAGCTGCAATGGATAACACATATATAATTTTCCTGCCTTCATAAATACAGAGATTTAACCGCATCTTTGCAAATTTGAAGATTATTCGAAATGTAGATAGTTACGGTTTGCTACAAGTATGGAATTTCTGAAAATGTTTAAGCCTAAACCCATTGCAGATGGAAAGATAATTTGATGCACAAATATTCCCTTAATACGTGGACATGTTTATTACAATAAAAAATAAGTTCATGCAACTACTTGGGTTCAGTTCTCTTAAAAATTGAATCTACATCGTTTTAACATACTGTAGGTATTTTTAAAATTAAAAATTAAATAAAGGAAATGTCAAAATAATGCTTGATCTTGAATAATGTCTGAGAAAAGATATTCGATTGCAAAGGGTTAAAAAAAGTGAAATCGGCCCTGAATTGAAAGGCGGGTAATTTCTCTAAATCCATCTTTCAGCTATGAAGGGGTTTTTTATTATTATTTTATTATTAAATTTTATCAATAAAATCAAACGAAACCCGGATTTAGAGCTTTATGTTCTCTTCTAAATTACATTGATTAAATTTAATCTATCTCACAAATCTACAAATTAAACTACTATTCCGGACTATGACCTATCATGCAGCAGAACTCCAAAACATCATGATGCTGCCGTTGCCAAACAAATAAAAAGATTGAAATGAAATCTGCTGTTTATACTTAAATGTATCATATGAGAACATCATTTCCTGAACGGCCAAGCACCACGTGCTCGTGCAAAATAAATAATACTTTTATTCATTTTTCATTGTTTCATCGAATGAGTCACTTTAGTATTGCAAACGATCATAAAAAAACTTTGTCTCGCCTTTATTGTTTAAAAAAACATCACATTTCCCATTTATTTCATTTCGTATAAACACGTGCTTAAAATGACATTTTTCTAGGTTTTAATTGCTGTATTCATTAACCTCCCCTTTTTTTTAATCGGAACTTTTGTGAATGCAATGGCATCATGTTATTAAAAGTTGATTATATGAGATGCTCGTGCAGATAACAAAATTTTTATATTTCGTTGACGTATTTTTGTTGACACCAAAAACCTCATTCCAAAACCAAACTCATGTTATGACTCGATAAAAACACCACAAATGTTCGAGCCTCCCGTCGGCTTGAAAGTGACAAACACTATTACCAACGCGAACAATAAACGTTTGACATTAGAAACTTATTGGCCAACGAAACTACAAACTATCTCATGTCCAATATCGGAAAAAGTTTCTTGTATCGTGTGACATCTTCTTAAAAATAATCAATCATGAAAGTAACGATCTTGAAGGGAAAGCTTAAACGCCCTATATTCATAAGAAATTAAACGAATTACTAAAAGACGATCTAATGAGTATCGAATTATGCAATGGAAATCATGAAAAACATTGAAATATTCTGCACACTTTTTCTTTGGCAACAAAATAGTTTTCGATGTCTCCAAATTGTCGTTTGATATTCTGAAGGCTGTATAATATTTCGAACATGCTGAAAGCCGGCGTCCTGGCACAGATGTAGCACGTCTTCCTCGTCATCTGGGCGTTCCGGATTCGAGTCCCGGCTTGGGCGTCGTAGTTATTCTGTGTTCTAGCTGTGAGGTGAGGGAATGTGCCTCCATATAAAAAGGGGATGTAAAAGCAAATGTGTATGTCATGTTCATATGACTTCTGCCCTCGGGTGATCAGAGATAATACCCTCAGAGGCTACTGCACACCTTCTTTTGTTGTAAAGCGGACACGTCATCATCCTTATCATCATCATCATCAAGATATTGAAATAATATAATCATATATTTTAGGTTAATAAGGTTACCATAAAATCAAAATGAATTTTTTCACAATTTTTTCATTTGTGACTATGCATTTAGTGGTGAAATAATTCTTTTCGGCTAACGCTGGCATCATTTTCCCAGATTAGTTACAAAATATATATAATTTTAATTGAAATCCACTCTCACGAATTTCGATTTATCATGTTAGAACATTAGCATTTTTATACCAATCTTTGTCTTAGTTAATTTAATTTCACTATCAAATTGCACATACGAAGATGGTTTTCCCCTCTCTCAAATTCCAAAAAAGAAAAAATAATTGTGAAAGGCTATATATATATATATTTCTTTTCCCTAAATGCATCTTCAACTGGTTTGGATTGATCTTGTGACTATTGCATTGCGTGATCATCAACTTTCAGAAAAGTGAATGGCTTTTCTTTATATCTCGAAATCATTTAGCTATAAAACTTCTTTTGCCAGATAGAAAATTTCAAAGCTTAAAAACAATTATATTGCTATATACAATATATAAACTGTTATTACGCTCTTTCTGTTTTGCGTTCATGCCCATTTTCTTCTTTGTTCTTCTTTGGGTCGATAACTTCTTGCGAGCGTTCCTTTTTTCCCCGGACAGACAGGAGAATCGGGTGTATGACGGACTTTCATCCAAGTTGTAACTTTTTATTGGCAATAAGTCTCCAAATGTGTCAATCGTTGTTATCACTCTCTAATAACCCTAAACGCAAAACGTTGATGCCTCAAAAGAGGTAAATCATCACTTTTCGGTCTGTGCATTTTGCGGCTTCAAGACCCTCATATCAAGAATACATCATGTTCTCGCTCGATGAACATTCAAACAGAATCTACTACTCTGATGCATCACTAAAATCTTTTGTGAATATTCTTTCCTATTTTAGTAACCTTCGGAATATTCGAAATCTCACGTGCTTCATATATAATAATCTATTAACAATCACATTCTCCCCATCATTACTCCAATTGTTTCAATTAGAAATACGTTTTGGACAAGTGATACATATATAAATTATTCCCTCGTGTCTCTCATCGATTATGCAATCGATATCGGACAATCGATTACTTCGCTTTTCCTTTGTGTGAAAACTCAGTTCCTAATGATATTATCACGTTGATTCATTCTTTGATGAATAGCCCGAACCTCGACGCCATTCGTTATCTCGTGACACTGAGCCTGATAACGGACCTTGTCCACCCCCATTCCATTCCGTGACTTGACCGGATTTACGTCGGAAACATTTTTTGCGTGCCCACGCAACATGAAACTTAAATCACTTCTCAACAAATGACGTCGCTAATGCACGGTGTTGCTGTTTTGTTCTTTGTTTCATTCCCTTCAATCAATTAGTTTGCTGTCGTAATATTCCTCTGCGGTGATGAATATGCATTGCGCGGGTGTGTACGCCATAATGACATAAATGATTCATTTGCTATAAAAACCAGCATTAACTAAATGATATTGTTCGGATGAATGTAGGTCAACATTTTCAAATGCTGGAAAAAATGTGTTACGGTATTATTTTTCAACTAGTCATTTCTCGTGGCAATATTGTTGGCATTCTTTTCCTCCCTCTTTTTGAGGATTAGTTTGTAATTAATCCACGACAATTTAATGACAAAAGACTAATAACAAATTTTCTCTGCTTTATTCACGAATACGTTAGGACACATACATTACATAAAGAGATCTTGTTATTATTTAATCTTTGTTATCATGTCAGAACATGTTGTTTTGGGGTTGAGATTTTTGGCATCAACAAAAATCCATAGGTGAAAAATTGAAATTTTAGTATCTGCACGAGCATCTCAAAAAAATCAGCTTTTAATAACACGTTGCCATTGCATTTACAAAAGCTCTGATTAAAAAAATAAGTTGATGTCTACCACAAATAAAACCTAGACTAATGTCATTTTGATCAAGTGATTATATGAAATGAAACAAATAGGAAATGGGATATTTTTTAACAGTCAATGCGAGACGAAGTTTTTTATGATCGTTTGCAATACTAAAGTGACTCATTCAATGAAACGATTAACTTGAATAAAATTATAATTTAATTTGCACGAGCGCGTGATGCTTGGCTGTTCAAGAAATGTTGTTCTGACATCATATATTGAAATAGGCATAGCAGATTTCATTTTTATCTTTATTATTATTTAAATTTTGTTGATTAAGATGGTTTGCTTTTAATAATACTGTATATATTATATAAAATGCTAACATAGGTGGCACAGAAATCACTCTTATCTTTTGTTCTCGAAGAGTAACCCACAAATATAAAGAAATCATAAGATAAATTATAGATTGATTCAGTCAGGTTTTATTTTATATATGCATTGAATCCAAAGCTTCGATTAGCTGATTAATAGACCTATTAAATATTATCAGTCATATCTGGTTTGCCTAGGAGATATTCCGGAGATGATTTATTACTATATATATATATATATATATATATATATATATATATATATATATAT
>JAOUZG010034668.1:468441-515776 GCA_026289955.1 Argiope argentata
AAATGACTTTTAGACTTTTTTTAAATTCATAATAGTTATATATTCATTAGTTATAAATTTTTTCACATAATGCAGAGGTCAGAAAGGATTAGTTCCGCCCCTCATTTTAAGCAAAATATATGTTCATTGCAAAAGATAATATTAAAAAATATAGAATGAAATCTGCTATGCATATTTCAATGTATCATATCAGAACATCATTTCTTGAACGGCCCAGCACCAAGCGCTCGTGCAAGTTAAATTATATTTTTATTCATTTTAAGGATTTCATTGAAAGAGTCACTTTGGTATTACAAATGATCCATAAAAAACTTTGTATCGCGTTGATGGTTTTAAAAAATATCCCATTTCCCATTCATATCATTTCTTATCTTCACGTGCTCAAAATGACATTTTTTATTGCTTTTATTTGATATAGTCATAAATTTATTTTTTTTAATCAGAGCTTTTGTAAATGCAATGACAACGCTTTATTAAAAGCTGAATTTTTGAGATGCTCGTGCAAATAATATATTTTTTATTTTTCGCCTATGGAGATTTGTTGACGCCAAAAATCTCTTCCGCAAAACAACATCATGCTTTGTCATGATAATATAATAAATCATCCAGAAAAATATAAAACGTAAGCCATCTTAGGTGACTATCTGTTCACCAGTTAATTTAATCCTTAAATGTATGATTAATTGTTTTGAGTTAATAAAAAAATCTTTATAGAAAAATAGTCTTAGATTACATGAAAAATAAATTAATAAATCCAGGTAGTAATCAGGTACATTTATTTTTAAAAGCGTTGTATCAGACTTTTGGCAATGTACTGTATTTCCCAAAAATCTAGATTGTATCTGATATAATTTTCAAAAACAAAATCAAACATCGATAGCTTACTTGATAGAAGTAATTTTTTGACAATTGGATAGATCACTCCTATATAGAGAACTAAGTTGGCAACAGAAACTATTTCTTCGTGTTACACACTGAACTGCATCATCCACCACATTCAAATATAAAAACAAATGACATAACTTATCCTCAAAAAGTAGTGTCAATTTCCTCTTTCACACGATTTATTGTCCAGATTTTGAATAAAATTAAGTGGAACTAGATGTAGATAATGCCCAACAATATGCATGTAAGGGTTAATAAATAGCATTAATCCAATCATGTCACGGAGCTTTCATAGCTACTTTTTTTCAGAAAAAAAGGTACTATTTCAAATTAAACTCAAGTATACTCATGATTTCCCTTAGAAATGTCCGCTAACTGATGTTTAGAAACTGACAAAATCGATTGTTGAAAACGGAAGCTCTGACAGAGCTGTATTTCGTGATATTTCACGAAACTTTAAGGTTGTAATTGAATTTAAGTTGTGATTGGTAACAGGTTGTAGTTGAAGACAAGTAACCACTGATAATATCTCTGGGGATCAATACCTGCATTCAAAACAAAAATATTCGAAATCAGTATATTGATATTGTACCTTGGGATTTCTGCAGTGGTTTGTCCCCATAGAAACTAAACAGTGATGTGGCATTTTCAAAACATATCTTGAAGATGAAGAAGAGCTGGCAACCCTTGAGGAAATTTATAGAGGACATGAACTTCCTTATGAAATTAAAAAGCTTAGGGTCGATCCAATAATTGGGGGGGGGGTATCGCTTGTTGTGCCCAAACATAGTGTAAAACGAAATAGTATTTTTACTTTCTCGTATATCATGTATAGAAAAAGTAATGTCGTCGACAAAAAATTTAAAATCTAGTTTCGAATGAAATCATGTGAAAAAAAGTTGATATGATTATAATCCGGAGAAAGATATGTCCATAAAATTCAATACATGTTTTTAACTCCCCTAGAACTGCTACCCATCAAAGTATGAGCCTTATCCAACTACAGATAGACTGTCTGTCAATCTGTACCTTCAGAAAAAAGTAATCCATAGTACAATGACTGAAATAAATCAAGTTTAGTACGTGATTTTGTGCTTACAAGTGTAGTTTTATATCAAATTCCAGTTTAAATCGGTTGGGAAAAAGCGTCTAAACCAAAAATTCGATTTTTGGATATCTTGACTGAATGCGAGGAATTAATCACCAAAAAGTACTAACCACAGGTCACTCGATAAATTCAATAAATTGTTGAATTCACGTCAAAGGTTGAATTTTTTAACAATTGTGCCATGGCCTCTCTTTCTGAAGCAATGCATATTTCAGTTTGTCACTTTGCTGCTATTATTTCATATTCGGTACTTACATATTAGACCGTCTATCCGCCAAAAACGCTCCAACCACGCGAAATTTTATTTCAGTGGCCAAAATTCTTTAATGCTTTTGAATACTTGACCAACCAATTTTGGCGCGTAGGCGATCTATTGGCAACCGTTTTTTGATTAGCTATTTACATCTCTATTTCGTAGCTAAACAGTCATCGTTTTTCCCGTTTTCTCTAAGAAATGTTCAGCTATGTTTCAACTGGCACATGTCACCAATTAGATAGATATTGAAAAAAAAAGGGCTACTATTTAAAAAAATATTCTTTTAATTCAGTTTTGAGTAATACGAGAAATACAAAAGAAATCTTAAATGCCATTATATTTATTGTATTATCCTTAAAAAAAAACATTTTAATTCTATTAAAAATAGTTTTCAGATTTCTACCCTAATTGTTTTGATATTTTTTCTTTAAAGGAATAACTTCTTTTTATTCTAATTCTTATTATGATGTGAGAGCACGACGTTACTAGGGGGTTGGGCTTTACGAGGCCTCAATTGCACGGGTAGAAAAATGGTGATTTATTACTTTTAGGGTTATTAGAAAATGATAGTTGTCTCATTTTTCGACTCATAGACAACAAGGAGTTAAAATTACTGGTAAGGTCCACCATGTACCCGATTCTCTTGTCTGGCCAAAAAAGAGGAGGATCGTAAAAAGTTATCACTCTATGAAGCAAAGAAGAAAAGGGAAATGAATGCGAAATGGCGAGGAAATGTATTCAAAGTTATATAAATTTTTAGGTATTCCAGGAGGCAAAAATAAAGTTTTGAAGCTTGAAAGACTTCGAAAGGAGAAAAAAAAAACATCGGTACTTAAAAGGTGACGATTACATAAAATAATAGTCACATCAGTACTCCAACCCAAATTTTCTAAAGGAAAAAAAGTTCTACCCTGGAGATAAAATTTTGGAATTCGAACATTTGTGCGTAAATGGGAGGGGAAAACAGCCTTTTCTAAATATAAACAAACGCGTAATCTGATTGTCACGTGATTGTTTTAAACCGGTTTCAAATGGTTAAATGATTTAAATAAGACAACCAATGACTTAAAAACAATATTGTTCTTGCTTAGTAACTTGAAATTTGCGATAGCAGATTTCGATTTTATGTATATATTATTTTACAGATATCTTAATTTTACGGTTCTTCAAGAAATTTAGTTTGCAATCGACGCTTCGAATTAAGTTTAACATAAACGAAATATGTTTCAAATTAATTATTGAGAACAAGTCTGTTTATTGATACGATTGTTGCTTATCTAACACATATATTGGAAATAGCTGAGTAATAAAACGGAAATTTCCTATATCTATCCTGTATTTTCCATGAAACTTTCAAAACAATTTTCCATGCCATCACATGACGGAAACTTGCCAGGAAGTGAGCTCAAAAGAGAACACAACATTTTTTGGCAGTTCTGTCAGCACATGGCTACTCAGCTCAGCAAGTGCTTTTACGGAAGCGGGAGAATAACAAAACAAGGAATGGCATCAGCGATGATGCTAATGGATAAACAAAACTTCCGGTATCATAACAACAATAAGTTTTTATCTAGACCCCCCGTTGTTTATTAAAAGATATCGCTAGTCTTCTCTGTTCGGTTGGTTAATGAAGATATCTGCCAAGAGATAGGTTCTTCTTCGCCATTTTTTTATTGGACAGATGCCAATATTCGCTCGAGACTAGATTGAATTTCTGGGAAAATATTTGGAAGGATTTCCGGATATAAGTATCTGACACATAAACCAATATATCTATCAGGAAGTAGACCACCTGTTAAAAATAATTGGAGTTTACTTACATGTGAAGATTGTATTCCCAGTGGATTCGATAAAGCCCCATTTGATCATCTTCCATGATTACGTGAGCTTCATATTATAGATATTTTATTTAATTTACATTTAAATATTACATTACGTGATATCATTTCAATTTTTTGGTTCGTTTTATGTATTTTATTTACGTGATTGTGAAATAGTAAACCGTTGTATAAGTTTGATGCAGAGATTTAACATCAAAAGTGTAGGTCTCTATCAAATCCACTAAAAAGCTGCTAGTCTGACATTCTGTATATTCGTACGCATACGAACCCGAAAATTCAAAACCGCAACTACTAAGTTCAAAGAAATGCGTCTTTTATAAATGAAATATGTTTTAGATTTTATCTGACTGAAGAAGATAAATTAATATATTTTATAAAATTTATTATCTTTATATCGTAGTTACTTATATACAAATTTGCAATTATACATGAAATTACTTTACTGTAAAAAAGGAGTTTTTGGCAATTAACCAAGCATATTAGCAAACGAAAAACACGATTATCTTTTAAATAGAAAGAAAGATGTAATTATTTTCAAACATTCATTCGCAATTTAATTAAATGCTTTATGTAGATTTGCTCGTCTGCGATAATAAATTAAGCAATATCTTTTTTTTTATTTATTTATTTACCTCCTTCCATTTTTCAATGTTCTCATCACTTTTCTTTTCAAAACTTTAAATGGCATCAGCTTCAATTAATTAAATGTGTGTCAAGGTTAAATTATTCATTGAAAAATAGTTATCATCAAAAAAAATTTACATCAATTACATTGGCATATTAAATTTACAAAAAATTAAAAAGTCAACATCAATCAATTATGGGTTTTGAAGAAATGTAAAAAGAAGCTTATTTTTCCGCTAAAAAGCACAAATTCAAAGGAAAGTGGGAAAGTAATTAGATTTTAATATTTGTTTCCTTTATATTTTAACTGTTTCTTTCTTTAATATTTTAATGAATTTAAAAGAGAGTCTTCTTATTTCATTAATTAAAGAAATAAAAAAATTTTGAAATCAAACAATTTACAAATAAGTTTTTCAAAATGAAATATTTAAATACATTTATTTAAATTCACCTTTATAAACTAAAATTTAAAAAATACTGATCAAAAGTTTTTCTTTATTAATTACTAAAAACTTATTTCAAAGGCAGATTTGAATGCAAAATTTAACTTTAAGTTATGCTTAATTCTTTTAAAATTTGGAACCTTAAACAATTGCAAAATTAGAATTTCTGTATTTATTATTAAAAATATTAATATGCTATATTTATAATTAAACATTACAATAAAAACAATTCGGAATTCAATAATTTGCTTTAATTTATTTTTAATTCATAAAAATTAAAAATATTAAATAATTGAACTATTAAAATTTATCTTATTTCTTTTAAAACGATTTTTTTCAAATAAATTTGTATTATTATTTCTAATGGCGCATGTCATAGACAAACCCACTAAGTCAACAATTTTAAACGAAGAGAGCGTCTCTTATTTCAGTAGCGCCATCTCGCTGTAAGAGTACGTCTTGGCTATGAGTCACAACCCTTTTTTACGGAGCGAACTTCATTCACTCATCCACAGATCGTTAATCTTGGAGCTATCACCTCTGATCCGATCCCTCCTTTGGTATTGTCTGGACATGGATGGCTTTGTGGTCACGACAGACTTATATGTGCACTAGCCACCAAATACACGGGGAGTCTCCGCCTGGTGAAGTTTGACCAAGGGATGCGAATCCAACAGACTAGTAACCAGGCTCTCTTGACCCTGAATTTCTTTTATTTATATTTAAATATACTTTCCAAAACTTTCTTTAAAAAGTAATTAAAAATCATATATAATAGAAATTAAAATAGAAATGTTGCTCTAAATTACAGTATTAAAAGGCTACTCTGAGAATAAATAATGAATGAGAATATGTAAATAGTTTTTAGTGTTTCTTAATTCACAACTTTAGAAAATATCGTAACATAAATATCACTTTTTTTTACATGCGCACATTTTTTGTTAGAATCAAGCACATTTTTTGTTAGAATTCGCAGTACTTTTCCTCACTGCATAGAGTTTTAATCACTAATATTGATACTAAAATTGTAACTACAAAGTTTTGTATTTTATTAACCTTTCTGACAGATAGTCCATGAAGGGGATATTATAAAGTGAGAACATAATGTTGTTTTGGTTTGAGGTTTTTGAAGCCTCAAAATGCATAAGTAAGAAACTGTTGATCGATCGCTTTCAAGGCATTACTTTTTCGCCTGTAAGGTTATTAGAAAATAATAGCAAAAGATTTTCACATTTGGTGTTTTATCGCCAAATAAATCATTTAAAAATAGAAATTTAATTATTAATGAAGTCAACGGCAATGTTACATTTTTTGTTGTTGTCGTTAAAATGTTTTTATCATGTAAGAACATGATGCTGATAATTTTGAAACCACTCAAATAAAGGGCAGAAAAGGGGCGATTTATAAATTTTGGGGTATCAATTTTCCACTTTTAGGGTTATTGGGAAATGGTAAACGGCGACTTATCAACAAAACAAAAAGTTACAAGTTGGCATGAATGTCCTCCATGTATCCGGTTCACGATATATCGGCGCATGCGTATTCTGACAGTCGCATGATTGTTCCAAACCTGTTTTAATCGGTTAATGACTTAAATTAATCAAAAGTAATTATGTTCTCTCATTGAAAGTAGTTATGTTCTCGCCTTAAAACTAATATTCTCTTACGATAACATGAAATTTGAGATATCAGATTTCAATTTTCAAATATTTTATTATTATTATTTTCAATTTAGCGAGATGCAACTTCTAAAGGTAGCACTAACTGTAGTAATTTATAGTTCTCATATTTCTGAATACTAATATTCATAACTACAATGTGAACCAAATAATGTTTGTATAAAAATAAATCCTTATTCTTAACGTTATAAGTTTTGCTTTTTTATTGACTGAATAAATTTATTATTGAATTACTGGAGAAACATTATGAAATAATTTCGGAACTACGAGAAAAAAATGGCTCAGTAAAGTTTAATTATTTTCCATTTTAAACTAAAATTTTTGTCTGAAAAACACAATAAACAGGTAATAGTAAGGCTTCTAAAACGATGTATAAATTACTTACTCATAAAAATTTGAATTTTTATGATGTTGGGTACTTTTTCTGTTTTTTTATTAAAGTTTGTGACTTTATTCTTTAAGAGTAGAGAGGAAGAAGACCTTGTATTTTAGCATTTTCAATTGTGTCTTAATTGGTTTTAAGACATATGGTTAAGCATTGTCATGCTGAAGGACAACTTTGTCTCCTTTCTCTTGAAACTATATTTTGGAGCGATCCATAAGAGGATCCTTTTTGGGATTTTTCAATAAAAATGGATTTGCTAATCAGTCGATATGTCATCGATCGAAACCAACAGTAATTGAAAGGAGTTATGTCTGGGAAGTAGAAAGGAAGAAGACCTGGTAATTTAGCATTTCTTAATTGGTTTTAAGTCACGTGGCCGAGCACTGTCATGTTGAAGGACAACTTTGTCTTCTTTCTCTTGGAACTATCGCCATTTTTTCTTTTAATACTCTATACCGACTTATCAATTGCGTTTATACTGATTTCACCGTGATTGCTTAATCATTTTTAATAGCTCATAATCTCCCACTAAATGAAGAACACACTCTCGACACCATGAATATTCGATAAGAAGTGCTGAAACCACTCATTTCACATTCTTTGGCTGAGAGCAAATTCAGCATAAGTATTTGTGAGCATTCGATGCGCCTCAGTTGTATTCTACAAATAGAAGAAAAAAATTGAATTTTTTGCAAATAACAAAGATTTATCACGAAATATTTATTAGAGAATAAATTTATGATGCAAATAGAAATTAATTAATGCGTTTTTGTTGTTCTATAACGACCTTCACTTACAACATCAGCTATTTATCGAAAAATTACAGAAGCAGTATTGTATATCTAATATTTTATGCAGCGGAACATTAAAATCAAACTACTTCTGACAGATTTTATTGGCGTTGCTCTCATGAAATGAACACTACTGACCAAAAAGTGCCAAAATCAGTTACTAATTAAAGATCTGGTTTTAAGGACTACTAACAGCACATCAAACTTAAGCTAAATCCAAACATAACCTTTTAGGAACGTCAAAACACAGTTGGTCATTTTGCCTACAGCAGGAAGTTATTATAATGCGATTGTTAAACTGAAATGTTTCCAATTAAATCATTATGAGAAAGGAGCCATTTAACGATTCAGTTCTAATGCAGCAAACAGAATTATTGAAGTAATTTCCATTCCTAAAATGGCAGTTCCGATATTTCCCGAATGGAATATAATGAATCGTCAAATTGTTTCCTGTAAATCTACCAAATTAATTTCTAAAGCTCTTTAGAACGCAGCACGCGTTACCGGAGTTATTTCGTCTCGATCGTTCCCGTTGGGCATTTGTTATTAACTCGGACATACATAATGCCAGTTCAAATTTCCACAATTCCTAATTAATGATGATATTTCAAACAGGCATAAATGATGTATGATTTCATATTTGGAGAATCCCATACTTAAAAGGGTCATGTTAATATTTCATGGGTATATACTTATTGTTTTGTACATAACATACATTTATTACCTGTTTCCCTCTTGCACAGTAGCTCTTCCATTATCCCATAAAAATGCTTTCTAATATGAATTTTAACATATGCCTGTTAAAGATATCTTTACTGTAACAAACCGGGAAAAGGTTTTTCCTAAAACTTTCTTACGCTTTCTGCAATAAAGGTGATATTCCTCTGTAACCTGCTTAAAAGTGTGGAACGTCAGCAAGGCCGTGAATCTATGAGTACTCAGATGGTTATTCTCACTCCTGGCAACTGTGTGCTTTGTTGTAAAACGAAGAAAATCGGAAGCCGTCAGCGAACATTATCTTCAAAAATATTGATGTGTGGCGTGAACATAACGAACGATGTTTGCAAAATTTTTATGGTGATGAAATGCTGACATGCGACTAGTACATAAGTGCCGAAGAGTCGAGTGTGTGTGTGTCGCAACAGAGTGAAGAAAACCAAGAATTGTTTAGATTTCAAGAACATTATTCATAAGACTAGTATTATAAATCCATATCTTTATTTTCCGTTATTTTTGTTTGTCATAGAATTTATTTGTATTTTTGTGATGTTCTTTTTTATTTTTATTTTTGTCCTGGTCCCTAATTTTCTTTTATATTTTTACAATACTTTTTCAGAATTTTGTGATCACAAACAAAGGTGGCTAGTGTTTTTATGAAACAAAATTATATATATATATATATATATATATATTAATAATTCATTGAAAAGATGCTAAATTAATTAAGCATTAGTGCCCGAAAGAAGAGTGATGAAAAGCATAAGATTATATAAGTGTTTCAGAAAAGTAAAGCTCAGAAATATTTGGGAATTTTTAAAATAACAGGTTGTCATAATTTTTCCATTTCCAAAACATGTGTTGCTTTGAAACCAATTTTTATTAAAATAAACTATATATTTAAAAATTAAATGTAATATAGCTCATTATATAATATCACTCACATATATTAAATGAGAGTAAAGCGACATTACTTCTTAAATCCCTATGTATATTTTTAAGATATTTAGAAAATGACAATATTTTTAAAAATTAAAAAAAATTCATAACGCCTGTCAACTTCCTTATAAATCACATTTAAATCCTCACTTTCAACATTCATTCTTAGCATTCCAACATTCATTCATTACGAACATTCGCATAAATATGTTGGCTTCGTAATATTCGGTTCGTTACTAACGTTACGACTCGCTAACAGGCTGAAGGTCATTTACTGAGCGGTGGTAGCGACCGCTGTAAGTCCAGTTAAGCTTAGTAGAGCTCTTTGGGCATTCACAAACGGCGAGTAGAGATCCAATTTATTCAGTTTCAGTACTTCGTGAATATAAACTGTATTCAATTGGATGCGAAGCGATTCCCAATTCGTTAAATATATATATTTATCCTAGTATTTCGGGAGGATGCATGATCAGTGTTTGCACTATGAAAACTTTATCTATCTGCTAAGATGAAATTAAAATTAACGATGTATAGAAGATAAATGGAAATAAATACTATTTTTTATTCTATGTTACCATAAAAGGCGTTAAAATTGGAAATGAATTTTTTTAAATCACATTTTTGTGAAATTAATTTTATTTTTAATATAAATAGAAGTCGTTGTGGCTGCACATGTGAAATTCATATCTCCTCACAAGCAACTGGACCGAATGCTAATTTGTATTTCTTGCACTTTCATTTTTTCCGTAAGTTTCAATTAATTTTTCAAATTTTAATAATTTAATAAATAGCTGAATAGATGCAAAGGATTTCAAACATTTTAAAATCGATATGCGAGACAAATTGGAGACTCTACATTTATTTCTAAATATTTCTATATCATACTTTACAGTATTTTTAGCTGTAATAATAAAACTATCGGTTAAAATAACACAATTATTACTACGCTATTAATATTATTACACTAATACAGTTAATATTACACTTCTGGTTTTAGTAATATTTTTTTTTGTTCTTGAAGGTCAATAATCCAAATAAAAGGCCATTGCCGGAACATATTAGTGGAATTATAAAAGTACATTGAATTTAATATGATTTTCACAATATGACAAATATAATTCCTGACAACTGTTTTTCTTTTCTAAATACAAAAGTACAAAAAAAATCAAAGTAATATATTACAAATATTTTATTTCATTTTCAATGCATCTGATTTCCTTGATACTTTATGGGTCTTTAATATGTTTTTCTTTTTACTTTTAATTTGTGTTAATCCTTTATCTACTGTTGATGTTGCCATCAATTTCCCAACTTCATTTTTGCACCATTAGTTAAGTTTTCTTGCAGAATAATCCCAGAGAACCCAAGAACAAAATCTAAATTAATAGAACTATCTCAATTAATTTAATCATTAATTAAATATTTTTTATTCCAACTTTTAGCTTATATTAACTTCTTGGCATTTGGATTACGTTCTCTCGTTTTTTAGAATACCAACGGAAAAAAATAGTCATATTATGATAATATTATCCAGATTTAAATGGTACTTATGGTAAAAAGTAAATGTACTAATGGTAAAAAGTACCATCAGTAGATAAAGGGTTAAAGAGAATTTGATGGGAGCTGTATGGTGGCATAAGCTGGAAACAATTGATACAAAAATTATGTAATATTAATTAATTATCCTGTTTGTAATTCGTTTAATAATTAATTTTTCTGGTATAAATAAATACTTTTAATTTTGAAATTTCTTAGTTTTTTTAATTTTGAAATTTTTTAGTTAAATTTCTTTTTATTTATTTATTTTGCTTACAAATAATGATCTAAATTTGATAGGATCAAAAGTAATTTATAAAAAGTGAGTTTCGTCCTTTTTTCCCTCTCTCTTGCATGCGAAGATTACAAAGAGATTGTGATTGAATTAAAATATCGAATGTTTGGCGAATCTGTGCATGTCAGACATCCACAAAATCGAAAAGCACATTTTTGTAATTCTGTCTGTCCGCAAATACAACTGCCCTGCAAAATGCTTTT
This sequence comes from Argiope argentata, assembly GCA_026289955.1. Lineage (NCBI taxonomy): Eukaryota > Metazoa > Arthropoda > Arachnida > Araneae > Araneidae > Argiope > Argiope argentata. Next base: position 480,144 of record JAOUZG010034668.1, read on the forward strand.
AACTCGAAGGATGCAATTTGATGTAATCATATTTCGACTCTGTATTTGATGTAATCATATAAAACTGAATGACCAGACTGCCCCAACAGCAGCACTGGTGAGAATTGTGGTTGAGTCTTAAAAACAATCAACAGTCTCGGTACAATACTTCGAGTAGGAAGTACATCCGGCCCCACCTATTAGTGTATCCTCAATGGGTGACGAGATCCAACCACCATTCCGGAAGCATCTCCTCCTTAATTCGAGCTGCCCGCCCCCTTGGGGATTGACATTTGGATGATCTTCATCAGATTTATTCATTTCAATCAAATTTCGAAGAAATCCACCTATCCAGCTATCAGAATGTACAGTACAAATGAACACGATAATTATAAAACACCAAAAACTATATCGATGAAATTTGATACATAATTTTTAGCATTTAAAGTGAAAAAAGGCATGAAATTCTGAACTGAATATTTTTACGGATTGATTATCTATCAATCTATACATTCGCCTGTATCTAAGATGTAATAACCCAAAAATGTAACGATTGAAACAAGGGAAACTTGTTAGATAGATAGAATTGTCTGAGCGATCTTTCATTAAAATGGCTGCTCTCTGGTCTCTTTCTAGTTGGTAGAAAATGGCTTAACAAGCTATTTGATTAAATTGTTTTGAAATTCCTACTCGGTTTTCTTCACTATTTTACGAATCAGAAATTGCCATCATATTCAGACCTCTGACAGAAAAATCTGAATATTTGTGGTGTTCACAGCCTTGGCTAATGGCTTCAGATCTCACGCAACAGGCGGTGGGAATAATACTCGTATTAAGTAATATTCAAAAAATAATTCGCATTCGACGACTGCCGCTAATTTCCTATGGAAACCCTAATTATTCGATATTTACATATAAGTACTTATACATGAATGTGGGCATTCAATAAAATGCTTAATATCTGATTGTTGTTAAAATAATATACGATGCACCATTTGGAAAAGTATGGCTACATTCTCATAAATGAATTAAAAATAAACATTTTCACCTAAGAGGTTTCTTTTTTTAAATTCTATAAAGAAAAGGTTGAAATTTAATTTTAATAAAATGTAAAGACTCGATGTCGAACATTTACTGATGAAATGCTATATAAAGTTTTATATAACGCGTAATGTTTACAAATGAGGCAAAAATTTGCATATCTGGTATTTAGTGCGACCCAATACTTGAATATGGGAATTGGAAAATCTTCATTCCGTACCAGAGAAAGCGAGAGACAGCCCCAAAGTAAATGTGTTTTGTGTTTTGCTGCCCGATCGAATTATTGGGCTTTTATTTCGAAATAGTTGTTTGCATTGGCAATTATCTTGACATGCGTGTCATTTTCGTATTTCGAGTAGAAGCGTTATCACTCAATATCGTTTTCCAGCAGGATGGGATACCTTCACAACTGGGTAAACCTTCTAAATGCAAAAACTTTTAGATGAAAAGTCCTTCGGTGCATATTTAAATTAAAGTATTTGTTAAGAATTAAATTACCCACGTGGTCTTCTTGGGTGGAGTCAGCTGCCAATCATGTAAACACCACGTCATTTGATTGTTGATGTTTTTTTTCCAGTTGAAGCTAGCTTAACTAGGGTACTGGGGGAAATGTGAACTTGGCTCTCTCCCGAAAACTTTATATGCAGTTCTCTAGGCCTGCTACACTATGGCGTAATCACGCGCCTTTTCTTGTCGATGTTGTCAATAAACCAGATAAAATACAACTTGTGTCTTCAAGTCATTTCACCCATGCTGCAATCTCCTCTATCAGATAAATTATTGTTTAATCTAGAAAAACAGCAATAATTTAATTATTTAAAGTATTCACATGCATACAAATGTACTGGTCAAAACTCGGTTCGATCATCTAATGGATTTGACTCAAAATTATTAGTATAGATATACCATAAAGATTATAAAACTGAGCATCAAATTTTAACTGTCTAGCTCTTGACGCCTTTTAATTATTGTATTCACTTGACCTGAAACCTATAAACTTACTGCAAAAGAATTTCCTTTAAAAAAATTGAAAGTAACCTATAAATGAATTGATAAAACAACACATACCAAATTTCATTCGTCTAGCACATACTATTTTTATCTGAATCCCAGGCAGACAGATATATTTCAATTTTTTCCTTTAATGAACGTGGAGAGATCTGAAGCGTAAAGATTTATAAAAGTCTAGCGCTGGATATTTTTTTGACGTTTTCAGTATTTTTTGTATTATCTGTATACGAAAAAGTAAAAAAAAAAAAGAAAGAATGGATTTAAATGTGTAGATCGTTTATCATGATTACAGACTGAAAGTTTCTTATATAATCTTTATCAAGACCCCCATCTAACGCAATCTATCAGATTCCAAGAAATAATAAAAAGTAAAACAAAAATTTTAGTGTCCTGCTTATGATATATGACAGAAAATCTTTACTATTCCTATTTATGTTTATATATAGCTTCGTATTACGTCCGAAATTTCAAAGAAAGCCTATATTACGATGCTTAACGAGTCACATATAAAAATTGGGATTAGTTCAATCTTGCTATGTGTGTGTAATGATATTTTAAAATCTAAATTAAATCATAATTAATTTCTTAATTTTCCGTTTAATTTAGCCCATATCAAAACCATTCTAAAATATCTTATTTTCTGATCCCATTCTACTTTTTCTACTTAATTAATTAAACAAAAGCTTTGTTATTTGCTGAATCGGTTAAAAACTGACAGGTTCCCACACTCCGATTGAAGGGATAAAATATTGTACAGCTAAGCACATTCTTTTGATAATTGTGATGTATACGCTTTACAACGGAAGAAAAGGTGCTGTATCTGAAGGTATGGACCCCCCCCTCCTGACCACCCAAGGGCAGAAGTCTGATTTGTAGCTCATATGATGATGATACACATCACCTTCGCCTGCACAACCCCTTTTTTTCAGGGGGACAGATTCACACAATTCAGATAGAAAACAGAAGAACAACCATTTCCTGCCCGGGTCTCGAACCGGGACGCCCTGATCACGAGGAAGTGCACATTCTTTTAAAAGATCTTTATGATTCCTTTATTTGTGATTGACACGAGTTGGAAATCCCTATTGCTGTCTCACAGTGTATATTCACAGGAATAAAATGTTCGTTGGCTTTTCCTCATTTCGTTCTGTGCTGTGCTCGTCACTTCTGCTTGTACATATTGCATGTTTCCAGGTATGCAATAAAGCGAACTTAAAAATTCAAAAATATCTCCTTTGTCTTCGAAGCTGTCTTCTGATACAAACAAAAATTATGTGTTACATGTATGTATATATATCGTACAATGAAACCCTGTATTGATAAGATTTTTTAATATCTCACACGAACACGAATTTTCTGAAAAACCATTTAATAGAAAAAAATTCAACTGGTAGAATTTTTCAATTAAATGATCATAGCCTAACATAGATGACAATAAAAAAAACATCTGTTTACTTCAGGAAATAAAAGAAAGGCACAAAAAGACCGTGAGAGAAAATAAGTTGAAGTATCTGAGTTCTGGTCTTTATCGCTGCGTCGCATGACAGTTTTCATTTGCCCGCCACGACGATATTTTGCCCGCCAAGTTTAATTCACTGTAGAATAAGATTGCGCCAATTTCAGTCGCGCGATTAGGGTCATAGTGGAACAAAAAGGAAAAGAAAATAGCAGTCTGGCATCGATCAGCAACTGCGCGTCACGCCAATTGCTCTTTTAGGTTCTAAAAAGCAAAAAGTTAAAAGTGGTCAAAAAGTATTACACATAAAAGTGAGACAATTATTCTAGTGATTGCCTCTGCCTTTTGGTGAAATGGGCAATCGGAAACGCATTATTGGTGAAATTCTAACTTCTTAACCCTAATAGTTGGCAATGTTTAGGTTTTGCTAACTTGAAATTTTGTTTTTCAGCTTGATTTCAAGCAAGTCATTGTTCCTGGAGCATAAGTGTTCAGTTGCAAAGTGAACTGGAGATCTAAATGGGTTACTAATGGACTGTTTTTGCATGTCTGATATTTTCAGAATATTTGTTTTAAACAAAACCACTTTTTGTTTAAAATTTTACTGAAATCATGCTTATTTTTTATTTAATCTTTCTCTAGCAAATTTTTATTTTTATTTTCTGTAAAATGAAGCATACAAGGGAAAATATTGTAAGAGTCAAAAAATTCGAACTCGATATTTTGGTGAATTACCAAGTTTTAAATCTCTCTGGATTTGAAAAACATATTTTCGGATTCATGTCTGTATCTGTCACTCCAGCAGTCCAAATACAACTATCAAATTAAAAGAGATATTGAATAACGTTTTGTACTCAAATTTAGTTTTAAGTGTAGATTCTTGACAAATTTCTGAGCAAATTATTCAAAGAATTGATCGTCTGTCTATCTGCCTGCGATTGCATATATATGCAAAGGTAATAACATAAAAATATAATAAAATAATAAAAGAAATTTTGTACAAATTTAATCTACCGGTGAAAAAAACTACTCAAAATACAGATGCAGTTTCTGATACTTGTGTATTAACAACATCCCACCGATTAATCGGAAAAGAGAACACTCTATTAAGATTTATCGTAAGAATTGTTCACCAATGGCATGTAATTTATTATATATAAATAAATTTATTGAAAAGCACACAAGAAAATTTAGAGAAGAATATTCCATCCGGTTCTCATTTAACATTTAGTTCCCGACAGCGTATGTAGTTTGTATGTCGAATAATAGAATCTTAGAATTAAATTTGTGATTAAGTAACAGCACATCACGTTGTTAGTATTATTTTTATCATTCCAAAGCACTTCGGCATGATTTGCTTGCTTAAGAACAAAAGTAAGTACAATTGTAGATTGTAATTGCTCAATAAATAAAGAGGATTGTGATTAATTCGCTGTACTTGATCCGCAAATCTACAAAGAAATTGTCAGATTTTTTTTTTGGATAGTTGGAAATTAAGTGGTGAAATCAAACAAGGATGATGAGATTGTATTTTTTAAAATTCTTATTAGTAGTCAAGACACGCTAATGTCCCTTCTAGGGAATCTAAGCATTATTATGAAGTTTAAAAATGGTATAATAATTGGAGGTAGGGATTTTTGATCAAGAATTTTTTTTTCTTTTTAGGGAACGAACAATCACGAAATATGTTTGTGAATTTAAAAATAAAGTATAATGTGACAGCATTTTTTTAGAATAACAATATTTTCTGTTCAAATGCTTGTAGTTTTTCTTGCAAAAATATGATACATTTCCTTCAATTTGATCTTTAACCAATCAACTGCTTTTGACGAGTATACTCATCCATGGAAAGAGTACGACATTTTGCAGTAGCACGAGTTTATTCGTCAGAAGTAATAAATGGAGTCAATTTGCTGTTTGAATTGGAGTTTTTGGTAAAAACACAAACATATTTCTAAATTTCAAGATAGGTAAAATATTTCGAGACCAAGGCGAAATTCGAGAAACAAATAAAGGATTGGTATGCGTTTGCATACCAATCCTATCCTATTCAATACCTGTTCAGTATCATGCTCTAACAGAAAATTAAAATAATAAATTCCTTTTTCTTTTTTCATTAATATGTCTGTTATCTGTATGCTGCAAATAAATAAACGTGATTTTTGAAATAAAAAATAAGTCATTTTATACAACGTAATTTTATATTACAGATTCTCTGTGTTTGACGAGTTACTCGTCATCTACACATTTTTGAGACACAATTTAGATAAGCAATTTCCAAAGAAGTCGAAACATTTAACTGGTTAATTCTTGTGATTCGTTGAAATTTAGTTAGTTAAGTTAGTAAATTGAAACAACTACAACGATATTTTCTCTCTTTTTGTATATCAGGTACAATGGCTTATTTTTTTTTAATATCGATCTCCTGCATTCAGTTATCTACGCACCCACAATAAGTCTCACCATGTCTCTGAGGGAAATAAACAGTTGTTGCCAGAATAAGAGAGAAAAACTATAATAAAAGAATAAAATGAAATCTTCTATGCATATTTCAATGTATCACGTCAGAACATCATTTCTTGAACGGCCAAGCACCACGTGCTCGTGCAAGTTAAATTATATTTTTATTGATTTTAATTGTGTCATTTGAATGAGTCACTTTAGTATTGCAAACGATCCAAAAAACTTTGTCTCGCATTTATTGTTTTAACAAATATCACATTTCCTATTTATTTCATTTCATATAATCACGTGCTCAAATTGATCTTTTTCTCGGTTTTATATGCTGTTGTCATTAACTTACTTTTTTTAATCACAGCTTTTCTAAAGGCAATGGCAACGCGTTATTAAAAGTTAATATTTTGAGAGGCTCGTGCAGATAGTAAAACTTCAATTCATTCCCATGCATTTTTGCTGACGCCAAAACCCTCATCCCCAAAACAACATCATGTTCTGACATAATAAAAATTTCTTCAAAAAATTTTTCACAAAATATTTTCCCCCAAGAGAAGCACTTCTGCAATGGGGAAGTCTTGCCTCTACCCAAAACCGACTGAATTTAGTTAGTATTGTTGAGTGCCAATGCAAGTGCACTTTTACTCAGAATGAAAAAAATTGTGGAACCTGATTTAAAAGCCCGGGGAAAAATTAATGTAAAAAATGTAATTTGGGTTTGGTCATGTGACCGAGTGAGATGAAAGTGGCATGAAGGTAAAGATGAGAGTGGTTGTGATATAATTCAATTGACTAGCAGGTCGTTCAAAGATGCCTTAGGAGAAGGCCATTGTATTATGGTACCTCTACCCAAATCAACCACAGACGCAACTCCAATAAGTTAAGGTGGTACAAAAGACCACCAATGATATATGTAGAAATCATAAGCATTCATACGAAGCAAAAATGGGTGAAATCGGATCAGTGTCTGAAGAGACTGGTGTAATTTCATTGATTTTATTGTTGAGCAATGGAAGATATCAATCAATACTATTACTCTTTTATTAATTTATTTACAAAGGGGCAATTTTGCCGCTATATAATGGCATTAAAAAACCTTTTGGACCTATTTTAATACACACTGGATATATATATATATATATATATATATATATATATGAGAGAGAGAGAGACTCATTTATATCCATACCCGAAAGCTTTCAATCTGTATGTATTCAATGTGTATGCATTGATTTCAGTACCACTGGTTCCTTGGAACCGTTTCAAATCCTCTTATGTATTCATTTGGATATTAAATGAATTTGCATTTGTGCTCTGTTATTTATTGAATATTCATTCATTTATTATTTCTGACACTTTTTCATCGTATTTTTTTTTCTCTTTTCAGGAAAGCTATTCTGTGGGTTGACCGTCCGTTACCATTGTGGGTCGTTCAGGTGCAGTTCAAAACTTTTCATCTCTCCATTCCCCTAGATACAGGGCTGAAATAACTTTTAACGTGATGGCATTTTCCGGCTAGTATGTAGTTTGTGAAATGTGACATGCGTGAAGAAGCAAAAACTATCACAAACGTTCTGCAGCTGGTCCTAGAATACAAAACTTAACACGTAAATTTTTAATTAAAAAATAATAATAACATAATATATTTTAATGTTTTGTGAGAAGGCATATTTTCCACATAAAACTCATTTTTTATTACTTTAAAATTCAGAAGTTAATGGTTCGATGTGATTAATTTACTTTTACACAGTTTATACCTTTTTGTATACAAAACGCACATAGATAAATTATTTTAATCATCGACAATTCGAAGGTTAGATTCTAAGAAATCTCTGCGATTCAAATCGCTCTAAGTCCGAAAAGTTCCAGAAATTCTGCTTGTTTGTCAGTCACTTTGACTATTTGTCCGTAACTCAAACATGCTTTGAGTTAGATGGATGAAATTTGCTTTGAGGAATTACTATCTAATTTGCAGACTTCTAACAAATGAAAATCGAACTTAATTCTGTGAAAGTCGTTAGTCTGGCTGTCCGAATAAAAAAGAATACTATAACTTCAACTCCCCAAGAGTCAAACAGTTAACATTTGCTATACAATTTTAGCTTCTGAAATGCATATATATGTCAAACTCGAACCCAATTCGTATGTATCATTTCATGCTTGTAACCACTATTACTCAAACTCAAAAACTTAGATAAATGAAATGCGATTTGGGATTTTTTTACTAAAATTGAATTTCTACGACTCATTTTGTTTTTAGTTAGCCAACAAAGAGACATTCAAATTGCATACATGATTCTATTTCTTTTCCGTAAGAAGCACAATGACCTCATAAGCTATGAAAATAAATGTTTGAGCACTTTGGGTTTTCACAGCCTTTATTCTGGAAAATAAAATGTTGTTTTTGAGGGATCATTACTCCTGTTTGTCATTAGGTTCAAGAATTTTAAAAGTATTTTGACCATATCTTACAACAGTATATTTTATTATTTTCATTCCATTAGTTACAACGTGTTAGTAAATGCAAATGCGTTATAGTTGTATTAAAAACCTATTTACGAACATTTTATCGTGGATTTTTTTTATAAATTTTATCACTACTTATTTTATTCTTCAAAATAACATTTCCAGTCTGGATGTCACTCTTAGGTGGCAAGAGACAGCCCTTGTAAAAAAAATTCCCCTTTCTTTATTTGGAATATTTAAGTATTTAAAAATAACCTAAATTGATATTAATAATTTCAGTTAATTCTGATAAAACGTCGCCATATAAATTTTCTATATAAATTGCAAATTTTTAGAAAATAAATTATCTTTTAGCTTTCTGAAACCACAAGTTTCGTCACAAAAGATTAATGGAAATACATGGGGACCAATCTATAAGCATGATTGTGGAAAATTGTTAAAACATTGTTGTGGAATAATGTTTGACTAGAGTTACATTATTATGGAATAGTGTTCGACTAGAGTTACATTATTATGGAATAATATTTGACTAGAGTTACATTATTGTGAAATAAAGTTAAAATATCATTCCGGAATAATGTTAAAATATTATTGTGAAATAATGTTTGACTAGAGTTACATTATTGAGAAATAATTCTAAAATATTATTGTGAAATAATGTTTGACTAGAGTTACATTATTGTGAAATAATTCTAAAATATTATTGTGGAATAATGCTAAAGCATCATTGTGGAATAATTATTCAACATTATTGTGAATAATATTATTGTTCAACATTATTGTGAAATAATGTTCGATTAGAATGGCATTATTGTGGAATAATGTTAAAAAATACTTGTAATATGATGTTTGAATCTCTTGAAAATATCCTCTCATGGCCTTTTATTAGTTATTATTTGCCAATACCTGATTTCGGCATGTGTAAAGTAAATAAATAAAATCGAATTTAAAATTCAAATGAGTTACACCTTCCATTTACCTTGTTCAAAGGAAGAAAGAAATCTTTATTTTGGCGCCGTGTTTCCCAGCCTTGTGTACCGAACACATGAATAATAATCAGGGCCCTGATTGTGTGTCGAAAATCATTATTGTCAACCTCCTAATTATTCGATGGGTGTGGCGGTTCGACGGTGTGGTGTTGAAAAACTAATCACTCTCCTCTGCGCTATTTTTGTGCACTTTTCCCGCATAAATCAGTGTTGATTCCTCGCAGAGCCCATTAATCACGAAACTTTCATATCAGTGGAGGTGATTGGTGGACACGACAAATATGAAGACTGTCGTAATTACGCGATTATTTATTGTTTTAAGTAAAAATTGTAGAGTCCCGAGGTAACTGTAGAAGAATTAATTCGGGCGATTGCTATTCACGTTCGTTGTCATGTAATTATGAATGAGTTACTCGTAAATTTCATTCTCCATATCAGATCATTTTTTCAATAAAAAATAGCTTCAATAACACTAATCTTTTGCTCCCTTTGAAAGATAAACTTCGTTATGGAATGAAATAGTTTCATAAAATTTGAACCTTTTTTTCCCCTCAAACCCTTATTCTATAGGACCCTAGAACTTCGAATGTAAACTAAATAACAAAAATTCGAGTACTTTTCTTCTCTACACTAGGACTAAGGGACCTTTATTGTGCTTTTGGGTTTTTTTAATCATGTTAGAACATGATGTTGTTTTGATTTGAGGTTTCGAAGCCTCAAAATGTGTAGGCTATAAGCTGGATATTTTTTACTTTTGAGGCAACCATATTTGGCTTTTACAGTTATTAGAAAATAATGAAGAAGGTTCTCACATGTAGTGATATATCGCCAACTAAAGTTACAACTTGATTTTCAAATTATTCATTCTCTGAATTCTTACCAATTGTCTTAATTAATTTAATTCGTTAACCATTTTAAACCGGTTTGAAGCGATCATGGGACTATCAAATTACGCGTGCATTGATATTTAGAAAAATTGTGTGTGGGGGGGTTACATCTCAAAACCGATCGAGCTCCAAAACTTTGTTTGCCAACTCGAAAAATTAAAAATGAAAGTTTAAAAAAATTATCAGTGTTTACATAAAAACAGGGATAGAGAAGTCGCGTGATTTATTGAAACCGGTTTAAACATTTTAATGACATAAATTAATAAAGAAAACTAAAGACTTAAAAAATTAATAAAGTTCTTACATGATAGCTTGAAATTTACGATCGGAGATTTCATTTTATTTTCATATTCAAGATATTCATAAAAAGAGAGACGCAATTTATGCCCTAAATATTACATCTCGGCGTTTACTTTCAATTACAAATTTTCATACCCATGGCTGTATTAATATATTTTACCTTTTAATGTGTTAATGATTTAAAAAAAAATTAGCAAAATTTGATTTTTACGCTTCTACAATAGTGTGTAAAAGTAATACACAAGTAAAGTTTTAAATTTTACGAATAATGTTAAAAAGCAAACTAATTGACTTAAATCGATTTTGTGGTTTTAAACAAATATTTTTTAGTACTTTTCGGGATAATATGCATAATCCTATAGATTATATTAAGAGGTAAAAATCAAAAAATAATTGCGCGTTTATTAACTCTTATTTAGTTTTTAAGAATGTAGTCGAATAAAAATTGCTGTAAATGAATGTTTTCGACAAGTATTTTAAAAAATATTTTTTTAACAATAAATACATATATATTACAATTGCTTACAACTAATCTGCATTGGAATGATCGTATAAATCAATATCTCAAATCTCCCCTCATTGCTGAAATATGTAATTTCTTTAAAAATTAATATCACGCAAACAATTACGAACCAATAATTTTATTTTATTTTATTTCACTTATTTATGTTTTTTTCGTTACAGCCCTCTCTTTTAAATGGTCTGTTTCCCAAGTTTTCCTGTTTTGATAAGTCTCGGAATTGAAATTTTAGGTTAGCAAAGTGGACAATAGATCTGATAATTTAATGCTGTATTACTAACACAAGACAAGTGTTTATATATAAAAAAATTCTTTATTGGAGGTATTTTCATATGGGAGTATGAGTATATTTAAATCAAATATTTTTCCATTTAAATTTCTGATAAATGCTCTAAACTTAGAGATAATCAGGTTTATACAAATCTCTAAGATAGAAACATGGTATGTTTTAAGATTGCAGATGCATTAAAGAAAACATTTTACTATTTCGCAATCTTACACAATGCAAGTCATTTAAAAATTAATTCTTTTACTTTTTATTTCAACCTTCACGAGAAAAAAAGTTTTTTCCGAGAATTCCTAACATAATTTAATGAAATTCGTTGTTTGATATGCATGTTTAGTAGAACTATTTATGAAAATGTACATTTGTTCAACTTTTTGAGGTAACTTATATATATTGAATAAATTTTATTACATAAATAGAACTTTTTCGCGATCGTATTTTATAATTTTTGATTTTTTTGTTTCAATTTGTAAAATAATTTCCTTTTTCCCTTCTAACGAATCTGTTGTTTAGTTTTCTTCTTAGAAGTTGTAAACAGGGCTCGTCTTTTCCTATGTTTTTAGTTGTTGTTTTTTTCGTACAATTTCACAAGTTTTAGATTTTTTTCTAGTTTATTTATTATGTAAAGTCTATTGTTTTTATCTGCATTTCTATACAATTCAATAAAACATCATATGAATATTATTTAAAATCCTTAACAAAGTTTGACTTTATTTTCATTTATTTTCTTTGTAGTATCAAATGACATAAAGCGATAGAATTTTCAGTCCCAAAAGTTCAAAAAAAAATTCGTTTCATCGTCTATTTTGCATGCCATTACCATATTTATTGTACAAACCCTTTTGTATTTTGCAGGTGTCATTATCTGTAATTAGTTTATTAGAGGCCTTACTAATTGCTTATTTAGGGTATAAGGTAAGAAATATGTTTCATTTTTGTTTATTATTATTCGATGCATTTATGCTTTTAATGTGCATTTTTTCAGAGTATTCGGAAATGATCTGCTCGTGATATTTTTTTTAAATTTTTGTTTGTATATTTGTAAAACTTTTATTATTTAGTTAATTTTTTCAGGCTGTATTTGAATGCCTGAGATTTTAGTAACTGAAAATTTGAAACTATATTTTAATAATAGTTAAACTGGCAAGTCTATATTATTCTCAAAAGTGAAAGACAAAAATTTTAATATTTAAATTAGTTTTGAGTTTATTAACAAGCTAATAAAGCGTTTAATGAAAATATTATGATAGATTTTAATGATCAATCGTAAGAAGTTTTCTTTGGAAATATGGATCTTCAAAACTTAACGATATTTTTTTAACATCAATTTATCTTTATATCTGAAATGATATGTGTGAACACATTTAAGTCTAAATAAGTACTAAAGATCCATAAGCTGAAGTCTGTAATTTTTACTACTTTATAATTGTGCTAATTGGATTTAATTTGTGAAGTTAGATTATAATGGAAGTTATGACTAATATTTTAAAAACATTTATTAAATTCACTTTTATATTCTATTTAGCATAGCGATTGGTAGATCACTATTTGTTTCAAGCCGATCTTAGAATTTATTTTTGATTTATGTGCTCATAAACATTATTACATAAGAGATCCTACTGCAAAGAAACAAATCTTCTAAGGCATTTATATATACTTACATTTAAAATGTGCAGCAAAGGTACTTTCTTTTAGCTTTTAAGCATTCAGGCAATGCGGATATATTCTATAACAAATTTCACTATTTAAACTGTGATATATGTATTTCAATTATTGTTAAATTGATAACAATCCACCTACCCAGAAGAGCATATCTCTTGTTTAGCATGTAGTCCAATTTCTACAATCTGCAGCATGAAGAAAATACGGTCAGTCATGATGTTCTCCTCTTATTCGGTATTTACTTCAAGTAATTTTTGGAAAAGAAATTCCTCCTAATAGTTGAACCCTTTTCTTGAGATTTAATTTAGTTCATACTCGGAATCAGTTTAACTTTGAATTAAAGTGTCAGACAGCACAGAGATGGCGTCTCGACACTAGAATAGTACATCCTTCTGAAATTATCTGAATGATATATCTATCGAAATATAGAGTTTAAAAATGTTTTGCTGAATAATCCGTCAAGACTAATTCATATAAACTCATTAACAAAAAAAATTTAACCATATTAATCCCAGCTGTACTTCGAATGTAGATCATGATTAATAAAATTAAAATAAATTTTATAATCTAAGTTTTTATTTTTTAACCTTTATTTTAAGAAACTGATATGTTAAAGGGCAATATAACGTTTTTCTTTTCCTAATACGGCTAATCTAAGTATATTAAAATAATTTTGTGTATTCAATGAAGATGTAATAAAGTTAAAGTGTTTACTGAGATTTTCATAAAAAAATTGCCTAAAGGGCTTTTTACATAGCTTCAATAAGTGTGAAAAGTATTGAACAATGAAGGATGATATTCTAAGTTTACATCTTGGTAAAGTTAAATACAATCTTGTCCAACTTAATTTCATTGAAGCACGTAGCTCTATTATCAGAAATGTTGCATTTTATTTATTAAATTTTATTTTATTTTCATTAAATTACTTAGAATGTGATTATTTTTTGCAAATATTTTCTCTAGAGTCTGTATAAAATTTTTTCACTTATTCTGAATGTGTGACATCTCGTATTAAATTAATATTTTAAGAATAGTTCGTTATTTTTATCTGTAGACTGATAAATACAATTGTATATGTATCGAGTTACAGGAACCGTGAATAGGGTGTCTTCATTTTTATGAGTATTTCAGTTTTAAAAAGAAACAAGACGAATATTGATAAACTTATTAACCATTTCATTTCTTATTTCAGGGAAATGTTTGGCAACAATTTTTATCCTCCAATTTCGTTCTGGAGCTAGTGAATAACGTACCGTTTGTCGTCACTGTAAGTAACAAACAATTATTTTTTTTATCTCTCTTATTATTTTGTTTGAATTAATATATATTTTTAAATTTTAATATTACTTTGATGATGATGCATATTTCTCAATTAGAATTAAACTAAATAATTAAATGATAATTATGATAAAATATTATAAAAGTATATTATCATAAGAACACGTCAATGCAAATAATAATAATAATCAGAACTTTAGTCATGAATGGGTGAACTTAGAATGGGTGAAAAATCAGATCAAATTTTCAATTGCTTACAGCGCCCTTTCTCCCCTGGTGGTGTGTTTTTAAACGTTTTTGGTTGGAAAGAAAATTTCCATGGCTTTCTTTGAACTATTAACACACATATTAGCATTTGTTCCTGTAAATTTTCTTTTAAAATTATTTCAAAATGAAACTTTAATTATAACCATCCTGTATATTAATTTATTAAAGAGTAGTTTTTATTTTATTTCAATTATTTTTCCACTTATTTATCTTTACCAGACTGACTTTATTAAACTGCATTTTAGCATTAAATTTATAACGGAAATTTTCAAATGTTTTTTTTCTTTTCGCTAACAGATGGCGGCACTAATGGGGCACCAAAATTTAAATAAAATAATTTGGTCTATATTGTGAAAGTTTTAAACTGCTGCATTGCTAGCATTAATACAAAGGTAGTTTGAATTCTATCATTTCCGGAAATGAGTACCATCTGCATAAATGCTTGAAACAAGTCCATTTAATTAAAAATCCAAGAATTTAAATACACACGATTTTAAACTGTGAAATCGCCACTTGATTAAATGAGCTTCAAATCGCTTTGTTCGCAAGTCAGACACCCTAATATGCGCCCCTTTGATCTATTCCGCCTGTTTCGGAAACAAACTTCCCTTTTGAATGTCCCTTTGGACCTGGATATTTAATTAATTAACACCGATAAATCTTAACTAATAATTTCAATGAAATCTCTTCAAAGCGTTTCTTATAAGTTTGAATTCATTTTCACCAGGGAAAAATACGAATTTAATATGGTTTGCAAAAGTTGCAATTGTTTAACATATAGTTGAAAATGTTACAATTGTTTAACTTTTCATACAGTTGTTTAATGTTGAAATTATTCCAAAAATGTGATTCATTTTATCATGTTAAAACATAATGTTATATTGGGAAGAGGTTTGTAGCTTCAACAAAAAACCGTAGGCGAAAAATAAATATTTTATTGTTTGCACGAGCATCTCAAAAAACTCAGATTTTAATAACGCGATGCCTTTGCATTTACAAAATTTCCGATTTAAAGAAATAAGTTAATGACTACAGAAAATAAAAGCTAGAAAAAATGGCATTTTGAGCCCTCGATTATAATGTAATAAATAGGAAATAAGATATTTTTAAAAACAATAAACGAGAGACAAAGTGTTGTTGGATCGTTTGCAATGTTGAAGTGACTCATTCGATGAAACCATTAAAATGAATAAAAATAAAATCTATCTTGCACGAGCGCACGGCGCTTGGCCGTTCAAGAAATCAGGTTTTGACACGATACATTGAAATAGGCATTCATTTAATTCTTTCTTATATTCCAAGAAAGAGAATTGCAATTGTTAAAAATGACACCCTAGAAACTTTTCTGAATATCAAAGAATTCGGAAGGATATTTTTAATTGGATACCGTTAGCATAACATTTCAAGAACGCAATGAGATAGTTGGATGAAATTTCGTATGCGATCTTTAACCCAAAATTTAGTAAATCTGACTCCAATTTGTTTAATGTTCATAGAAAGCTTGACGGTCTGTTTTTCTATCTGTCAAGCATGGGCCTATAAACACAAATATCAGGAGCACAACATCAAACTATATGATGAATTTTAATGTGTGATAAATTTCGATATATTTGTAAAAATAATTTTTGACTATTTCTATCTAGGAAAAACTAAACGTTGCTTCATATTTGCTTGAATATGAGAACATGATAATTTAAAAACACAGCAAACGAGATAAATGAAATTTGTGCCTTGAATTTGATATAAAAAATGTAGGTGTTTTGTTTTATGTAATAAATTATCACTATTTTTTATCAAGTTTAAAAATACACATGAAAGTAAACACATTACAAAATGTTTAATATTATTTAATTGAAAATTTAATATTCTGCAACGTTAAGCATATGGATTTTTTCATTTTCCTGGTGGTTATATATTTTCAAATTATTGAAGTAGTATATCAATAGAATAAAATTCAACATTTCTGTCATTAATTTTTGTTTTTAATTAACCCATTTATAATGTCAAAGATTAATTTTTGGAAAGATTTGAAATAGTACCGTTAATTTATTTTTATAAAAAACAAACAAATAAATAATTGATAAAATAATTAATTAATCAAGATTGATTGGACTAAATCTTTTATCAAACAAACAAATGATTATTTTTTTAAAAATGTATATAAATTAGAAGTTTTAAAATAATCAGTGTGAAAAAAATTCATGAAACTTTATTCAACAGAATGTATTATTTCTTATTATTCTCGAATAATCCTCTGCTGAACGGTAATCAATAAACTCCTTACAGTGGGTGTATGTAGAAAAAGTAAAACAGGCTGAATAACAAATAAATAAGTTTATAAGTTTACGAGAACACCAAACATACAAATAACAATAAATACAGCTGAAAGAGCACAAGAACGACTTTAATATTTTTATAAGAGCCCTCAAACAGCGAATTAATTGTAAATAAACAGCAACAGTACGAATCGGTCTGAGAGAATTACGCAGGAAGAGAGACATTACACGAATATTTACATCTTTTAAACGTCTGATATTATGCCTTGCCTACTCGCTTATGCTGAACTTTGCTGTTGTTTCCCTACTGACTCGACTATACGATTAGCTACTCGATGTTACCTCCAAATTTCACTATAACCCTCTGCACATGACTCAACTCTCAAATGGTCACTTGAGCTCTATTTAATTGAATGGCTGATTCCAGCTCTTTCTTTCGACTTTTATAGCCTCTGAAGCAGGCTCTGGAAACTTCTACAAAGATAATTATAATTCGAGTCTTATTGGTTTTATCGCTTTAAAACCTGTTGATTGAGGAATCTTCAATGCTCTCACCTAATGTACAAATTCGTTACTAAGTTGACAAATAATCGCGTTAGCTGCTGAATTCGGAGTTTATTGATAGGTCATCCATTTATCGTTCTTTCCGTAAAACTGCCTTTCTTACAATAAAAATAAATGCGTTTTGAAGCGACATTACAAATTGTAACCATATCATTTGTTATAAATGTGAAGGGAGATTAAAATGCATATTCAATTTTCGTTTTTTAAATAATATAAGCAAAACCATCGTATAAAAATCTAGATATTTCATATACAATAAGACAAAAGATCTAAAAATTCTTTGGGGGATTAATTCATTATTTAGGCTATAGTCTACATTATATATTTGCCTACAATATACATTTGTCAACAATTCGATTACAATACTTCCTTTGTATTGTTAGTCTCAAATTCGTAATATATTTCCCCTTTCCAATACATCTTTTCCGATTTTTCTCGATCAATAAATGGATAGCTTTCTAAACACTCAACCTGTAACCTATCATTATTAGTTAAGATAATTAGCACTCCACTTAGCAATTAACCCTCAAGAAACCGAAATAAAAAAAAAGCCAATCTCACTTCTTAATGACTTACTCAATATCTACAATTCGGCTTCAGGAAAGAAAAAAAAGGAAACTAAGACTGTTCGAAGTGGATTACTTCAAGGGCACCTCAATCAATCGAATGTGAAGAGGAAACCTCCTTATTATCTAATTGGTGCTCCAATTATTCGATCGGATTCTAATTGCATAATTATTCCGGTCAATAGTTAAATACCTCTTGCAACCGCAGAGGGTTGCAGACGTTGCATGGCGAATCGTGTCTTGAATCAAATCCAAGGGTAAATGGGGTGGCCCTTCGTATTTGGAAATAAAATCCCCTTATTTTAAATTCAAACAGACAATTAATAATGTACGTATGCTAAATTTGTGATTTTCTAAAATGCACTTTTTATGTATTGTAATTAAAGTTTTTGAAATCATATTTATAAAAATTGACCCATAATCAACTGATGATGATGATGTCGTGTCCGCTTTTTACCGCGGAAAGAGGGGTGCAGTAGCTTCTGAGGGTATGAACCCCTGCGCACCCGAGGGCAGAAGTCTGACTTCTAGCTCATATGAAGATGAACCACACACACATACGCTTGCACAGCCCCTTTTTACAGGGGGGCAAATTCACACATCTCACAGATAGCACACAGAATAACAACCATGCCCGAACCGGGACTCGAACCCGGGACCTCCAGAACACGAGGCAGACGCGCTACCTCTGTGCCAGCAAGCCAGCAATCAACTAACTACTTCATATAATTGGCTTAGTATACAATTGAAATATCCTCATATCTATTTTTTCAATTCCTACTATTAGTTCCTACTGTTAGGCAGTATTATATTCCAACTAATACTCCCTATATATATTTATATATCTTTTTCAAGTTTTCAGTCGTGAATAAAGTGTTTTTTATTCAGCTATTGAAGTTCAAGTACATTTTTTGACACTTGATGTTAATACAGTCTTTTCAAATATTAATTCATTAAACAAAATCAAGGAAGTTTATAATATTTTATACATGGGCAGTTCGGTTTCGAGCCAACTGATGGCCACACGAAAATTTTCCTCATTTTTTTTAATTCTAAGTATTGGTTCACACTCTCTCTATATATATCTTGTTCAAATTTTCAATCGATAAAAGAATTACTATTTATTCATCCATTATTATTCAAATACTTTTTTTAAACTTGAAATTTTTACATTTTTAAACTTGTAGTTTTTGCAACCTTTTTTTAAAAAAAATATTAACTCATTAATTAAATTTAATGAATTTTTAATAATTTAAATATAGTTTTAGCAGTTTTTAGTAAAAATGGAAAGCAACAAGCAGTAGCTCTATCAGTGAAAAGCTTTCAGTATTTTTCACGTGAAGGTGAAGAATGGGAGTTCAATTCTTGCAAAAGTCAATACTTTTTTTGATAAATTATTTATATTAATTGTAATTATTTAATAAAAAGTAACTAAAATAAAAAAAATTTCTTTGTTGACCTAAGTTTTAACCTAAGTTTTTCCTAAGTCTTGACCTAAGTTTTCCTAACCTAAGTTGACCTAAGTTTTTCCTAAGTCTTAAGTTTTTTTATATATTTCTGTTTTTTAAATAAAAATCACTTCTCTATAAACATTATAATGCATGAAATCTTTTTACATCTACTATGTTTTCAACGAAGATAAAAATGACTATTGAACTAGAAGACTTAACTAGTTGAAACAATGTTTTTCATGTTAATAAACTAAATAATAAATTGTTTACTATCTTCTATGAAATTTTTTTTCTTAATCTTCTTCCATAAAACTGCAAAAGTATTCTGTTATTTCTATCCTTATTCATCAGTAATAAGAATTATCGGAAATATTACACAAATTATTTATTCTAACACAATAAAAAAATTGCATCAAAAATATTTTTAAAACAAAACAGGAAATATAAAAAAATAAATCTGAGGAAATTAGTGTTATCATATTTTCAAATAATAGATTATTTAAAAATTTCTCTTTTTTTTTAATTTTTTATTTGGAGTTTCTTTATTTTCTGTATTTATTGAATAATTTCTAAAATTTTGATAATTTATTAAAAATGAAAAGAAAAACTACACATGAATGAGTTTAATTTATTGAAAAGGTAAACGCTTTAATTTCAAAATCATATAAAATTAGCTTTTGGGACAATATAATCCAAAGTTACTAAAATAGCAGTTGTTTCAAAAATTTCTGATTAATTTCTAAATGATTAAAAGTTTAATTTATTTGTACTTTTTGAAAGACTGAACTGTATTTTTGTTTTATTTTTTGCCTTAAAATTAAATCAGCAAAGTTTGGCTTAATTCTTTAAAGGAAATCGTTACATATATGCATAAGTAATTTCAACTTCTTTTTTATATACTAAGATATTTTCTATACATTTTTATTTCAGAATACTCTGAAATTTTTTCATTGATATTAAAATATTTTAGCATTTTAAGAATTCAATTATGAATTAAATATTTTTATTTGAATAAATTGTAATTATATAAGAAAAGCGCCATCTGGCAGTAAATAAAAGAAAATTTCTAATTTATTATCCCCTATTTACTCTTCTTTCTTTGACGGGTTTTTTTTTCTTTTCGTACTTTTGTTGAATCTTACTCAGATTTTTATAGTACATTTTTACCTTTACAAGTAATTACTTGTGGTGAATTTCAATTCGTATTTACAAGCAAAATTGTGGTTAATACACTAGTTATACCACCGTTTCTTTAGTTCCTTAAAAAAAAGAGATAATATTGTATTTCAAATAATGAATTATTGAATGTATCAAAGAGTTAGGAAAAACGCAACAAAATAAAAGCAAAAAACTTTCTACCGTGAAATATGGAAATGAGTTGTTGCTTTAATTTAAACTCTAGAATTAAAGCAAAATTTGGAACAAGCGTGTGGTGTTAATAAAATATTATGAAAGAGAAAAATCTGAGTATTTAATAATAAATTATATATTATAAACGTAATTTAAAATGGCTTAAAATACTTATATTAACACATCATACTTTTACAACTTTTTTTAAAATAATATTTTTCACATTTTTGATGTATTAGTAACGGAAGGTTTTTAATTTTTTTTCCAAGCAAAATTTTACAGAAAAGTTAAATTCAACTGTTAATTATTACATTCGATGTTACTTGGATGTTGAAGCAAATATTTTTACCAGTCATTTGATGTTCAGAAAACCGTTGCTTAAGGTTATTTTCTACTTCTCTTGCTTTTTGAAGAATCACAAACATATCTATTAGATTCTTTTTTTTGTAGCTCGGAAATATTTTACAAAATAATATTGATTTTGAAAGATTAAAAGTAAAAAGTTGAAAACTTGTTACTTGTTATCATGTAAGAACAGGATATTCTTTTTGGGATGAGGTTTCTGCCTTCAACAAAAATCCGTAGGTGAACAATAAAAATTTCATTATCTGCACGAGCATTTCAGAAAATCAGATTTTAACAACGTGCTGCCATTGCATTTACAAAAGCTCTGTTTAAAAAAAATAAGTTAATGATTACATCAAATAAAACCTAGAAAAATGTCATTTTGAGCACGCGATCATACGAAATGAAATAAATAGGACGTGATATTTTTTAAACAATCAATGCGAGACAAAGTTTTTTTTGGATCGCTTTGCAAACTAAAGTGACTCATTCAATGAAACAATTAAAATGAATAAAAATATAATTTAACCTGCACAAGCATGTGGTGCGTGGCCGTTCAAAAAATGATGTTCTGATGTGATATATTGAAATATGTATTACAGATTTCATTTTAATCTTCATTTAATTTTAATATAACAAGTTTTTTCTAAAAGTAGGTCACTTATTATAAATGTAGATGATTTGTCTAAACATGTTATTTGGCGTATCATTTTTTAACTAAATGTGCAGACTTCTATCGGATATTTACCAAAATCCATTCGGAAAAAGTATGCCCGGCTCTTCTAATTTCAGCTAACAAGTTAACGATGAAACAAAGAGAGCTAGATAAATAAAATTCAGTTCGTAGATTTAAGAACTATATTGTAGACAGCTGTCAAATTTTGACCCAAATTCAAAAAAGGTTGAACATTTGTCGGTCTTTACTTTCAAAAGCATGTAAATGTGACAATTGAAGAATGTAATGACTACAATATGTGAATAATTGAATATATTTAATAATATTGATATATTTGATAATATTAAATGTGTGAATTAAATATTTTTTACTATAATTATAGTGCTATGTCATTTCGAATTCAATCAATTTTAAAAAAGGATCTAATACCAAATATTTTTATAAGATAGGCATCATTAACATATGATGGAATATTTGGGAAGCAACTCCCGAAAATGGGCCTTAAATTTAATTTTCCCTACTGATTTATTTTAAATTAGCCTAAGAATTTTCCCTTTGATTTTGATCTTGTACTGATAAACAATGAATTTTATTTTGCTCAGTATGGAAAGAAAAATAGAATTGAAATTTGGTATTTTGTTTTTCTCTATTTATCGCATTTAGTCCAAAATTTAATAGCGTTTTCGAATTTTGATGTCAAAATTAAGGAATGAATTTTTTTCACCAATTATCCAAGTTTCTGATTTCTCGTCCACTGCACATGAAAAATCGCAGTGTTTATTTAGTTATAATGCGAAATGTGATGTTGATCCTCAGAACTGTAATATTAATCCGCACATCAAATTTACATTTATTTAATCCATACTTTGTTAATAATCTTATTCACAACCACACAAGAATTCATACAAACATGCATATATATACATATATACTTCTAGTTCATGTATTTCCCTGAAAATTGTGATATAAATTTGCATTTTCGTTGTTCGGATTTGGTTTGAAATGCTGTGTGGTTTCCTTTTTATATTAATTTATCTCGTAAGATAATTATGATAGGAGAGATGGGCATAATTAAGCGAAAGATGTGGGGGAGTCTCGGGGGGGTGATTCATTTTAATATTCACTCAATATTATGGACATTTACAGTACTGAATTTTACAGAAATGCTTTGAAAATTATCAAAATAAAGAATATATAACAATCCTTCAAACAAGCATGATGTTCAAAATCGGATTTTTCTTCATTACAATAGCTTCAAATTTCATCGGATTTTTCCTTTTAAAGACAACAAACGTTTCGGAATTTCCCCATCAGTGAATAAATCCCTTCCCTAACGAAATCAACAGCAGATAATTACTAATTAATTTAATTAATCCACCGCTTAAAGCCATTACCTTTTGTGAAACCAGATGAAATCCACTTTCACCAGTTTGTATGCTCCATTCTTTTCCGGGAGTAGAAAAGAACTAAAATGGTTCGATTTGGATTGCTTCAAGGTCAACCCAACCTATTGGGCGTGAAGAAGAATTCCCTTAATTATCTAATTGGAGTTTCGATTGGTTTTAATTACATAATTATTCCACTCATTAGCTAAACGTTATTCTTTAAGACAGTGGGGAACACAAGCATTGTTGAATTTCAGATATTTGAATAAATTGTTTTGAAAAACAGGTATTTATTTATTCGTCTTTTCAACGAAATTCTCCAAACTGATGAAAATTAATCATGAAATTTTCATATTCTCTTCTAGGGACACTTTGAAGTCAGTTATACTTTTTTGGACATTCATGCTTAAGCTATTTAAATCACAAAACGTAACATAAGATTTTAAAAAAAGATTAAAATGAAATCAGCTATGCATATTTCAATGCATCATGTCAGAATATAATTTCTTGAACGGCCAAGTACCACGTGCTCGTGAAGATAAATTATATTTTTATTCATTTTAATGGTTTCATTGATGTTCATTTAATTGTTTCAAGATCGAAAAAACGTTGTCTCGCATTGATTGTTTAAAAAAATATCCCATTATCTGTTTATTTCATTTCATATAATCACGTGCTCAAAATGACGTTTTTCTAGTTTTTATTTGCAGTAGCCATTAGCTTGTTTTTTTTTAATCAGAGCTTTTGTAAATGTGAGGGCAACGCGTTATTGAAAGCAGATTTTTTTAGATGCTCAGGCAGCCAATATTTTTTTTTTAATTTTTCGCCTATGGATTAAAATTTTATTTTTAATTTATGAATTTTTGTTGACGCCAAAAACCTCATCACAAAAACAACATCATGTTCTGACATGATAAAAAATTCCAACCAAACCGAAAACCAAATGGGGATATTAGATGATATCGCCAAAAAACAACCACACCTTTCAAATGACCTAAGCAACAATGGTCGATGCCGAAAATCGGAAGCCCTAAAGTCACAAAACTTTAATAATATAAGTAATAAATTTACAATGGTTTGGCATATCGTATAAGTCCAATAACAAGTATCTGATGAATTTTTTCCTAATCCAGAAACAAGAATAAGAAAATATCAACCACAAATTATTCAAATTATATCGGGACAATGGAGATTTCCCATATATTTCAAAACTTTGGAAGAATGCTGGTAAATAAGTGTCTGGGGAGGAATCGGTACTGTTTACCATTATTTGAAAAAATCTAAAAAAATCTTATGAGTTAAGCTCAGCAAAAATAGATTTTATAGTAGTATTTTAGTATATATTTATAGTAGCAAAAAGTATATTTATTAGTTTAAAAGAGCATAAGATGTAATTTTTTATTTAATTTAAAGTATTTCCTAACTGGATTTACGAGTATGTGTTCATCTTTAAAAGCTTAAAAATCAGATTTGGTCATTAATTAGAATGGACATTGTGCATATTTATATAAATTTCTTTTTTTAACAAAATAACTTAATAAAAAAATTAACTATTTAATGTTTTAATTACTTCGAATTTCATAAGAATTTTAAAACTTTACATTTATTTTAACTGGATTTATTACATTTATTTAGATATATGACTGCATTATTCATTGAAAAAAATTATTATGTCTAGCAAAAGATGTTTCACACTAAAAATGTCGGACAGTTAATTGTAGTATACAAAGTAATTTTAAAATAAGTATCTGTTTTTGGAAAAATAACTTGATAGCTTGAAAAATAACTTACAATAGCATAACTGAAACTATTCATTATGTTCTCGAATGCTAATCGAGAATAAAAAAGATGTTAAATTATTTTCACAGTTTTTTCTCTCGTGCTTCTTATTAGGTGACGTACAAACTCTTAAGACGATAAAAATGAAAGAAAAAAAAGGAGTTGAAGAGATGTCGTGTTCACTTATGCGGTGTTGACAACTCACTCGCTTTAGATTCCTCGGCAACTCACCAGATTTAATGGATTGCGATTTTTTCATTTGGAGCTATTTTAGACGTTGCAGAAAGCCAAAAAAAATATTTCAAATTTTGATTATTTTTCTACGTCTTTCTTTGGAGAGCTGTGAATACTTCCATATTAAATTAATCTATAAAATATTAAACTATGACTGAAGGTCACATCAGAGAAAAGTGAGTTATTGTTATTATGCGGATGTTAAATAATGGCTAATCGGATTTAATTGGAATTGCTCTAAGGCGATGTAACAATATTTATAAAAGAAACATTACCCGTGGCAAAATCTTATTAAGTTATTTTTATAATTATAGCCTGAAAAATTTGTTCTATAAAAATGTTGAATTATACACAAATTAAAGTATCTTATTATAAACTGACAAAAGAATACTTTACCTTAACTACAATAA
Organism: Argiope argentata; assembly: GCA_026289955.1. Classification (NCBI taxonomy): domain Eukaryota; kingdom Metazoa; phylum Arthropoda; class Arachnida; order Araneae; family Araneidae; genus Argiope; species Argiope argentata. The sequence goes on from JAOUZG010034668.1 coordinate 505,776, forward strand.
CTATTATGACATAATGCAAGTCATTAAATGTTTTATCCTTTTACTCTAGCATCTCTATTAAGGGAGAGTATTTTGGTAATAATTACATTATTGAGGCAAATTATTGCAGACAAATTACATTCCATTAAATTCTTTTTTTACTGTTAAGCAGAAGATGCTTTTAGAAATAATTACATGGCGAAATTTCCCAAGAGTGCCATTTTCCGTCCTCTATGTTCATTCTTTCTAAATTTGAATGCATAAAATAATCCTTATAATCTCGCAGATATTTTGCAGTGCGTCTCACAAAATCATAGAAATTTCAACCGGATTTCGTCCTATTTAATATCTCCATATACTTTGACGCAATCGTTCATTATTCTTATCAACAGTTGGCAATCTTTATTATAGTATAAATAACACAATTCTCATGCAATAATGTAAATTTCAGCCCTCGTAGAGTTTATGTCCTGATGCAAGGACCACAATGTTATGTGGGCGGAGGAAAGATAGAAAATATCGGTACTTGCGTATTAGACCGATAATGTGCCAACGGTCGCCAATTACCTCGAGCCAATTTACTAGGTGACCAAAACTCTTTGATACATTTCACCGCCATTGTTTGTCCGTTTTCGCGTATAAACTTACCTCCCGTCAAACACGTATTTTTAGATGGAATAATTCCATAATTTTGGAAACTCGTCACTGAATTTCTTTCGTTGGCAGAAAAATCCCAAATTTTAATCGTTTTAATGAGTCAAAAAATCAGAACAGAAAAAGCGCTGAATGATCTTCTGCAAAACCAACAAAATGGCAGACGACAGTTAAGCTTTGCACAGTTTTTAAAATAATGACGGTTGTTTGCCGTTGTTGGTGGTTTAGCAACTCTCATTAGAGACACCTTCAAATTTGGCGATAAAGATCGACGGCTTAATAAGCAAGTACCAAAATATCCTTATTCGAAAACAAGCTAGAAAATTTCGAATAGATCATTCTCCTTGTGTGAGCTTTTGCATTTACACATAGACCCAATGAGAGCTGAGATATATTTGATAGTTCGAGAACTTTCTCCGCTCTGCAACGGTCATTATAAAAATTCTACAGTCAAATCGATGACAAAGAGTTTCAAACCATCTTAAAGATTTCGAAAAAAAAATATATTTCCAATAATATTAATTTAATTGCCAGTTGGTATTTTTCGATTATTTGTTATTAACTTTCAAAGTGTTTTAAGTTTATTTTAAGACTTTTTTTTCCACTACTAAGAAATACAAATGAGTTTCGTTTTTGCTGCATATATGTCATCTTGGAATTTTTCTTCCATTGAAAAGGTTGAAGATATAAAAATACTGATTATCCTACCAAAATAAGTTGGTTTAGTGTAATAAATATTTTGAAAATTTGTTATAATTACAATTAAAATTTAACTTTAAAATGGTTGAAGAATTAAAGACATAATACAAAGAAAATAACGATGTTAAAGCTTTGAAAATATAATTTCTAACATAATGTTATGAATTTTGTGTAAACTAGATATAAATATTGTAAATGTTTCAGAATTGTTGTATAAATATTGTAAGTATTTTTAAATATTTTAGTTCTATAAAATTAATTGTAATACAGCGAGAAAAGAACGTTCTAAGGGAATTTCCAACAGAAGTTCCCCACATTTGACCAATTTGGCGATATAGGTGCGTTGGCGACATAATAAGGTTTCTAATGAGATTTTACTACACGTTAATGTGTAGTAGAAGCTAAGAAATAAAGATTTATCATTACAGATTAATAGAGAAATATCTATACGCGTTCGAAACTAACGATGCCCCTTCAGTGGGGCACCATTTAAGACACGCCTTAAAGGCGGGCAGTCAGTTGAGTTTGGAGAACAAGCTACGTGGTTAGCTGAGGGCTGTCTCTTCTGAGGGGTACAGAGGCTGTCTCTTCTCTCGCTGCCACGTGGATTTAGAGCTTAGCTGTTATTTGAAATGAGCGGATTAAATAGAGTTCATTCGCAGCGAAATTTTCCAGCTTGTGTGGCGAATATTTGATACTCTTTTTCATAGACAATAAAGTCGGGATCTTTGTTCGCTCTTTTGTGAGAATTACTATTATTCTTAACAATATGTACCAAAATTTGGTTTAAGAAATAATTTACTGGACAAGTAAATAAGAATAAATTACAAAAAAATTGGATATTTTAGAAATCCTCAATTCAAGCGAACCAGCTTGTCAAAAAAGACAGTCAATGTTGTCAATAATATAACCCAGTAATTTCTTATGTATTGCCACTATATCATCTAAGATATCGCTTTATATGTATGACCCATTATATACATGAAGTACTGTTACTCATTTCCGACTATTAGCTCACAGTCTCCCTGTGCATATATATCTCGTTCAAATTTTCACTGGTTTATAAAATACACTTTATTCATCCATTCAAGTTAAAGTAATTTTTTTAAACATGTAATGGATGACATTTGATGTTGTAAAGAAGTCTTCAAACTTGTCTCCCTTTGAAGAGACACATGTGCGCACATTGTTACTTCTGGCCAGCTGTGAGGGGATTCTCCCTTTGTTCTCCCATTGTGTTTCTACAGCTGTGATGTTACCCCTTGGACTTGAAGGGAGTCAGATAATGGAAAACACGTGAGATGGCGGCTTTTGAAGAATGGGACTGTGTCAAACCCCCAGATGAGATTGATTCTTCTATGGAAAACCCAAACTGGGATAAAGTTCCAATAATGAACAACTTATGCGTTTTACGACCCATTGAAGAAAGAAGGGCTAAAACCTCCAGATACGAATATTTATGTATTGTGAAGATTCTCATAAGAGGGTGGATGTTTTGAAAATATTCCCATAGCTGACGGTCGACCAATGGGAGTATTTCTGAAACATTATTGGATGATCGACATCTCCAGCACGCCAATGCGAGCCTGAGAGGCGGAACTTCACGAATGCTAAAATGGAAGGTTTGGGAAGAAGCGGGACCGAAGAGACAAGCTGATCCGGTAGACGAGACCAGTTGATCTGGCTAGAGACAGGACGAGAGATGATGCGACAACGAGACGAGCTGTGAGCAGATCTGAAGAGCTGGAGTGGAAGAGATACCACGTGATCTCGAGTTTATTGAAAAGATCTGCCGGAAGTAATCCGTAAATCTCTGGAGCTCAAGCAGTAGCCGGTTACGCGGACAGTCTATGAGTTTTCGGTATTAGATGTCGAATTGACAATCCAGTTGTAAATATTTTCCAGCATTTAACCTAGAGGACGTGTTGTTGTTTTTGTTATTGTATAAAGCTATAAATAAAACCTTTGTGTTTAAAATGTTACCATTTTATTTTATTGACCAGGATCAAGTCATTACAATGTTAAAACAGTTTTTTTTTTTCAAATATCAATTCATTAATTTATTTATTAATTAAAAACTAACTTTCTCTCCAAAAGTCTTCATTTCCCCACCATCAAATAAGTAACGAATTCAGTTTGTTTTTTCGTCGCGCCAATGAGGTTAGGATTAAAATGTTTTCGGACGATTATTCAAACGATTCTGTTTATTTTCATAATGTTTGAGGCATTTAAAATTAAACTTTGTTAATTAATCAATTTTTCGGATTCATTTTGAAGTCCTTTCGAATTAAAATAATGCAGAATAAAGAAAATTTGAATCTGTATTTTAATCTGTAAGAATAAAAAAATTTTAATTTGCATTGAGTTACCCCAACTGACGTATAAAACTCACCCATTTTGCGTTACCTCAATCGGAGGGGAATCCACAATCGACGTTGAAAATTCAACGCTTATATAACTCGTTGATCAATTATTTATAGTAATTGCGATTATTAGGCAGGGATAGTCTGGTTAGTAAGACGATGGATTGATATCCCTTGTGCTGCGAGTTCGGAACCGCTAGCCGAAGACTGTGTGTGTGTATGGTGGATGCTAAATCTATCTTGGTCACAAAGTCCTCCATGTGGAGAATAATACCAGTGGGGGTACTGGGTCAGAGGTGATCGTTCTATGTTCCATATTTAAATTACGATGAATAAATGAAATTTATGAATGAAGTTCTCGCCATGAAAAAGGTTTGTGACGTGTGTGAGCTAGAATTGAGAATTCTGCCTTCGGGTGCTCAGAAACTATGGCACCTCTCCTTCCATTGTAAAGCGAAACACAAGAACAACAATTGTAATTATTTAATGAAAAATAACTAAAATAAAATTTTTCTTTGATGACGTTATTAGGAATTGACACTTTTTTCTCTATATTACTTGTTTTATTGTAAACGTCACGGAAGGAATCTTTCGTCTAAGGGAAATGTTCTATAAATTTAGTAGCAATAACTTACATTTACACGACTTCAATGCTTATGATTATTTGATGGTTTAAAAATATCTTGTTGTAGAAATCGTGGACATAAAGGTCCATCTCAGAGATTTAATTGAAATTAAGTTAACCTAAAATACATAACGAATCAAACTGATCATCAAAGATGGCTATTTCCTAAATTTCTCCAGTTTATTGCCTTTTATAGAACTTTTTTAAAATTGTTCTCTTATTCATTGCTTAAATTATTTACTGAAACTAAAATTATCTGCGCTTCTACTTTGTGCGTAAAGTGATAATACTGGAACATAATTTAATCAAAGTTTCTGAAACAAATCATTCTAAAAGGTTTTAGCGTCGAAATGAATCATATTTCTGAAAGTTTTTAAACGAGTCGTATCTTATAAATTTATGCTGTTTCTTTTGGCAACCATAAAAAGAAAACGACTTCAATTTACTAAAACGGCACATTTCATCCAAAAGATCGTTTGGGGTTCTTTTTTTTTAGATGCAAATGGCGCTCGCTTTGCTCACGATTCTTATCTTAATATTCTGGGAAACATTCCAGCCAACATTTGCTCATTTCAGCTGGCATCAGAAATGCATTAAATTTGTGCGATTTATGGTGCAGGTAAATTAGCTGATAAGAAACCTGTGCAGAGTTGCTCGAAAAAGAAGCGCCAACAACAAGAAGTTAGAACTTTGAGAACAGTCTCCTGCAAATATGGAATTAAAAATATTCTGTTTCGTTTGCTGTTTTTGTATCTGTGTTGGAAGGATGTTTTGATATTTTTTCCATTTTAAAATTATCTTTCCAAAAACCACCAGAAATTCATTGGATATTTAATCGTATTAATAGCAAACTAGTTAATATAGCCGATGTTACTTGGATTTATAATCCTTTTTTGGATAACGTACTGTCCGTAAAGGCTATTTTTGTATAAAAATTATAATATAAAAAAATCTTTTTAGAATCTACTTTTAATTGAAAATAGAATATCAATTGAACCAGACAGTTTTTAAAAACAATCTCTAGAAATTGTTAATATATGTTACAATAGTATTATCAATTTTGTTCAGTTGCCAATGTATAAGAAATTCTAAGGTTAACAAAATTTGATGGTTAGATTTATGCTCTGTTCCAGATATGATTTTAAAAAATTTGCGTTATTAAAAATTTTATCAAAAAGTATTAAAAGAATATACGATTTGTATATAAAGTTAAAGAAATTAATACTGCCTTTTATATATTAGAATCTTTCAGAAATTTTAAAAACTAAACATATTTCTCTATATTTGGGTATCTGAATGAAGATGTGTTTTTGATTCAAAGTTAAAAGGTGATGTGCTAAACTTTTGAATAAAAATTTTAAAAATCCAAGTTTTAAATGCCAAAACATTTTTCAAAATACAAAAAAAATGAAATCTGCGATCAATCACAAATCTCAAATTATCGTGTGAGAACATAATTATTTTTTGTCATTTATTTGTCATAATTAATTTAAGTAATTAAGTAGTTTAAAGCACTTTGGAAACGCATTACTGCTGAAAGTAATACAACGTCTTAAAAAACAAATATACTTTCAAAGAAGCATTCATAATAATAATAATGCAATACTGGTAAAAGCTGGTGAAAAAATATATGCTATTAAAATTTGTTGATGAATATAGCCATTTATGCATTATTCATCGCCTATGCGATTTCGAGCTTCAATTATTCGTTTCCTTTAATTAATCATATACCTCTAAAAAAACATGATGTTCTTACATGATAATAAAAAAAAGTTGGAAGTAGTGGCAAAGGTTCAAAATGTAAAAAAGCCCAAAAAAATCATTTTCAACTTAACTAAATGTTTCTTATACAATAAAAGTGCAAAATTTGGTAGAATCGGACCCATTTTTTAAAAAGATATCTGGAGCATGTTTGTAGAAATACATACGGCCCTATACATGCAGACATACAATAAAATGTATAAGTACTTACACATACATACACACATATATGAAGTATAAATATAAGTGCATTATATCTCAGTAAATTATGCATTCTTGTATGTATGTGAGCATGTAATATTTCAATTAATTATGCATACATATACTCACATATATAGACGTGTGTGTTTGCATTCATGCATACAAACACATAGACAAGGAAATAGAAATCATTCTTATAATTGTAAGGATTTGATACTTTTCTGCTTTCCTACATATAGTATAGTTAAAGGTATTTAAGATTTCATTCTATGGAGATATCAGAATGATCTGGGAATATGCAGCAAAAGGTTGCAGTTTCTCTTAACATATTAGAAAAGTGTATGAAACGGCCAAACGGATATTGAAAATTGGGTTACGCTACATAGATGAAATGCAAAACGTCTTTGGAATTATAAATCACAGCAACAAAAACAGCTTAGGTGATAACTCAAATGCTTTTACAGCAGTATTTCTTCGCTGAAAAGTGTGTCCTAGGGTAATAATGGTTGGTTCAAATGGTGTCGAGCGTAATCTTTTTGTCTGGTCATACAAAGAAAGATTTCAGACTCCCCACAATATAGGTACATTATATCGAGGAAGAGGGGTACAGGACATTTGCATCGGATGCCCTTTCAGTGGTAAGATTCTCTTCATAGTAAATCACATTCATAAATTCCAGGACCTCTTCGAGATTACATAACTGGCACCAAAATGCCAATAATGAAATTTAATTAAATTATTCATTCAAAAGTACATTTCTTCACCAAGGAAATCAGAATCTCAGGACCCAGACGGACGCTACAGATTTCTGACTCTGCGGTGATGGTTTATATGCTTATACTTATTATACAAATGTCCCCAATGTGATTTATCACTTTTCCCTTTTCAGTTAGTAATCTCATTTCTCTGTAACTTTGACCCATAATCACTATTTGTTTAAATGCCTTATCACTCGGCAAAATCCCGTCTACACTTTGGTGCACAGTCTTCGATTTATCCCCCTAGGCAACCGGTAAAGCAAAATTTTCGTAATCGTGCGTTTTTTTAATCAACTTGAAAATGTAGATAGTGACGGAAATATTGTTTGCAAACGAAATTCAACCAATCATGTGAAACTCTGACAGTGACGTAGAGTGCCCAGAAGGGCACGAATGACGCCAACTAAATAGGAGCAAGGAATAAAGAGGGATAAATTCAGCATAACGTACACCTACGTTTTTAGATTTGCCAGATATCAAATGCTTAAGTGACATCATTTTCTTGGTCATTTGTTCACGAAAGTGTAGGTGGTATTTTGCCATGTGATAAGGCCTTAAGTATTCTTGTCCCCTCCATCCAGTTATTTCTTCATCAAAAATTGAATCGCGTAGAATTTGACACCGATGATATTCTCTCTGAAGTCCTTAAATGTTTTGCATCTTTTTTCTCTCTCTCTTTTTTATCATGTCATGATGTTGTTTTTGGAATGAGGTTTTAAGCTTCAAAAAAATCCTTAAGCGAAAAATAAAAATTTTATTATCTTCACGAGCATCTCAAAAAATCAGCATTTAATGACGCGTTGCCATTGCCTTTACAAAAGCTCTGATTAAAAAAAATTAGTGAATAACTACCGCAAATAAAACCTAGAAAAAAATGTCATTTTGAGCGCGTGATCATATGAAAAGAAATAAATAGGAAATGCGATATTCTTTTAAACAATAAATGCGAGACAACGTTTTTTGGATCGTTTGCAATACTGAAGTGACTCATTCGACGAATAAAAATGAATGAAAATGAAAGAAATGAATAAAAATATAATTCAACTTGCACGAGCGCGTGGTGCTTGGCCGTTCAAGAAATGACGTTTTGACATGATACATTGAAACATTCATAGCAGATTTCATTTTTTTTTCTTTTATCTATATCTTTATTTTTATCTTTACACCTTTTGCTTCATTGAACTGATTAGACAAATTAATTTTTTAGGCAGAAGGGCACCGAATAGTGTTATGTTATATGTGCATACACATATGTAACCAATATTTTACCATTTTTTCACAGATATTTTAGCGATAATTATTCCTAGAAAAGTTTAAAAGATCTTAAAATTAAATATTTTGACTTTCAATAATATAAATTTAACTTCATATTATTAACTTTAACTTTTTCGCATTCTTTCCTTCAGTTGCTATTAATTCTTTCAAAGTAACTGATTCGAATAATTAATTATTTGATAAATTAATTAATTTAACAAAAAAATTCATAAATAAAAATAAGTACTGTTAGATGATAGACTATTTTTTTTTGCTTCTTAACCTTCGCTATCCTGAAGTAGATTTTTCCGTTCAGCAGTCAAAATTGTGCATTCGTCATTTGTCCGTTGTTTACGTCGGATGTGTATTTTTTATCATTGAGAAATCTTGCGATGTTGTTCTTAAAATTCCTTCACTTTCATGTTCTTACTTTATTTACTATAATTACTTCATATGTGCATTTTATAAATAATTTATCTTCATCTCTACCATTTCTATAAAAAAATTGATGCAAGTGGCTTTAAAATAAGACAATTTATAGATATTCCTTTGCTGAATAGCGTTAAGACTTTAAACAAACATTAAGCATTTTCAATTTCTCTTTTATTTTACATAGTCTCGAAAAGGAGGTTCATATTATTTCACACAAAAACAGTTTTTACCTTAAAAATATTATAAGTGGTAAGATTTTAATTTCGAGAAGCGTCGAATAAATCAATTTGTTAAAAAAATAAGAAAATGAAAACATGATTAGCAAATGAGGCGAAATATAAAAAGAAAAAAATGAAATCTACTATCGCAAATTCATGTCATCAATATTATTTTTAGATCATCGTTTTGGAGTAATTAATTTAAGTCATTAATCAGTTTAAATCGATTGGAAACAGTCACGTGACTATGAAATTGCGCATGTGACGTTATTTAGAAAACGATGGGTATTTTTTTCCATCTTATGATCATTTGAGCTTTAAAACTTTTTTCGAAACTATTTTCGTTTACATATAGCTTTTGATATTTTTCATCGCTGTTTCGCGTTCATTCCTGTTTTCTTCTCCGTGCTCCTTCGGGCAATAACTTCTTAAGATCATGTCCTTTATTATCCAGACAGGAAAGTCGGGTACATGATAGACATTCGTTCCAAGCTGTAAATTTTTATTGCCAATAAGTCACCAAATCTGACTACCATCTTTATCATTTTCTAATAACCCTAAAATAGAAAAATGGATGCCTCAAAAGCGATAAATCGCTACTTTTCAGCCCATACATTTTGTAACTTCACAAACCTCTAGCCAAAGCAACATCGTGTTCTCACATGATAATAAAATGAAAAAGATATAATCAAAGCTAACAATACCAAGGCATTATAAGAAGAACCTGTTTGCAATTTCAAAATGAGACATTTACGTATGAATTACGATCCTAATTTAAATTACTTACGATAATTTTTGTAATTCTGAACCATGATCGTATGAACAAGAGGGAGTTTTAGTGACCCATATAAATTATGCTCTGCTCGCAACAAATATAAGTAGGCACCATCTCTGTATGCATTTCGTATTTTTCATGGCATTAGATCTCTAACCCACTGCTCTTCATCCGTGAAGCTGAATCTTGCCGTACGTTCGTCTCTAATCTTTAAATTAAATCCAAAAATAAAATATATATATATATATATATATATATATATATATATATATTTTATTTTTG
>JAOUZG010034668.1:516176-535559 GCA_026289955.1 Argiope argentata
GAATGTGGAGTTAAATTGCTTTTTAATGATGGAAGGTTAATTATTATAAATTGTGTGTTATATTTAAAATTTTACGAGATAATATAATTGTTAGATATGATCATCAAATTCAATATGTATGTCATATCGGTATCCATGTGAAAAAGAATAATCCTATTTTCATCCTCTATTAAGCCTTTTTGATCCCTTTTATTTATTATGTGAGAACATTGGGTTGCTTGGCTTTGAGAGTTTTAAAGCCTCAAAAGACACAGATAGAAAATTGGTAATTAATCGCTTTTGAATCATAAATTTTTTTAAATTTTTTGAATTATTAAAAAATGAATGTTTTTAAAGAAGGTTAACACATTTGGCGACTCATCGCCAACAAAATAATTACAAGGAAATAATTTGTCTGGCCAGTAAAGGACAGGAACGTAAGAAGTTATCGCCAGAAGAAGCACAAACAAGAAAATGCAATGAACACGAAACAGCGAGAAAGGTTATCGAAAGTTATATGTATGTGTTTAATTTTCAGTTTTTCTTTGAAAAAATGTTTTGGAGAATTTTTTGGATTTTTAGATGATCAAAAACGAAAGCTTTTCTAAATGTTGGGGATTGCAAAATACGAATCGTGAGAAAAGTTCTGTGGGATTTATACCATGTGCGAAATGTGATAATGTGATTACTTAAAATTTGAGGTAGCAGATTTCAACAATTTTTTATTTTAAAATTTCTTTTATATTTCATTTTCTTTCAGCGAATTGAGTTTTATTCGAAGTCTTTTTAATAATACTTTTCTACTTCATTAAGTGAATAAAGCAATTAAGTAAATGCAATTCTAAAAACGTTCATTGAAAATGGTCTGAAATGTTTCTAGTGAGATTTTTTTTTTACATCTGTTTGTTGCCATTCGAAAATAAGTAATAAGAATGTTCTGTTATTCTATGTCACATACATATACATTCTGTGCTACATGTTTATATACATGTAATGGCATCTCTTAATCTTATTTAAATCTTCATTAATTTCATAATTTTTATCTTAATTTAGCCCACATTAAATTCATTCCAAAATGGTCTCTTATTTTTTTATCCGATTCCCAAATTTTTATTTAATCAACGCTCTTAAACACTTTATAAACCTGCTCACTTAGGCATTTTCCCGCACTACAAGTGATGGGATAACTAAAATAATAATAATAATATAGTACCCTTAATATTTATTACGTCCTTTTACGGAAATGCATAAATCCCTCCATTTCCTGTGAATACACGTGCCAAAGAAATCCCTATGAAAATCTGATAGTAAAAACTACTAAAGGGAAATATTACTAACCACTTTTATTTATCTCTATAATACTTTTAGCTATATCCGGAAGCATATCGTAAATTATGATTAGATTGAAGGTAAGATTATGTAGGATTAGATTGAAAACTGCAATGCATCTTTCAATGTATCGTGTCAGAACATCATTTCTTGAACGGTCAAGCACCACGTGCAAGCTAAATTATATTTTTATTCATTTTCATTTGTTTCATCGAATTAGTCACTTTAGTACTGCAAACGATCCAAAAAACTTTTGTCTCGCATTCATCGTTTAAAAAATATCACATTTCCTATTTATTCAATTTCATATAATCACGTGCTCAAAATGACATTTTTCTAGTTTTATTTGCTGTAGTCATTAACTTATTTTTTTTAAATCAGAGCTTTTGTAAATGCAGTGGCAACGCGTTATTAAAAGCTGATTTTGTGATATGCTCGGGCAGATAATAACGCTTTTATTTTTCGCCTACGGATTTCTTTTGATGCCAAAAACCTTATTCCAAAAACAACATTCTGTCCTGACATGATAGTTAACCAAACTAAAAACTTTCTTCATCTTTGCTACGGGCGCATCTGTATATATATATATATATATATATATATTTATTTGATGAAGAAAAAAAGTTTTTAATTTGCAAAAAAAAAAAATCTTAGCTGCAACCTTTTTCGATATAAATTTAAAACACCCTCAGCTATAACTTGCAAAATCGTTTTCATATTTGCTCTTTTTTTCAATTACACAGAAATGTTTCCCCAATTCAAACCTTACAGTTTCCTGGCATCGAATGTCTTTTCTCTATTCGCTAATGGAAAATCACAAATCGAGAAATAGCAGATAAAATGAATGAAAGTCGCTGCTGTTTCTCGAAACAATCCGTTCTTTACAGCTAATTGAGCAAAGTAGCTGGGAAAAATGCTTCTCTTTGTTCCATTTAGTACATTTTTTTATCCTTTTTTTACCTACTCTAGCTAATAGCAAAAATAAATTCGTGATGAGAAAAAATTGCCGCTTTTACTCTCAGAAATTGGATATTATTTCAGCAATAGAAATAAATGCTCTATGAAAATTCCGAACTATTTACGATATAAACATTTCATTTTACTCTAAAATACATTTTAACTTCACTATATTCGAATTGAGCATAGAGATAATGAAAGAGGCCTCTCTGAATCTTCCTCGCATAGTCACTAATTAAGGTGTTAGTCTATCACCCCACGCAAAAAATTGTGTGCTTAGGGTAAAGAAGAAAACGTCATACCCGGCATTGGTGTATAATAGTAACGAAATATTTTTTGTAGTGAATTCGTCCTTTTTTCTGAGTCTGTTGCGTCATTCTTGGCGAAATTTTCTACTATTAATCCGTAGCAGGCTGTTAACAGCATTAGAAAATCGAATTTGCGTTTTAGACTCGTTTTTCCTCACCAATTGAAACCTAAATTTCACACTGAATTACAATAGTTTTTACAAAATCTCAATGGAAATTGGATATATTTAAACCACTGTACTTTAGGGCTTTTCAAGAGTCTGGAAGTACAAATCAACAGACAGTCAAGCCTTTGTTCATTCTGGCTTCAAATTCGGTATGTCTATTAGATAGATGTTAAACTTGTATACCAAGTTTTATCCATCAGGATATTTTCATATTGCAGTTGTTGCTGTTAATCCCCTTGGCCTATACATCTAAACCAAGTCCAGGAGACCATGTCGCCCTAAAAGCGAAAGCAACACTCCCATGTTCGTCCATCAGTAGCCCAGCGGAGGCTCCAATACATTCGATGATGATACATTCGAGGGGAAGCAATATCCGAACAGTGGCAATGCGCATAACTTCTTTTTCCACTAAAGGTCAAACTTATAATGTGGCCAGCTCTTAGTGCAGACAAGGCAGTCTGGGCAGTTCTCGAACAAGTACTGTGAAGGGAGACTCCAGGATACTCAGTGGCATACCAATCATGTTTAGGTGGAATCCTCCAGATCGTGTTTATCTTAGTCAAAACCAGGAATAAACCTCTGAAACTCTTAGATCAGTGGAAGATAAGTACTTTCTACAACAAGCCCGATCGGCAATATCATTTCTAGGGATACCGACATGTGAAAGAATCCGCTGTTTAAGAACGGAGCTGACCTGGGCCAACACAGCCAGTTTTGCCAGAACATCTTACCCCAATTTATCCAAGATTCATGTCCAGTCTCTCATATATTGGATCAGTCAAGCAGTTAGTTTGTATACCAACTGCCGAGCCAATAGAATTCATTAAACATATTTTGCTCACAATTTGATAGAAATTTAAAAAGTTGTTATAATAACACATGCCAAATTTCATCCGATTAGCTCAAAGCTCTCTTTGTTTAAGGCAAAACTGAGTTCAAAAAACTAGTTTTGTCATTATGATCCAGTATGGCACAAAGATTACTCGATGTACTTGGTCTAACAAGCAATTGACCATCTGTAGGTTTGAGCTTTCAGATGCACGTAAACATGATAAATAAAAAGCGCAATGATTTAAATATGTCAAATCTGTCCATAAATTTAGCTATTATAAGTGTAGTTCTGTGTCAAATGTTTTACCAATCGTTTGGTAAAAGGACGTCTAGAATGAAGAAATTGGTGGATATTATTTACAGCATACCAGGGATTAATCGCCAAAAAACTAACCAAAAACCATAAGATAAATTCTGTAAAAATGGTAAATTCTAGCACTAGATTAATATTTCGTGACTGTATACCACTCCTATGCCAGGCGTTTTCTGGAATAACATTTTTATCTGAGGGTAAGTGAAAAAGTTTTGGAGAGATCATACTTAAACAATCTTTCCTTCCTTTTTTTTCTTTTTGCTGTCTCTCCACTTGCGTGAAGTCGATGTCGCCTTAAGTCAGATATACGACTCAAAGATACGCATATCATTATTTTACAAAAACCACTTTAAGAAATGTTTTGATTATGGAAACAACCCTGGCAGAAGTGCATTCCAATCCGAGGGGGAATTTCGGGAGTAATTCGATGACTGTTAATCCATGAATTGTTACTTTTTGTTTTACGTAACCATTCTGATCTACTCTTCTAATAAATTTTTGATCACAGTAATATTATCTAATCTCATTTCATATTTCGAAAGTTTTGAAATTTTAAAACATTATTACCCTTATATAAATGCGTAAGTAATGGCATAAAGTTTGTCACATATTTTTATCTTTTTTAACAGATTTAAGGAAAAACAAAAATATAATATAATGATATTTTTTCAAATGTATATTAAACTGAACTTATAAATTGTTTTCCTTTTTCCAGCTGTTTTGGGCGCCCCTGAGAAATCTATTTATTCCTGGTTTCCTCAACTGCTGGCTAGCGAAGCATGCTTTAGAAAATATGTTCGTGAGTACATGAAACTTCAGCAACTTCATTGATGAACATTTATAGATTTTAGTTTTATCTTTCTCACTTATGAAGTAAGGAAGAATAATATTAATCATTTTCTTTAGTCACAATCCATTATATGCACCAAGTTTGTTTCATACACACCATTTTCCATGAATTTCTGCATACTACTATCTTCTTCTTAGTCTATGAGAAAACTTTTGAAACCGCGATAGTTGAGAAGTCAAGTTTAAAATTCAAGACCGTAAGGTGCCAGATTCAGAACCCGAATTCAACAAAAACCATCCTGTAAGAGTATTTGATAAAGGTTAAATACGCAGCAGCCAAATGTCCTTTCGTTTTTGTGACACGAAAGTTTGAAGAGAACGTATCAGATCACGTCATATCCTGATTGTTTGAACGCATTTCAAAATTACGAGATCCATCTAAAAATGCCCTTAATTTTTCTTGAAAAGGCATAGCGTTAATTTAACAAAATTCAAAAAAGAAAAAAAAATTGATCATCAAAATTTTGATCTATTTTTATACCGCCTGGGGTCACTCAAAATGGTTTTTTATTGAATTCTATAATGTCTGTCTATATGCATATATACACAATTAGTAAAAAAAAAAAAACTGGAGCTAAAGATATAAAAAAATTCTTTGCTACCTGAATTATAGATTTTCTTGGAATTTGGCATAAAATTCGTCAATCAAAATCTCTTTAAATGAATACAATGTTTATTCTTATCAATATTTGATTCATCAAAAATATGTAAACAGTCTTAGTAAATCTTTACTGACGTTAAAAAATAAGTTCTAATTTTCCATTGTTTTTTCCTAGTAGTTTTTTATGAGATAATGAAATAACCAACCTTTATGAACTTTAAATGGCTTTTCTTTAAGATAACCAGCTCCTTATTTTTTTTCGTATATCCTGACAAACATAAGTAAATAGAAAATGGAATCCGATGTGTACATATTTATGGATTAAGCATCTGAATTATTGTCAATCAAGAGTTATTCTTAATCAAATAGGTGTTAATTTGTTATAAAAATACTTAAATCAAAAAGAGAAAAAAAGGATTGCAATAATTAAATTCAATAATCTTTTTGATCCCGTTTAGTCCTTCTGATTTTTCTTATTCATATCCTCTTTGAGAAAAGTTTCAAAAATAAATTAAAAGTAAAGGAGAAATTTTATCAAAATAAAATTTAATCTTTGTAAAATCTATTAGTTGAATTTTAAACTGATGCAAGAATTGTTTTTGTGTAATAAATATACCTCAAAAACTATACTGCAGCATCTATAAAATAATATATGCATGATTTTAAAAAACTTAAAATACTTTTTTAAACTTATCCTGGAAATTCTAAATTTAACGTGTTGTTACTTCTTTATTAGTAAATGTTTGCTAATATATATATTTTAATTTTTAAACACCATCTTAAATAGCTATCAATAAAAAAATTAAAATATTTCATTAATAGTTCTTGCAATTTATTACACAAAAACTGTTTTTGTACTACTTTCAGAAACAAAAATTGATTTGTGATTTCAATTTCAGATTTAAAGAATTTTTTTGTCTCATTTTTAATTTTTAAAATTATTTTTAGTGTAATTTACTATAATATTTAGTTTTTGTTTTATTCCTTATTTTAGTTACTGAATCATTAACATTATATGCCATACATCGTTTTTGTAAATTGTATATTTAAGAGCAAAGTTTAAAGATAAAATAAAAATGGAAAAATCAAGCTAAAAATTTCATTATGAGATGGTGTTTTTTTCTGGAAGCTATCATAAATTTTATTTTGTACCTAAACTAAACAAATATTCACTTTCAAAATACGAATTTTATTGAATTCAAATGAAAAACATAAGTATTTTTTATAAATGCATTTTCTAAAAATATTTCTTGCAAATTCATTGCATTTGAATTTTAAAACAAACAAGTGTATAAATATTAAAAGATTAACTGATTTAAAAATGATGAAAGAATTTATTTATGATACGAAAATTATAATATGCTTCGGTCTTAAAACAAACAACTACGGTTATTAAAAGAGGAATCGATTTAAAATTCTCGCGAATAAAAATATTATCGTTTGTTGATTTAACCTACGTAATTTCGTCAATTAATCTGCAAACTCTTCATGAAAAATTAAACAAAGGATCAAATACTTTATCTTGAAATAAATTCACTTAAATTTTCTGCATGAATTAATTAGTGTATAGAAAATATTTTCTTTTGTAAGTTATACTTTAATATCTTTTAAATCTCCCTTCTTAAAGTTAATAAGAAAGGAAAAAAATCCCTTCAAAATGCATTTATGATCGGAAATTATGTTTCAAAACTCAATTATTCATTTCTTCTACAGAAATTCTTTAATGAAATATTTTTAAATTTTGTATTACTAAAGCGCATTATTTGCTTTAAGCTTTTGCGATGAAAAATTAATTAGTTAATATGCATACCGATATAAGCCGACCGTTTTCATCCAAAATTACTTTAATGAAATAAACGAGGTTTAATGAAGTTAACTGAATTCATTAATCTCGTAATTTATCTTATGTCATGAATTTGCATTTTAGAAATAATTAAAATATTTAGAAGAGTAAATGAAGTGGTATGGTTGATTAGATGGATTAATTTATTTTTAAACAAAGATTTATAAGAAAAAATGACTGCTATTTTGTTGCTTTTTATAACGTGCATTATTTAGGTTTCACAACAGAACGATTTCACGATTTTAAATTAACTGTTGCTTCATTAAATCATTGATGTTATTTATAATATTTTGATTTCAAAAAGGCGACATAATTTAATGTAGGCAGTTTACTGTTTAGATTTAAAATTGCACGATTAAATATGTTAGGGAAAATCATTTGTATTTTTAAAGTCACGGGGTTTTTTATTTCCAAAATATAAGAATGATATTTGGTTCTGCCGGTTTTCAAGTCCACCATACCACGTGCAACGTATGTTATTCTTTTAATGAAACGAAATGAATGAGTTATTTCTTTAATGCAACAGAATCTCAAAGCAGAATTGTACCATTAACACTACGACTTATGAACTGTCAATTGTTATGATATTTTCAACAATATCTTCAGAGTATTAACAACCTCTTGGAATTACTCTATGAATAAATCAAATTTATCATCTGATCCTTTTAATTGATCACAGATTTTAACTGTCTGGATACTTATTTAAGTAATGAGAGTTTAATTTAATTGAAAGATCATGAAATTATCAAAATGTGAAAAAAAAGACATAACAGTGACTTTAATGATTTAAACTGTTTGAATGATTATCTAATAGAAATCACAATCTTTTTGGCAAATGTATTGAATTCTTCCATTAATTAGAAAAATCTCTTGTTGATGTTTTAAAAGAATATTATATAACGGCTAGGAATTTAGCCATTTGTCACTAGAATGACAGCAGTGGAATTTGTTGGCAAATAATCCTTGTTTTGATAATCATTTTCGCTTTCCACCTATTTTTCCTTTGAAAATAACATATATCTGCATGCCTGATATATATTATCTACTGCCTTTTAACACGTTGACTGTCGTTGGGGGTGGGGTGGGGTGGGGCACTCGACGTGGCTACAGCACCGTGGGGGGACACTGGTGACCGGCGACGTAGCAAATAATAAAAGTACTAAATTGTCGTAAATATGAATGCTAATAAATTTTTTGATAATACACTTTCTACTTAACTGAATATATCTTATACAATAAATATGAAAAATTTGGTAGAATTGGGTCCCATTTGTGTTAAAAGATATTTGGAACATACTTGTATAAATACATACGGCCATATTGTTATTATAATGATTTGAAGAAATTAATGCAAAATAGAACATACAAAATTAATTTTATTAGTACAATAAAAATATATTTCTCTCTTATCATATCCGAAGAAATACTCAATAAACTTTTCTAGCCGTCTGATGGTAGTCGCAGAATTTTTGAAGGTCTTTGTAAAACGGCAACGTCAGATGATGTACTTGATAAATAATCTTCATTTGAAGCCATATTTTTAATGGCTATTAAAAAAATGGAATGAAAGATGTAAAATTCTTAAATGTATGTAGAGTGAAAAAATATAACAAACGCAATTACTTATTTGTTAATGCCTTGAATAAGAATAAAGAATGAAAGTAATTACTTAGAAACCAAAGCATGATTGTTTGAAAATAGGACAATAAAAGAATTGCCTACAGCGCCGTGGGGATGACCGGTGACCCCCACCATGAAAACTGTTTCAAGCATGATTTTAAAACTCGTTTTATCAGCTGCGAATAATATTTCAGCATAATATGCATCGCATAATGAAAAGTTCATATTGGCACCTTGGTCAAACCATAGAAAATGAATCTGGCAGTCAACGTGTTTAAAGTTATTCCATGATTTTAGAAATACCTTGTTTATTGCTTATGTCCTATTACTGCATAATAAAATTTAGTTCTCATTCTCATTATTGATGAAGTCAATCATTGCTAATTGATGTTCTTGTTCCTCACGCAGAACGACCTGCACCGGGCCATGCAAAGGTCTCAATCCGCCCTTTCCCAAAGACTTATGGTCCTTTCAGCAACACTTCTGTGCCTCATCTTCACGAGGTGAGCATGCGCAATGGGTAATAAGTTTCTGTATTTCTCTACTATATCCATAAAAAAGTGTCAGATCAGATGTCACGGTTCAAAATTACGACATCCGTTACAAAATAGTCCTAGTGTTGGTTTACAGAGGTACCTTAGTATAACTAAACTAAACCAAACTAAGTCACAATTCTGATAGCAGAGTGCCAAGAAACTTAATCTGCTGTTAAGTAATAACCAAGAGTGGTCTCCTCAAAACTTTATATCATATTTTCTAATAAAAGGGTTGCCTCTGAGAACAGCATTGGGGTACAATAGTTACGAAATATTGACTTTTGACGGAAATTTAGCATTTTTGCAGAATCTATGGAGCCATTCTTGGGGGCTTTTTCAGTAACTTATCCTTACCACGCGGTTAATAATATACGGAAATCATATTTTGGTCTTAGATGAGTTTTTCAGGAAAGATTGCAACCAAAATTTGATATATAGCTACAATTGAAGTCACAAAATCGCAAAACGAAATTAAGATATTAAAATCACTAGCTTTATGAGTTATAATTTTTGAAAGCGTGGACCGACAGATGGTCAACCTTTTTCTGAATTTTTTCACAAAATAGGGCAGGTGTCTCCACTATAGATTTTAAATATGAATTTTTTTTCCATTTAGCTCTCTTCATTTTGTAATTAATATGTCAATTTTTATTCAGTCAGAAGGGCAGACACATATGGCATAATCCCTTTAAAGGGATTTTGTTCATAATTTGAAAGAAGATGCAACCAGAGAAAGTCGTATATGAATCATGAAGAAAAAAGTAATTGTCATCTAACAGAAGTAAACTTTCTTTCCAGTCGATTCTCATTTCTACCTCTTCTCAACTAAATTTAAGCAATTACAAAGTAATCTCATGGCCAAGTCATTACCGAACGAAAATGTGGAACCATTCTTGGGGGCATTGGCATACAATAGCTTCGAAATATTGACCTTCGGCATTGATTTAACATTTTTACTGAATCTACCGCGCTAACTTTGGTGAGTTTTTATCATTAAATCCATGGCATGTGCTGAATAGCATCTTAAAATTATATTTTAAATGTGTTTTTTCCTAACCGGCTGAAATCAAATTTTGACATAAAACTTAACTAATAGATACAAATTCACATATCATATTTGATATATAAATGTCACTAGGTTTATGAGTTATCGCGTATACATAGTAAAATATAACAATGCAAGGCAGAAATGAAGTCGGTTGTTGATGATAGGTAGGTAATTTCTCAAATGAACAATAATTTTTATCATGAATGAACAATAATTTATGTCAGAACATGATGTTGTTTTGGGGTTGAGAATTTTGGCGTCAACAAAAATTCGTAGGCGAAAAAAAATTCCTGCACGAGCATCTAAAAAACAGCTTTTTATAACATGTTGCCATTGCATTTACTAAAGCTCTGATTTTAAAAAAATAAGTGAATGACTGCAGCGAATAAAGCCTTGAAATATGTCATTTTGAGCACGTGATTATATGAAATGAAAAATAAATAGGAATTGTGATATTTTTTTAAACAATCAATGCGAGACAAAGTTTTTTGGATCGTTTGCATAACTAGAGTGACTCGTTCAATGAAACCATTAAAATGAACAAAAATATAATTTAACTCGCACAAGCACGTGATGCTTGGCCGTTCAAGAAATGATATTCTGACATGATACATAGAAATATGCATTGCAGATTTCATTTTAATCCTTTTTTTGTGTTACATTCGGCTTTCAATACTGTAGTAAAATAATAAACGCCAAATTTTTATCAGAAATCTGGAATTCAAAGTAAACATTGTGAAAAGATTCTAAATATATTTTTATTTACCGAATTTTAAATTTTGTAAATTTTTGGGTCTTAAATTTGGTAATACTTCATAAAGCTATGCATTAAAAATAAATTATTATATGTAACGCATATTTTTAGAAAAATTTTGTGTAATGATTATTCAATACGTTCTCTAGCTTCTGAACTTCAGAATACACAATCTGTTCATTAAAAAACATTTTACAATTTTTTTAATGTCTCAAAATGTGAAAGAAAATAAAATTCCACGTTAAGCAGACGCGAATTCCATTGTTTAAAGAGTGAACTGAAAAATAACCTTTTTTCAATTCGTATTATTAGTTCGTATCTCCATATGAATATTTATATATCTTCTCCAAATTTTTAGTCGTTATTAAAATACTTTTTATTCATCCACTCGAGTTAAAACACGTTTTTTAAAAATTTGTAGTGGATGACGATGTTAATATAGTTTTTTTTTTCAAATATTAATCTATTAATTAAATTAAATTAATTTTTAGCACTTTAAATATAGCTTTAGCAGTTTGTAATGAAAATTGAAATCAGCAGGTAGTGGTTCAATCGGCAAAATGCGACGAAAATTGAAATCGACGAAAATGCAAATGAAGGTGAAGAATGCGAGTTGAATTCTTGCAAAAATCGGTGCTTTTTTCATAAATTATTAATATTAATCTTAATTATTTAATAAAGAGTAACTAAAATAAAAAATTTCTTTGTTTACCTCAATAGGGATTGACTTTAAAATTATTTTTTATATTACTTTTTTAATCAGAAACTATGTTTTATTTTCTAAGCTTAAAAACACATTTTACTTCAAAATAAAAAAACAATCCGTTTTTTTTCTTTCTTTTCGGAATTCTTTGTGCTCTAACTCATGTATTTTTTTTCATTGGTGCGTTTTTAGAGAAAAAAATATACGTGATGCAAAAATACTAAATTTTTATAATATATTTCACTCATTTTCCGCTCATAATAATCGACAGTCGAACAAAGAGATAAATCTCTGAGAAAATTAAAATCTTCTGCGATATTTGCACTCGCTCAGAGACATTTCGCTGCCGGTAATATCCACCGCCTTCCGATGCAGGCCATTAAAAGTGTCAACATCTCCTGGTAGAGGGTGCAGGTGTTGGAAGAGATTTAATCTTTGTTCCACTTCACTTCTACTCCCTTGCAGTGATTATTTTTCAGTGAAGAGCTCGTTCTACAGAAACGGTAGTTAGGTAAAAGATTAGCATATTCCTCTTTAATGCCCAGGAAAAATGGGTCGCCTAATGCGTCTTGAGAAGTATCATCTTTCAATCGCGAACAGCTAGCGCGTTGCTTTCTCGTGCAAATATGAGTTATATAGAGAATTATAAAGAAAATGTAACGAGAGAATTGTGGTTTTCAAGAAGGGCAACCCATATCGATGAAAATAATGCAATGACATTTTTTTCAGTATTTGATTTTGATTAATTTATTATCATGTCAGAACATGAGGTTTCTGGCGTCAACAAAATACCGTAGGCGAAAAATTGAAATTTTAGTATCTGCGCGAGTATCCCCGCTTTTAATAACGTGTTGCCATCCCATTTACAAAAGATCCGATTTAAAAATAATAATTTAATGACCACAGCAAATAAATATTAGAAAAATATCATTTTGAAAAATATTTTTTGTTATTGTTATTAATTGTTTTTGGTGTTGTTACTTATGACACTTGCCATGGACAAGCTCCTTGCTGATACGGTAGCAGATTTAAACCGAAAGAAAAGAAAAATATCATTTTGAGCAAGTGATTATATGAAAGGAAATAAATAGGAAATGGGATACTTTTTTAAAAACAATAAACTCGAGACAAATTTCATTTGGATCATTTGCAATACTAAAGGGAACAATTCAACGAAACCATTAAATAGAATAAAAATATAATTCAACATGCACGAGCACGGGGTGCTTGACCGTTCAAGAAATTAGGTTCCTGCATGTAATGACTCGAGCTTTCTATATTTCTTTAGAAAAGGCACATACTCAAATAAAATGCAACACTCAGACTTTTCTTTAAATATCTATTCTAAATCTAAGTAAAAGCAGAAGAGACCCTTCTCCGTCCGCTACACAAGCTCTTCTCTCCCTTTGGAAGTACCAAGAACAAAAACTCAGCTTAAAAGTGCACTTGGATTGATGAACTATTACAGAGATTACATTCCAAATTATGCCGAAACTGCTCATCCCCTTACAGAATTGACGAAGAAACGAGCACCGGAAATCCTTGATTGGAAAGAAGTGCATCAGGAATCCTTTCAAGAGCTGAAAGATAAATTGTCAAAAACTACAGAACTTCATACGCCATCGTTGAAACAGCCTTTCCTTATTCACACGGATGCATCTCAAATAGGTATTGGAGCATGTTTATCACAGAGTTACAACGGAAAGCAGTATCCTATCTGCTATGCGAGCCGGAAATTGACTCAAGCCCAAACTCAATGGCCAACGATAGAGAGGGAGGCTTATGCGATAAAATGGGCATTGAAGAAATTCGAAGCATGGATTTTTGGAGCGTCTATTAGGATCATCAGTGATCACAATCCTCTGACTTACATCGTTAAGAATGCTCCGCAGTCATCTAAGTTACAAAGATGGACTCTAGCTCTACAGAGATATCATTTAGATATAGAACATTGCCCAGGAAGCAGACTGGTGAATGCAGATGCGTTATCTAGACTGCCCATCTGAAGGATGTAAATAGAACTTTCATTTATAATTTTAATATATGTATAAATATTTTACTGTATTTCTATTTGGTAATTTTGCATGATTAATTTTTTTGAAAATTTGATTTGGATTTAAATGTTGTATATTTGCATATTGTAACGTTTCGGCAGACCATCACAATGGTAGACAAATTTTTTTAATTTCAGATAACAATTAAGTTGTGATTAATCATTATCTTGGGGGAAAGGTGTGATGTTTGGCTGCCATTGGCGACGCCTGCGGAAACGATTGGCGAGGTTCGCCACCCCTTTTGGGGTTGTTGTTGTTTTTGTTTTTGTAAGGAGAGGGAGAGAAGAGCTTGTGTAGCGGACGGAGAAGGGTGTCTTCTGCTTTTGCTTAGATTTAGAATAGATATTTAAAGAAAAGTCTGAGTGTTGCATTTTATTTGAGTATGTGCCTTTTCTAAAGAAATATAGAAAGCTCGAGTCATTACACTGCATGATACATTGAAATATGCATGGTATATTCTATTTTAATCTTTTTTATTATATTTTATCCATCTTTACATTACTACTTCTGAACATTTCTCATTTGAAACAATACATTGGGATTAGAGTAATATTTATTTCAAATTATGGATCCATATTTCAAATTAAAATAATACTAGTTTTTCAGCTATTCTATATTCTTTCTCTTTTAAATTAATGGGTATTTTATAAGGCTCATAGCTTCAAAACAAATCCTATTTGGAAGATAAATTATTTTCCAAAACTTATTTTTTATTCCTTCTGTTTTCCACTTTCAGAGCTCATTAATTCTGCTCGAGTCAAAATGATAAAGTATCCTCTTGGAAAAAAAATAGTTTTCATTTGAAAAAGAAACACCTTACTGAAATGAAATAAAAGTAGAAAACCAATAATTTACACTTGACTTATTTTGGTACATCAGGAGTGTAAAAGCTGAAATCTCTATTTCAAGTCATGTTCTCTTTCGAAATAATTTTAGATTATTTTTCTTCAATTTATAAAAGGTCTTTTCTCCGTACTGCTACCAGATCTATCACCTGAAATAATATCAAATATAGCGAAAAGATTTATGTCAACATAAAATAGTATATGCATCCAAAACTATTTTTACAGATTTTTTTAAAATTTACTTAAAGTATATATTTTATTACTTGTTTTAATTTATGATTAACCCATTATTGAAGACATTATGACGTTTAAAATCACTTTCTTCTCAAATTCAACAGGTCCGAATTAATAAGGTTTAATCAAAGTTTAATTAAATTCGTTGATAATATAATTTATAAAATGGTTAAAATTGTGCGCTTTGATTAAGTAAATATTATCTCTACTACTTTTTCTTTTGATGCAACAGATGGAGCTCGTTTACTTATGAATTACCACATTCACACACATGAGCGAAAAAGAAGGTAGATTGTTTGTAGATGGACATCTCCCAAAATTGATACCGGTATGAATTTTGTGTAAGTTAGATGCAAGTTTTGATGTAAATAGATTAATCCTATAAAATTAATTGTAACGGAATGGCGTGTCAGCGAGGAAAGGCTGTTCTAAGTAGATTTTCAACGGAAGGTCGCTATATTTCACTAATTTGGCGATGTAGGGCTGTTGGCGACATAATGAGGTAGCTAACGGTTTTCGCTACAAGCTAAAATAGGCATTGGAAGCTAAGAAATAAGGATTTGTTCCGAGGGAACGTTGCAGAAAATTCCACACTCGCCTTGAGCGCTCGCGCTGTTTCTGCGTTTACGCCACTCACTTTAGTGGGACGCTATAGAAGGGGCTGCGTGGGGAGAAGAATCCAAGTCAGTTCGGAGAGCGAGCTGCGATAGTTGGCTTAGCTTGAGACAACGTCCTTTCTTTGTGTCGTGCGTTCTAGAACTTTGCTGTTACCCGTAATTAGCGAATTGAATAGTGCTAATTCACAGTGTATTTGTAGTTTGTTTTTCTATATATTTGGTTGATGTTTCATAGACAATAAATAGACATAGAAAATAAATAAAAAAAGTCTGCATTTTATCTGCAGCTTCACAACGTTCATGTGAGAATTTTCGTAATAATACAGATATAAAACTACAAAACCGAATTTTACTCATATATATCTTTTATTATAGTAAAGTATTGTGTTTTTATTATGAACAAAAAAAATGACCAACAGATAAAATGCACTAAAAAAATTTCTTTTTCAGTTTAGGTCGTTCAAAACATTAAAATCTTCAATTAACCTCGAAGTTAGATTTTATGCAAAATTCAATATTTGAACTTTAATAAATAAAATAAAAAGATTTACTTTTCAACACTTTTATTTTAGTTTCAATTACCTAACTATTCTAATTTCTTGCATATTAAGTACGTTGGGCGTATATTCCGCAGGTGTTACTTTTAACCCCGACAAAAAAAATTAGTAGATAACCGCAACCACTGTAAAATCCAAGGTTATACGACGGTTTATCAGCGACGGTAAATTATTATCATGCCAGAACATGATGTTGTTTTGGGGATGAGGTTTTTGGCGTCAACAAATATCCGTAGATTATCTGCACGCGCATCTCAAAAAATCCACTTTTAATAACGTATTTCAATTACATTTACAAAAGCTCCGATTTTAAAAAAAATAAGCTCATGACTATAGCAAATAAAACCTAGAAAAATGTCCTTTTGAGCACGTAATTACTGAAATGAAATAAATAGGGAATGTGATATTTTTTTAAAAAAAACTTTTCAACAATCAATGCGAGACATATTTTTTGAGTAGTTTGCGATACTAAAGTGACTCATTCGATGAAACAAATGAAAAGGAATAAAAATATAATTGAACTTGCACGATCACGTGGTGCTTGGCTGTTCAAGAAATGATGTTCTGACATGATACATTGAAATATGCATAGCAGATTTTATTTTAATCTTTTATTAGTGTCTATTTTCATTTTTTACACAAATATTCGTCGGATTTTACGCAGGAAATCACGATATTTATAATTTAAAATTATAAAACTAAAATCCATAAATAAGAATCTATTTTTGAGCGCATAATTGCTGCTACTCTACCTCCAAATTGAGATCAGTTTAGAAACATCAAGAGCCTGTTGTTGAACTTAATAAAAGTTGTTGTTGGTAGAACTTAATAAAACTAGTTTTTTAGTACATCTACTTCTTCTGCTTTGTTAGGTATTATTCAATTACTCTTGATATTATCAATGAATTATTTTACAAATATGCCGTTTCTAAATTTTTAAATAAATTTATTGCGTTTTTATCAAATTCAGTAATGTTTTTAACAATTAAGTTTTTATATGGGAATTGACTCTTCAAACGCTGTATTCATTTTTATTTTCAAGATATGCTCTTTAGATTATATATATCGAATAATATTTAAAGATAAATTTGTAATAAGACTGAAGCACAGAAATATTTATTACAACCATGTGCGCTTATTCTAAATG
Source organism: Argiope argentata (assembly GCA_026289955.1). NCBI lineage: Eukaryota > Metazoa > Arthropoda > Arachnida > Araneae > Araneidae > Argiope > Argiope argentata. The sequence continues at coordinate 533,469 of JAOUZG010034668.1, forward strand.
CACATTGCGGAACGAAATGAATAACTTAATATGAAAGAAAGTCGCAAATCATTATTTGCTTCATAGTTGCATCTATCAATGCAGTTCTATCCGAGTATTTATACGTTATACGCAGAGCTAATGAATCTGGAATCCCAAAAGTTCTTCTGTGTAACTTTTCGTCCTATGGGAGGGCTGATTAGATATCTATCCAAGAAATATCTTTCTATCTGTTATGTCCAGATACTTTGTGATTTATTATTCAGTTTATTCAAATAACTGTTATTGAGAATGATATTGGATATTTATCAAAAATTACCAGAAAAAAATGTTTTTATCATAATATCATATATAATAAAAATGTTTTTATCATATAACTCTGATTACCGAATTTTGAAAAACTTGACTTTTTCTCTCAAAGTTTTCTATTAACAGCTGCCAAAGTGTATACCTTTTCAAAAACTTTTTTCCTATGTCACTGATTTTTAAAGGGTGACTTGAATTTGATGTGACACGAATTCATTATTTAATTTGTGTTTTAAAGGTAAACTAGGGGGCCCACCCCTTGTTCCCTATGCTCGCCAACCCCTAGGAACTGCTAATGCAGTACCTTTCGGATCGCTTCACGATTCGAGCTCGCTTTGCTGTCTCTCTATCTGCTAAACCTCTTTAGTCTAGCAACAGATATATTCAAATTCCATTTTTTCCTAAATATGATGAAACAATAAAAGAAATAAATAAAAGATTTAAAAGAAATCTGCTATATCCTGTCAGAAAATAATTTCTTGAACGGCCAAGTACCACGTGCTCGTGCAAGTTAAATTATAGTTTTATTCATTTTAATGGTTTCGTTGAATGATTCACTTTAGTATCGCAAACGATCCAAAACATTTTGTCTCGCATTTATTGTTTTAAAAAAAATATCACACTTCCTATTTATTTCATTTCATATAATCGCGTAATCAAAATGACATTTTTTTAGGTTTTATTTGCTGTAGTCATTACTTTTTTTAAAACCAGAGCTTTTGTAAATACAATGGCAACACGTTAACAAAAGCTCAATTTTTAAGCTACTCGTGCAGATAATAACATTTTTATTTTTTGCCTACGGATTAAAATTTTTATTTTTCGTCTACGGATTTTTGTTGACGCCAAGAACCTCCTCCTAATAACAACATCATGTTCTGACATGATGAAAATGTAAAGCAAATTCTTGTGTCTTATATACATCCGATAGTTTCTGCTTTCGATTGAATCACTGTCTTTCAATATTACGATAGATTCAACAGATGTTCCATAATAATTTTTTATCATGACAACATTTCGTGTATTTGCCGCTTTAATTTACTTCTTTTTCCCATGAACGTGCCTGGAAAAATATAGAATCCTGATATACCCTGTTATATATATATATATAGATATAGTAATGCCAAACGGCTATTAACTAATTCTGCATGATTTTGCATCCACGTAAGCGTTTTATATGTACGGATAGGTCTTATCAAAGAGTGTCACAAATGGAATTCCAAACCATCTATAATAAACTTTTTTTCTCGGTTGAAAACTATACAAAAAAGCCAAAAAAAAAATCTATTCATGAAATGAAAATTCAAATTCTGGATTTCAATGAATCCCCTCTTCCCAAAATCGGGAAAAGACATTTTTATTTTCTCACATATGAAGTATACGGAAAGCATTGCGATCGTTAAATCAAAAACTTCAAATTCCCGATTTCGATGAATCTGCATGTATTAAATATCCCTCAGATTTAAAAAACTCATTTTTTAAAAATGACTGTCTATCTGACCTGTTGTGACAAAATTGATTTGAGATAGAGGAATAAATGCAGTATGCAGTGCTTGCATCGATTACAATACTTTATACAGTATGCAATATGTTATTTTGTGATTGCAAGCGGAATTCCGTGTCAAACACACATGCGTCTAAAATACACATTCAAAATGCGTCTAAAATACACATTCAATTTTTGGATACTGATATCGCACACACCAGGGATTAATCTTCAAGAATCATCTCACACATTCAATAAAAATGCTAAATGCAAGTGTGTGTGTGTGTGTGTGTGTGTGTGTGTGTGTGTGTGTGTGTGTG
>JAOUZG010034668.1:538794-566170 GCA_026289955.1 Argiope argentata
GGGTCCCTTTTGCTCGAACGATATATCGCTTGGCTACTGGCTCAAACTTCGCAGGTTCGTACCGCGACCTTCACTTGCTACAGTATCATTCATTCAGGGAACAGAAAACGGTTAATTCTAAAATACATGCTTAAAATAATTATTTTTATATATTAGACCATGACAGAATGTATAGAAATGTTATCACAAATTATGTATGAAAAAGAACGAAGACTCTCAAAAATAAATACTAACCACAATAACCAAAACGAAATAGAAGTAAAAGTTGATTTATTTTATCAGTATTCACTGTAAACTATTATCCATAAACAAATTTTCAATAGATATGTTACTTGGATACAGGCCCTAGCGTCGCGGGTTTGTGCATCGACCTTCACTTGTTTCATTGATGGTCTTGATAACGCAGCCTTGTGCAACTGTTGTGGCGCCATCTACCCGCAGCAAAAGTCATCATATTCACTTGACGCAGTAACCAAACAGAGCCGTCAGACACCCTTGGCGCTGCAACTCACATATTCACTTGCCACGCTCTCTATAACGCTTAGTAATTTAAAAGCGTTCCGTTTCTCCGCCGACTCACTGTTGGGGGAATACTGTGGCGCTAGGTTCACAAGTCTGATAACATCTACGATGTCCAACTATACTTTTGTAATGTGGTTATTTTACTGGTCTACAGACCTTAGCGTCGCGGGTCGCGACCTACACTCGTTCAAGATTTTTTGAAATCTGGCTTGAAAAAATCATTTTTTTTCCAATAAATGAAAAATTAACACAGAACTAGTATACAATAGACTGCAGCTCATAATTAGAATTTTATTTTGCAATATGTATCCTACAGAAGATATTATATACTACTGATCATATATTGAATAATCTTTTGCATTATGCTGTTACTTTTTGTACAATAAACACAGGTATTTTCCGGTTTCAATGTGTTTATTTCATATATTTTCAACAATCTGACAGTCCTCCAATTTGATATCTACAGAATTACTTTAAGATATAGTAAGTTTAATCATGCTACAATTTAATAATTGTACAGATAATATATAAAAATGTCTATTTGAAGTTACCCTATATAATAACCAATAACTGCATAAAACAGTTCTATAACTTTGTGTAAAATAATTTTTTTAATGTACAGTAAACTTTATTCAATGTATAATGAGAGAAAAAAATAAAATTTACGTAGTTAATATCAAAATGAGAATAATTTTAAAATGGCTTAATGTACACAACAACATGATAACGTGCAAAAAAGCATAGATACAGTTACAGGTATTAAAGTTCCGTTCCGTTAACATTTAACTCTTTATCAATAATTTTTTCACAACTTAATTAAGTTTTATTAGATTTGATTCAAATTTTTCAATTTTATTCTTTCTGCTTCATGGAAGTTTAATCGCCAGAAGCAATACTATAAAAAAATAAAGCTACTATAAATATGATAAGAAAAATTAACCAAGATTATTAGAATGTTTCTATCAGAGCCTCATGCCTTTACAATGTTTTTGTTTTCGTACTTCTATTATAAAAATTACTTTCTTCCTTACAAAATAAGCTTCTTTTATTTGCAATCTAATTTTCAAAAAATTTTATATCTTTAAATAACAAATCCCAATAAACATTTTTGTAGAACATATATGCAGATTTTAACTCTCACCTCTTTTTTTCCATCATTAAGGAGAATTGATTTTATTCTTTTGAACAAATGTTTTAATTTTCCGATTGAGGTATACCAAATGATGTCCACATTTTCAAATACTTCTTAAGAGTTATTTATTCAAAACGGATGGATCTCCCTTGGCAGACGATAAAAGCTGGAACAATTCGTAGTTATAGTATTTTGGTAGAAATAATGAGAAATGAGTTTCTTAAGAAGCGCTTTTTTTTGTGGGTGTTTCTAAGTGCCCTATGGGCTTTCATACGAGGAGAGTTTTTTTGTGGTTGTTGTGTTTCCCCCCCCCCCTTTTTTTGCTTTTTATAAGACGATAAAGAAGCTTAAATGATTTCCTTTCCTTTGAGGCTTTATTAATTATTCCATTCAAGGTTGTAACTTTTGAAAAAAAAAGGCAAAAGGTTTTATTTATTCAAAAATTCTGAATGCTTCGAATTCTTGTATTAATTTGGAGAAATTGTAGCCCTAGATACTTCATTGAAATAAAAATAAATCGCATTAGAATTTTTTTTAATTCTTTCTTTGAATATTTGAGGGCTTTTATTGCACGTTTTTATTAAACTGTGCTTGTTTTCAATCTCTATTGAGGGTGCTCTTGACGGAGTGCAACAAAAAATTGCTCGCTTTTCTATTGACATTTAAGGATAATTTGTATTTTGAGAAATTTTTGTATTCTTATTTCTGATGCATTTCGATATATATTCTGTTTTTGTGTCTGTTCGTTACAGAAACAAATGATTGTGTCGTAAACGTAGTGAGCTTTTATTATTTAATTCAACTTGGAATGAAAAAATTGAGATTACAACGACGAAATATATTTTGTAATCAATTATTCGCTTATTTTGTGACGCAATTAACAATGGTACAGCCATTGGTTTAAGGTACGTTAAGAACTCGTTTGCCAATGTTTTGGTTAGCTTGAAAGAAATAAAATTTAAAATTTTATGCCATAAAATGTTCATGCTTCCATTTTCTCAGTTCATGTTCCCATTAACTCGTGAATTTTAAGTGAGAGCTTTAAAAAATTAAACTTAAAACAATTATCTTTTCTTTCGGTTTACAAATACGAGTTAAAACAACAGTTATAATTAACTTCATATCTAGACTAAGTGTCCACCAATAACTAGAAATGTCCATGAAATCTATGATTAGCTTTTTTTAGTTTCGTTTAGTTTCGTTTTTTACATTTTTGTATATAAAGAAACTTTTGTAATTGTCAGAAAATTCGAAATCGAGTTTTTGACGAATATCAACGCTTTAGACCTCCCTGAATTTTCATAACACATTTTTGACATCGCGTGTGTCTGTGGCAAAGATAACTTGAAACCAATTTGAGCTAGACGTATGAAATTCGATCTCGGATCTTTCCATCAAATTTGTGGATAGCTATCAAATTTTGAGAAAAAGTCATTGAGAGTGAATTTGCATGTCTCGGTGTTTAAGCATAGATGAAATTGATAATTACAAAAAATAATAAAGGTTAAAATGAAATCTGCTGTGCATATTTTAATGTATCGTGTCAGAACATTATTTCTTGAACGGCCAAGCAACACGTGCTAGTGCAAGTTAAGATATATTTTTATCCATTTTAATCATTTCATTGAATGAGTCTCTTTAGTATTGCAAACGATCCAAAAAAACTTTGTATAGCATTGATTGTTAAAGCAAATATCCCATTCCTTAATTGTTTCAATTAATATAATCACGTGCTCAAAATGACATTTTTCTAGGTTTTATTTGCTGTAGTCATTCACTTATTTTTTTAATCGAAGCTTTTGCAACTGCAATGGCAAAGCGTTATTGAAAGGTGATATTTTGAGATGCTCGTGCAGATAATAAAATTTCAATTTTTAGCCAACGGGTTGTTTTATTTTTCGCTAATTTTTTTTATTATTATTTGCCTACGGATTTTTGTTGACGCCTAAAACCTCAGTCACAAAATAACATCATGTTCTGATATGATAACATTACAGATAAATAAAATTTGGTTTGTTGGTTTAGTATTTAAAGTTTAGATGGTCTTTACGCCAAATTTGTAAACTTCTATAAAATTTTGAATAAAATATATTCCGAGAAAGACTATCTCTCTGTATGTTCAAATATAAGTTAACAAGATAACTTTAAATTGAAAAGATCTAGAGGAACTAATTTCAGTAAACTGATTTTGCACCTATAGTGTAGTTATCGAATTTTGTGCCATGTCCTGGAAGGGATTGATCGTCTGTCAGTCTGTCGGTTAGAGAAAATGCTTTTTCCAAAACGTAATGATTTAAATGAGTCAAATTTCGTATTTATTTTTGTGACTAGAATTGTAATTCTATATCAAGTTGAGTATTTAAGAGTCAAGTTGAGAATTAAGTTGTTTAAAAAAAGAAACGTTTTTATAAAACAAATGAACTTTTTTCAGGAAGTTTTGGGTATAACTTCAAAAAATACTTATACCCAATACTTCAAAATATACCTATACAATACTATATATATATATATATATATATATATATATATATATATATAATACTTCAAAATATACTTCTACCGAGAGTGGGTTTGAAGCATAACTTCGAAACCACTCTCGCTGATCTCTGTCTCATTTTTCGCTTTCCTTCCAGTTCGAGCAACTCGCTTACACCTGGATGGAGCGTCAGAAGTTGGGCGGGACATACAGCATGCACAGAGCTCAAAGCGAGAAGCACGTCGTGGTGTGCAACACAACGCTCCGGGCAGACACTATCATGGACTTCCTCAATGAGTTCTACGCACACCCGCTCTTGCAGGTGAGTGGCTCCCCCTCCCTCTCTTATGAGAGCAATCTGCTTTCAAATATACAAGATACACAGCATCTCTTCATACTAAATCAGATTCATCTCTTATCCCTGTAACTATAGCCTTGCTGTTACTGCAATTATAACTTCAAAAGTGCAGTTCTTCACGAAGAAAACCAAAACCTCAGAACCCACATGTACTCTACAGATTTCTGATTCTGAAAGGATTTTTTATATGCTTATACATGCCATATAGATGACCCCAATGTTATTTATCACTTTTTCCTTTTTCATTTAGTAATCTCATTTCCTCCGGCTTTCTGGTACAGAGAAAGCGCGTCTTCCCCTTGTTCTTAGTCCGGGTTCGGGCATGGTTGTTCTTTTGCGTTCTATCTGTGAGGGGTGTGACTGTGCCCCCCTGTGAAAAGGGTTTGTGCAAGCGACTGTGATGAGTGTGTAGCTAAACTCGTACTCTTGGCCCTAGTTGGCGCCACTTGAAACAAGAGACGCATATCTTCGGCTTAAAATCTGCTGATGCATCAGCGGGGCTTGTCTATGGCCGTAAATAACAACAATATCTCATTTCCCTGTAAGTTCAACCCATACCACCATTTGTTTAAGTATTTTTGTCCCTCTATCCTGTTATTACTTCGCCAGAAATTGAATACAGTCGTGTAGGATTTGACTATCATAAATTAATGAGGAAAACAAGGCGTCTGTAAAGTCATCTATTAAGGATTTTTTCAAAACCCAAAAGTGATGTTTTTACTCAGATCTTAGGGTTACTTCATATCTATATACGCAGGGAGAAGTCAAATCAATTTGAACTAATTTTCCTAAGAACCAGACATAAGATTAATGATTACATTTTACAGACTTACGATTTAATGTTTTGTTTATATTTCCTGCATTTTAAGTTGGATATGACAGAATTTATGCAAAAATGTGAGCAAGTTATATCCTTTAACTTACTTTTTCTGTAACAAATTCTTGAAACATGCAGTACAATATATGCACATATCTAAACTAACAGTGCAGAACCGTTTATTTAATTCGACACGTTACCGGCAATTGCTGCTATGATTCAACGGGCCGCTTATGCGTTCGGATTAAAATATATGACGGAATTCGCACTCAATACAAAGTAAGAAAATAGTATTATGACAGTGAATTTTGATACAAAAACCTTATATTCTGATATTGGGGTGGGGGTTAGAGAACTGAATTCATAGAGCTCTAATCTATACGCCCACCCTTCCACTACATAGGCCGAATACTCGTCCTTCCATTTTCATTTCCCATTTCATACTGCTCCTCAAAAATGCCTCGTTATCTGTATTTTATTCACTCTTAACGTTTCGTTCATGAATTAAGGGCCATTCAATATAGAAGAAATGAATTCATAGATTCCTGGTCCCTTTTCGTTACGTGGCCTGCCATTCCACGGCATTAGGCCGGAGAACAGTAGACTTGAGAGTGTATTTTTTAAACCAGTATGTAGGGGATTTGTATCGAATAGAACAACAAGAACAATGTCGTGTGAATTCTGTATTTGATTTGTTTATTTATAAAAAATGTATTCTAAAACTACAATCATAGGAGTTTCAAGTGGCAACACTGAAAATTCTTCTTTTAACAAATCTCCATTAGAGGCCACTTATTAGAAAGGCCATTTTGATAACTCCACCGTCGTTACCAATGTCAACCATGCAGGAGAAAACATTTTGTGTTTTTGAATATGTCAAACATCTTCGTTTGTCGTCGTTCTATTAGATTTTTGCGCGACATTTGGTAAAGAACCACTGCATCACCATAACTTCGAATGATAGATGAAGGGGTATTAGAACAATGGGTACTTAAGTTAGAAACCATCCCAAAGTAAACACCCGCCAAAACCGAAGTGATTGAAAAAAAACTTTCAAGCCTTTTCATGTACTCTAGAAAAATCAAAACGTTGCGTTAACTGTTACGTAATTGTTACACGTTGTGTTGTTGTTAACTGAATATGTTTCAAACAAAGATGTGACGCGAGTTACGAAGACATGGTCTGTGTTAATTGACACGTTGGGCTCATTAGCTGGAAACATTCTATCACGAGTGAGGCAGAAACTGTAATAACACATAGATAGTTGTCTTTTCACTGAAAGAGCTGTTGAAACTTGCATAATTGTAGTTTCATAGTAAATTTCATTCATCAAAAAAATTAACACAGCTTTCTTAGATATGTTTTTATCGTGTGAGAACATATTGTTTTAACGAATGTTTAGCATGATATTGTGTAGTCGAAAAATAAAAATAAAAATATTATCTGTGTGAGCATCTCAAAAAATCAGCTTTTAATAAAGTGTTGCCATTGCATTTACAAAAGCTCCGATTAAGAAAAATAAGTTAATGACTACAGCCAATAAAACCTAGAAAATTGTCATTTTAATCAGGGGGTTATATGAAATGAAATAAAAAAATGTGATATTCTTTTTAAACAATAAATGCGAGACAAAGTTTTTTTTTTGGAGGGTGGGGTCGTTTGCAAAACTAAAGTGAATCATTCGATGAAACCGTGAAAATGAATAAAAATATAATTTTAACTTGCACGAACGCGTGGTGCTTGGCCGTTCAAGAAATGATGTTCCGACATGGTTCTTAGAAATATGTATAGCAGATTTCATTTTTTTATCTCATCCAATATGAGCTGCCCTATATTTACAGGAAATAAATATTTATAATTAGGAAAAAGAAATGGCAAAAGAGGGAGAGGGTTACTTCCTACATTTCGAGATAAACAAAACCTACTCTCGCTGTGCAGTTCGCTGAATTTATAAACTTTCAACACAAAAACAAACATAATGAGATTATTCATTTTAAAAACACGTGCATCAGGCGTACGCACCATTGGCATTCACATCAGCTCGTTCCGTTTGCGCGACGCGGGAATGCGAATAAGCCTTTCGCCACTTTAGGGGATTTAGCGCGGCTATCCGTCGATACGAAGTAAACTTACTTGACTATTGTTTATTCTATTACGTGAAAACCGAATTTAGTTGCATCGCATACGACGGCATAATGCAAACCAGCCCTTTTGATATCAGTACTAAAGAAGTTTATGTCAAACAGATAGCTAGTGGGTTTAATATTTTATGTTTAGGAATTTTCTAGTATTAATCCATGCGGCTAAGTTTTGGGTTGAAGTTTTTGAAAAATGCTTTAAAACATATTATTGAACATTATAGAAAATTGATTGAAAAATTACCTATATAGCGAAAAAATAAAGTTGATAATTCATATTATTAAACTATTTATAGTATATCAAATGATTATCATTATAATCATTAGATTTATTATAAATTGGTACAAGAATGTTTAGTTGAAAATTGTTGAAAAATCAAGCACATTCAGGTTACGGAGAATATAATATTGCGTTCAAAAGTTTGAAAATAACTTAGAAAACACATTATTTGGTTCTTGGACCATGGAATTAATTGTATTTCTACCCAAGCTTTAAACACTGCATTTGCACTGATAAATAATTTCGATTTTTTATCATGTCAGAACATTAAGTTGTTTTTGGCGTCAACGAAAATCCGTAGGGGGAAAATAAAAATTTTGTTATCTGCAAGAGCATCTCAAAATAATGCGTTACCTTTGTATTTACAAAAGATCTAATTAAAGAAAATAAGTGAAAGACTACAGCAAATAAAACCTAGAAAAAATGTCATTTTCGGCACGTGATGATATGAAATGAAATAAATAGAAAATGCGATATTTTTTCAAACAAAAAGTGTAAGACAAAGTTTTTTGGATCGTTTGCAATACTAAAATGTATAATTCGATGAAACGATTAAAAGGAATAAAAATATAATTTAACTCGTACGAGCACGCGGTGCTTGACCGTTCCAGAAACTATGTTTCGGACATGGTGCATTGAAATATGCATAGCAGATGTAATTTTAATTTTGAATTTTATTTATTTGTAAATTATGAAGCATTAAAATTACCTAAACTCTGTTAAATAAATCAATTGCCTTCGATTCCAAACATACTTAGTCTTTTATCAAATGTAGACAACAATCTACCTTAAATTTAAATTTGTGAACTCTAATAAAAAAATTATCAAAGTTTCTGCTTTTTGCTTCTCTGAGACAATGACATTTAAAGATGTAACGTAACATCAAAACATATATCATGCAAATATTAAGATGAATATAACTTCCGACAGAAATAGAGCAGAAATAAATTTCAAACCATTTTATAAAAAAAAACAATTTAAAAAGTAAAAAAAATGAAAAAAAGCAATATTCGATATTTTTTGCTTAAAAACATCGATTTTCAATTTAGTTACTCATTTTGAACAATAAAATATTTTTTTAAAAAATATGCTCACTTTCATTGCATATTTTAATTCTTAATGCATTCTTTTATTTTAGAATCCTTTTATTATAATTTTAAGAAGCTCACGCTTTAAGGTTTCAGTTTTGACTTCTATATTTCTAAATTTAAAAACATTTTATAATAAATCTTTAAAAAAATTATATAAAAGTTATTTTTATTTGTTTCTCATATTTTTGTTCTTTTTATCTATTTCCAGCTTCATCATATTAATGATGCGATTTCGGGCATTCTTTTTAAAATCTCAATCAGATGGCGCATTCCGTTTGGAATCCAAGTTTAATAAGAATGGACTGATCAACTTAAAACATCGCATCGTTCTTAAAATATTATATTGTTAAAAAAAATATTATATTATATACTTCGTAAAATATTATATTTTTTAGAGCTCTAACATTTTAAAGAAATTGTGTGAAATTGATTAAAAAATTGAAAACTCTATCTTTAAAGTAAAAATATTTTACTACTTTTATTTTTCATATATCCAGAAAAATACAGCCAGAAAAAACTTAAAAGCTATTAATAAGTGAAAAAGATAAGATTGAAATCTACTATGCATATTTCGGTATATCATCTCAGAGCATCATTTCTTGAACTGCCAAGCACCACGTCCTCGTTCAAGTCAAATTGTATTTTTATTCCTTTTAAGTGTTTCATTGTATGAGTTACTTTAGTACTGTAAACGATCGAAAAAAATGTGCCTCGCATTGATTGATTGTTTCAAAAAATATCACATTTCCTATTTATTTCATTTCATATAATCACGTGCTAAAAATGACATTTTGCTAGGTTTTATTTGCTGTAGTCATTAACTTATTTTTTAAATTGGTGCTCTTGTGTATGCAATGGCCACGCGTTATTAAAAGTTGATTTTTTGAGGTGCTCGTGCAGATAATATTTTTTTTTTCGCCTACGTATTTTGGTTGATGCCAAAAACCTCATACCTAAAACAATATCATGTTCTGATATGATATTAATTTACTTAAGTATTTGTAGTACGATGGTTTATTTCTTAAACTACTTATTAAGCGACTATTTAAGGTAATTATATATTTAAAGCTTAAAACTATTTTTCTTCATTCACTAACTGCAAAATTGAACTACTCTGCATTAATTAATTTGATATAAGCAGTTTAGGAAATAAATGCTTGGAGGAATTAAAACAATCCTCTTCGTATCAAATAGGCTCAATAAAATCCTTGTTAAGAAAGAGTTTTTTCTTTCAAATCATATTATATTTATTCCAAGAGATGTTATGTAGGCTTGAAATTCAGGAGCTGCTGTGACTTTTTTTTTCTCTTCCAGGACTTCTACGTTGTGCTGCTCTCCCCGTGCGAGCTGGACGCCACGATGAAAATGATCCTCCAAGTGCCCATGTGGGCCCAAAGGGTGATTTATATCCAGGGCTCAGCTCTCAAAGACACAGACCTGACTAGAGCTAGGTGCGTATATCTCCATCGATTTAAAAACATTGGTCTTGAATTGACTAAAAAGAAATTTTAAATTGTCTCTGCCGCACAAAACAGCTAAGAAATACAAAGATAATTCTCTTTTTTTTTTAGATGAAAGGCGATTTCAATGCTGTAACGGTAATAAAAAAAATGTTATTATAAATACAAAAACTATCACCGCGGTTTCTGTCAGAACATAAGTAATTTGATTGCTTAAACCTTTTATATGCCACTACAGAATTATGCTAATGTTTTTAGAACAAGAAAATTTTGATATCAAATTAAGTTAAAAGTATGGCAAGATTCAGAACTGCAATCATATCGCAAAATATTATCTTCCCATTTATTTTAATTAGTGAAAGACGCGACTATTACTAAAACACCGAAAACGTAGAATTTTTTTGCTCTGTGTCATTTTTCCTTTTCTTTTGTTTCCTCACAAATGATGCAAAGTCATGACTTTAGCTGATTTTTTAGCCAATATTTGTTTAAAAACAAATCCTCCTCCAAAAGTCCTCTTTTTCTTCTTTTTTAGCATTTTGCTTCAAATTTTATCAATTAATGATTGTATCGTTTCTTAAGCTATTCGTAAGTAATTTTAATACCCTTTGATTTAAATATTTCAATATAAACAATTGCTTGCACTCCTATCTCAAAAACTGTTAGATAAAAGTAAAAAAAAAGTCCCTTAAAATTATTGTTAAATTAATTGGATTAATGTAAAAAATTGTTGTCAAACAAATTTGCTACATCAAGATGCATTGCTACGGAATAAATTATTATGGAACTTTCTACATTAAATCTGTAAAGTCAACAGGTTTATCTTTAGGGAGTGTAAGGCTTGAAGAAATCAGCAGGACTCAATAGCAAATTATGCTTTTTATTAAGTAGATATGAATACACAGATGACATAACACAACCGAGTTTTAAACAACCAATATACACCAGTATACTTCGAACAACATGTACTAAATATGTGATCATCTTCTTTCTTAAGCTTTTAGAACAAGAAAATTTTAATATCAAATTAAGTCATATCGTACTACCCACGTAAGAAATCGATGGCAACAATGATCTAAACACACAAAGCGGCCAGATAGAACTCGGCAACAGTAGGGAAGCTATGCATCTATTCTTAAAGGTCATTCCAAACGTCGTCAATTCTCCACTGTCTCCTCGCTTTAGTTGTATCCAACTAATATCTCACTACTATGGCTACTCCACACACGACTATTGCTTCTTTTATAATAAACTTCAAGATTCGGCTCACAGCTCAACACAATAATCGCCTGAGCTTCCTAGACTGATCCAACTGATTTGTTGTTGAATTGCTAAACGACTATATAGTATTAGATGACAATTTAATATAGATGACTTGACTTATTAACTTATATATAGCTTTTGATTTGTATTACCGGCCTTATGATAACCAGAGCAGGGCAGAGAAGGCTCTCGGACATTCAAACACATCTCAGATCCTATTGGATCTATCTCCACAAATCTTGAAGATTCTAATATCATCCTTTTTGTCAACAAAGTTTCCAAATTCATTGCCAAGACCGATTAGGGAACTAGTAGCACTAAAAAAACATTAAATATTTATAAAAATATTTTGCGTTTTAAAACAATATAAAAAATGTTAGTATCTTTTAATATGTAATTCATGCTGTCTAAATTTAGACAATTATACACAAACTGGAGCTGTTTTCTTAAAAATTTAATCCCATTTATATTCTTGAAACATAATTCACTTATTTTATGGTTCGAGTATTTAACAGAATTGAAGTTGATATTTTATTTAATCCAGACGACGGCCTATATTGGCAACTATCTCTTGTATTTTTCCTTAAAAAAACTGGAATCTTCCTTAAAACCTAATATTATCATGTAGTCGTAAAACAGTCGTTGATTTTTTCTAAACATCTTCAAATTTGAATACAAAACAACAATTACAAAAAATAAGAAATAAAATCTCAAGCTATATGTGAGAACATTATTATTTTTAAGTCATTATTGGTCATAATTAATTTAAGTCATTAAGGATTTAAACCAATTTAAAAAAGCAATACTGATAGAAGCAGGTCAACCTTTGAAAAACGCATCTGCTTTCAAATGAGAAAAAATAATAATAATTCAATACTGGTAAAAGCAGGTGAAAAAATATATGCTATTAAAATTTTTTGATGAATATAGTCATTTATGCATTATTCATTGCCTTTGCGATTTCAAGCTTCAATTATTCATTTCCTTTAATTAATCAAAAACTTCCAAAGAAAACTAAATCATGTTCTCACGTGATAAAAATACTATTAATCAGGTAATATTATCTTGCGCCTAGTGTTAGTTCTTTTAAGTTTTTAGTACAAGTTCTTAGAAACCCATATCAAACTACCACCATTCAATTTAGCTACAGTTCTTATCGTAATCGAACTTTTTCCTGATGAAATGTTTCACAGCTTCAAGGATATGTTGACATATTAACTCAAATTAAAACAGATTATTTACAAAATAGGATAGAGATTAATTCATAATATTATTGCATTTCGATGCTTCGCTGTTGTTTTAAAGACGTAATGGCTCCTAACATGATGCTCATAAATTTCTGTTAACAGAATTCATCACCTAATACCCATAAGGAAACGTATGCTAAAACTAAATCACGGCAAAGTAACGGTTTATGTTTCGTCTAGACTTCTCTTCACATTACACGAGTTTTCCAATTTTAAATGTCACATAATAACAACTCCATCTCTTTTAAGACAGCGCTCTCCTAAACTGAAGTACTGAAGAATTATCTCCCAGTTTCTTGAATTATTGATCAGCATGCTAAAACAAAAGGCGGGGAGGGGAAAAAGAAAAGGACAACTTATTTTTTACTTCTGCAGCCCATTTGCATATGCGCATATCTAACTGGTGCCGCGAATTGCAATATTATGCAAGCAAGAAGTCTAATGCATTTCTCTCTCTTCCTTTTTTTCCCCTCCAAAATCCAGAATGAATGCAGCGGAGGCTTGCTTCATACTCGCCGCCAGAAACTATGTGGATCGATGCGCAGCGGTAAGTAGTTCCTCTAAATTCAATTTTACATCGCATCGCGGAAATAACGACAGAAGTTGGTTTGTTGTGTCAAGTGCTAAATGTTGTTTTTTTTTCTTTTGTCATCGCTGAGATTTTTTTTCTTGGAAAAAAGAATAAATTTATTATGCTATGGAAGAATTTTTTAATACATTGAGTTCGAAAGTATACATTTTATAATACAAGTGATATAAAAAAAATTTCAATCCATTACTGTCAACAAAGAAATTTTTTATTTTAGTTACTTTTTATTAAATAATTAGAATTGTTGTTCGCGTGTTCCACTTTTCAACAGAAGCAGGAGTGCAGTAGCTTCTGAGGCTATGGACGCCTGAGAACCTGAAGACAAAAGTCTGACTTGTAGCTCACACACGTTGCAAACCCTTTTTAAGGGGGCGGACTTCATTCATCCACAGATCATAATTTAGATCTGGAACAAAGAACGATATCCTTCAACCCAGTACCCCCTGTAGTATTACTCTCTACATGGAGGACTTTGGGGTTACGACCGATTTAACATCCAGCAGAGTCTTTGGCTGACGGGGTTCGAATTCGCAGCCGAAGGGGTGCGAATCCAATATCTTACCAACCTTGCTATCGCGGCTGAATAATTACAATTACTATAAATAATTGATCAAAAAGTAATACTAGCGTTGAGATTTCAACGCCAAAATGCGTGAATTTTCAACGCCAGATGAGGTAACACAATACAGATTAGAAATTTCTAATTTTCTTTATTCTGTATTATTTTATTTCGAAAATACTTCAAATGGGATCGGGAAAATCCTTTTTTTCTTTTGGGGAAATGAAGAATTTCGGCGACAAAATTAGTTTTTAATTAATTAATAAAAAAACTAATGAATTAATATTTGAAAAAAACTGCAATGACATTCAGTTTCATCTACAACAAGTTTTAAAAACTGCAATTGAACTTGAGTGAATGAATAGAAAGTATTTGATTAACGATTGAAAATTTAGGGAAAGTGTGAGCTAATAGTAGAAAAAAATGAACATTACTTTGTAATTATTGAATACAAATATCGTTTAATGTATTTAAAAAATTAAATCTATATTAATAAAAATGCAACTCGAAATGTGTTGCTAAGCGCAAAACTAGAGAACGGCTCGACCAATTCGGCTAATTTTTTAAAAATATTTTCGTTAAGACACGAGGATGGTTCTTATGGAGAGAAAAAATTAAAAAACTGAGTGGAAAATAGTTAAAACGACGCTTTTCTTACTTTCCCGCCAAAAATCTTCATTTCCTTCCCCCACACCAACTGAGTAAGATAGCGGGAAGTAATAAATTATGATTTGTTTAGAAAGAAATACGCGAAGTCAGTTGGTTTTCATTCACAGATAATGGGATGTTTAAAAAAGAAAGAAAATAGTTGCTTTTATTATTAGTCGGTATGGATATTTAATTTATGCCTGCTCAAAATAAAGTCTGGGCAGCGAAGAAAAAAAGTAATAACAAAGCTAGAAAAAAAAAGAAGTGCGTGTGTATCACCATTATTTCGTCTGTGCTAGGTATTTTCCAAGCTTTTTTTAAACTTTCGCATCTCTTGAGAACCAATTGTGTCTTTATTTAGTGTGTTTACATTTATGAAAATTTAAATCTCATTATTCTATAAAAAAGTAGAATTTTAGACCTTTCCCTCCACCATGTAAGTAAAATATCAATTCCGGGACAATCATTGCTCGGATAGAAAGAGAAAGATGAGTAGTACAATGAACAGAACATCTGATGAAAATAATACTATAAATGAATTATATGATTATCAAAATTTCTTTGGTTTAAAAATATTTTGGTGAAAAACCTGTTATGAGATACAGCTACATAAAATGTCATATGAAAATTTTAGCGAGCATTAATGCTGGCGAACCAAAGGCGGCTAGTTATATATATATTTATTTAGAATTTTTCTTAAATGCATCCTGAAATATTTTTAATTGCTTGAATACGATATACTTTTAATTTTACGTGAGAATTTATGAATATTAAATTTATAATTAAAGCTTATAACTTTTTAGGCCTCTTTATTTTTTTATCGAAATGGCTTCAGCTTATTTAGAGTAATAAATGATAATTTAAATAAAGAATAAAATAATAACCAGATATAAGATATTGTTTAAAGTATCTGAAATTGTTTATGGATAAGAATATAAAAATATTGTTGGAAAAATCTCTTTCTGTGTTGTAAATTTTCCATTCCTTCATTAACTTTAAAAATTGTCCTATATTTGAGTATAGTTTATTTTATTTATTAAGTAGATGGTATTCTTTTATTTATGATAAAAAAAAAATGCTATAACTTATTGTTCTTATTGTTATAAATAATATTTATTAAAAGATAAGTGTATGATTGAAAGAGAAGAAATTTACTTTCTGAAACATGATAAATCATTTTGAAATGAGGCTGGTTTACGTCGACGAGGTTGATTCGACGAGGTTAAACAGGAAATAATATGTTTGTCTGCTTATCTTTAAACAACAATTTTTTAGATAAACTAATTGCTTATTCATGTGTTTAGGAATTTCAGGATATGTTGAGAAAACATTATTCCAAATTTGAACAAAAATTATTTATGAGATTTTAATTTGTCTTTCTTAAAAATTTTACAACCATTTAAAATTCGAGAAAATAGCATCTAAATACATAAAATAACATTGAAGAGGAAATTATGCAAATAAAATATTGAATGCTACTTTCCATAAAATGATATTAAAAACTAAATTTAAATACCTTTGTTAGTAAAACTTTTAAAAAATTAAGAATATTGAATTTTAAAAAATGTATCCGATATTTTCACTTCAAACTGACTTTCCAACGAAGTCACTGGTCTTAAAATTTTATATCTTTTATTATACTAATTCAATGAAAAAGAAATGCGCGTTTGAGATTTTACAAAACTATTATTGCTCTTAAAATTTTTATAATTGGTATTAAATGCTGTTTAACTATCTAAAAGCTGTATTCTTTTAAGTGTTTAAGTTTTCATACATGTTAATATCATCTGGTATAGCAAGCATAGTGAAGTATAATAAATATTATAAAACGTATAATAAATATTATTAAGTAAGTCTACCGTCTTATATAATGCGTTCATAGTAAGTTCTTTAGTAGATTGTGCAAGGGCTCTTTAATGGGTTGTTATAGTCCAGGAAGAAATTCTAATTTGTCAGATTCGAAACCATTTTCTGATAACTTTTCTGGCCTATAAAATAGCTTTGCTTCAATTATCCCCAAATGTTCATTTAAAAATTTATAAGAACTATTTGCTTTGAATTCAACTTTCCGAAAAGGAGTAGATAAATAAATTAAAATTTCATTGCTGTAATTCTCTTTTGAGCTTGAAAAATGACCCTCTCTTATGGAATGATTGAGGAAATGCTTTTAAAAAGAAAAGAACATGAGTGTTTGCCTCCGAGTAAGAATAACCACCCACTCTGTTCTTTTCCAGGACGAGCACACCATTCTAAGGTCGTGGGCAGTTCGTGATTTCGCTCCTAACGTTCCTCAGTACGTGCAGATCTTCCGTCCCGAAAATAAAGTGCACGTTGCATTTGCTGGTAAGTGTCATCATCCACTCTAATGCTGCTTTTTTGGAGAGAGGAACTTCCTTTGCAAATTTAAACCTCCTTTGCTTTGTTTGTTGCGCAGAGCACGTTGTGTGTGAGGACGAATTCAAGTACGCGCTGCTGGCCAACAACTGCCTTTGCCCCGGCACCTCCACCCTCGTCACCCTGCTGCTGCACACCTCGAGAGGACAGTAAGTGTGACCATTGGGATTTTTTGACGAACAGCTAACTGTTATTGTTTGACAGTGAAATTAGCCCGAAATCGAAGACATACAATCAAAGTTATTATCACGTCAGAACATAATGTTGTTTTTAGGACGAGGTTTCTAGCATCAACAAAAATCCATAAGCGAAAAATAAAAACATTATTATCTGCACGAGCATCTAAAAAATCAGCTTTTAATAACGCGTTGCCATTGCATTTACAAAAGCTCCTATTAAAAAAATAAGTTAATAACTACAGCAAATTAAAACCTAGAAAAATGCCATTTTTAGCGTGTGATTATATGAAGTGAAATAAAAAGGAAACGTGATATTTTTTTAACAATCAATGAGAGACAAAGTTTTTTTGATCTTTTGAAATACTAAAGTGACTCATTCAATCAAAAAATCAAAATGAATAAAAACATAATTCAACTTGCTCGAGCACGTGGTGCTTAGCCGTTCAGAAAATGATGTTCCGGCATGATACATTGAAATGTGAATAACAGATTTCATTTTAATCTATTTTATTATTATTCTTATTTTGTAAAAATCACTGGAATTAATTTTAGAAACAATATGCATTTTTGAAATCGTGTAATTACCAAAAATATTCTAAGTATTATTACAAACCTGTAAAGTTGCTCGCAGCCCGGTTGAACCGTTGGAATGACCGTGATATGATCAGCCCTTTGGGTGTAAACGGGTGCCCCATGAGTGGTCTCTGGGCTTTGCGACAAAATAGAAATTACTGGAAACTTCGAGAATTTTAGCGATCGATCCAATAGTAACCAAGATATTCCAGATTGGTCCCAGGTCTTCTCGACTCATCTCCCGGGAACTCTAAATGGCCGACAGTTCAGACTGCAAGAAATCGCAGTCGGATCATGAAACGAGTCGTCCAGAGGATCACGAAGCAATGGCTGGATAGTCCAGCTTTGTGTGGAGCTCAATTCTCGAGTGCTGAACTGACCTGTGGGCCGTGTCCAGGTGTTTATTGTGGAAGCAGCATCGAGTCCTTTTAGATGTAGCCAGTTGTATAGCAGTGAGTCGGCACTAAATGTTAGATACAGCTAAAACTGGGAGACAGTGGAGAATTTCATCCGTTTGGATAGACTGTAGAGCGAAACTCAGAAGATTTCCTCACGAAAAAAATTCTGACTGGCCGCTTTGTGCGCTGTGGTTGGTTACTACTGGTGGTCTATTGTTTGTTGTAGTGTGCTGCTGTGTGTTCCTTTCTTCTCTGTTGTATACATTTGCCCTCTGTGTATTTGTCGTCCTCGTAATAGTGTCCTCGTGCCTTATAAAAATCACCATTGTTTTCGACTAAAGGACTGTATTTCTGCATCGACCAACAAATCAAAAAGAACCCGACGAAGGGAGTAGAAACCATGATAGTATTAATATTAAAACGTTAATTTGTTATAATATTAAATGCTAGAAAGAAGTTATAAGATGAACTTAAAAATCTTTTAATGAGTATTTGCTTTATTTAGATATAACGGAATTAAACTAATTTAGTAACTGCTATAATTTAACAAATAAAAATGTAGAATACAATATTTAAAAGTATTATTTTAAGAATATTTCCTTACTCTTTTTGCATTATTCAAATTAAAAGCACTTTCGGAGATATGTAGTCAATGACTCCATAAATAACAACAACAACTTTGAAAAAGAATAACTTGGTTATACGGACTTGTTCATACTTGGATTTTTGCCAACATATTGCTTAAAGAACAACTTAAAGATACTGAAAAGAACATTGCATTCAAGGATAAAATATCACGTGATAATTAGAGTTAATGAACAATGCGGAATCATCTTGACTCCCGTCTCTAATTGCGGGTAAATAACATTAGCTAGTTATATACCCATCGTTGTTCAAATTTCGGTATATGACTAAATTATGGAGGAATATTTTGAAAACCACTTTAAAGTAGATTTTTTAAAAATTTCTACATAAAAAAATTGAAAAGGTCCTGTAAAACCGAAAATTCCCATAAAATGGCGAAAAAAATTATTAGTAAAAAAAACTCTTTTTGCAAAAAAGAAGGGTAAAGCAAAAATGTTTGAGTTTATAAATTTATTAAATGGTTTTCTTAAAATTTTGCAGAAAGTTTAATTAACATACTACCCAAGTCTTGAACTGAAATATTAATAATAAATACGTTTCTATCCAATCTTTAAATATTGAGGTTCGGTTCAGTTGTATTTTTTTCCTAATTGTGTAACATTAAAACAAGTATAGAATATTTCTAAACCAACGGATAACTTGTTCCCTAATTCAAAAACCATATAACATCTTGAGAAATTATCAAACCAAATTGGAATAAAAGAAATATGCATTGGGTTTTAAATTTTCATAAGTAAATTTTATTAAAGATGAGAATTTCAGAAAACCTCATTTAAAGAAGCAAAACAGCATTAAAACGCATATGAATACAATTAAAAAAATGAAAGTATCTTCCCAAAAATGGACTTAAAAACTAAATTCAAACAGTTTATAAATAAAATCGTTCAAACATTAACAATATTGAATAAAAAATTTCCTACTTTTTGCAAACAGCAAAAAAAAAATCATACATAAACTTAAAAATCTTTTAAATACGATAATTTTAAAAGAAAAACTACTTCTGTCAGGAGTATTTTAATATTAAAAACAACTTCTGTTCTCCAAAATAGTTTTAGTTAAAATTAAAATATCAGTATAACTGTAAGAGTTTTGAAATTCATCAAATACTAATTTTTCTTCACAAGTTAATGTTCTTTATATTAACATTACAAACTTTTTTCATAGATATTAGGTGGTAAATGGTACTCATAAAGAAAAGAAAAATTTCTTCATTTGAATTAATGATTAAGCTTTCAAAACGTGGATAAATCACAGTTTTAAAATAAAATAAAGCATGACAGAAAAATGTTGTGAAACAGAAATTGAAAACGATATTGTTAGAGTAGTTAAAAATCAGTCAAAAAATTAGGGAATGTTTAATCAATTAAATATTTCACTATTTTTTGTGTTTCGCAAAGTTGCTGTAAAAACTAGGAAAAATGTAATTGAATTCTGCCCAATTTGGAAAGAAATGTAGAAATTACAATTATTAATCACAATGCATTTCATTTACACTAACAATAAAGTTGAATATCTGCCATGCATTTCTTGGTTCTATATAAGATAGACCACAGAAAGACTGAGTCTCAAATCCCTTTATATACATAGGTGAGGGTTTTTCAAATTGTTATTAACTATAAATTTTGGTGTATTTTGTGAACAAATATCAGAAACAATATCCTAACACAGATTTCAATTTTAAAACATTTTTTATAATAATAATTCAATTGGTAGGAAGGTGTTTTGAATATTTTTTTTATATTTAGGTAATTTTGTTGCCCTACATTATTCTACCTCTCTTTGTTGAAAATTTTAAAAAAATGTCAGTATATTTCATAAAAAGTGAAAGAAAGGGGATATTACGATTCCTTGTTTATATAGGTGTTGCTTATATACTATCTGGTCAAAGATATCTAGACACCCTGTGGTATGAACTTAGAGTGTACTGAGGCTCATATTAATGTAACGTCGATCCTCTTTTTGAATCGATGACAGCCTGCACACGTCTGAGAAGACTTTTTACCAGTTTTTGATAGGTGGCTACAGGAATTGACTTCCACGCGTCCATCAGAGCTGAAGTGAGTGCTTGCAGTGAGGATGGTTGATCAGGCTGACTTCGTAATCCGCTCTCTAATTCGTCCTAAAGGTATTCTATAGGATTTAAATCGGAGCTCTCAGAAGGTCAGTCCAGTTTTTCATAAATCATTTCGTCAAACCACATCTGTGCAAGCTTTGATGTGTGAAGGGAGCAGTTATCCTTTTTGAAGAGAAATGAGCCTTCCCCAAAACATTGCCATAGATTTTGGAGTGTAACATTGTCCAGAATGTCCACATGCATCTCAAAGTTCATGTTTCCAACCATAGGAACTAATGGTCCCAGGTCATAGCAAAAGAAACACCTCCACACCATTATGCTTCCACCACCAGACTTAACAGCTGGCCCAGTGAGCACTAAAGAAACGTCCGCCGGGCCTCCACAAGACCCAGACGCGTCCATCCGACTGCCAGACTTTAAGGCGAGATTCATCAATTCAAAGAACAGTTTTCCCATTTCCTCGGTCCAATAAAGGGTCCACTCCATGATTATATCATTCACAGTGGATTTAGGCTTTTGTAGAATATCCGCAATCTCACAAACTGATTTCCCACAAAAGTGATATCCCACTGTGCTGCCACGATCAAACTCACTGAGCTCCTCCGACTTACTCATTTCCCCACAAAGGCATAAATGCAACCTGACAAACCACTACTAACACTTTTGTAGCTTTCGATTATTTCGAATTGCGTCACTCGCCAGAACCACTTGTTAAAGGGGGTGTCCGAATACTTTTGGCCAGATAGTGTTTTAAGTGCTTGATTGTATTTTGATCTTTTTTTTTTTCATTTTAAAATGGCATTTATTGAGAAAATTTGTACGATATATCTCAATCAAAATAATTATCAGCATTTTTTACAATTTTTTCCATTTGCGTCAAATAAGTCTTGCAACTGATTGTCCTCTAGACCTGTCTTGTCATTAACTTCAAAATCACCATTTTTAAATTATTGAAACTAAATTCGATAATTGAGATATAACGAAGTAGTATCAACATACGATTCTAAAATGTGTGTGAGCTTTGGCAACAGATTTCTTCAAATCAATCAAAATCAATGAATGTCGGAAATGTTACTGGGTCCATTCCATCATTGGAGTTTTTATAACCTAAATAACTCGATAATACTAAATAGAAATTTTTTAAAATCCTAACCATAAATTAATCGTAAACTGGTAACATCTAAAAACATCGTCGTTTTTATAGATACTTCGTATGTTTACCAATAGATGTGGCTGATTAAAATACATGCAAACAACTAATACATTCTATTGAAAATGAGAAGTCCATTAATTTGTGTATAAATCAAAGCGACTTTAGTCAACATTTTATTGAACGAAATTCCCTTGAAAAATGAATTTCTTTTATCGATATTCTTATCATTTGTGTTGTACCTCTTCAGATTTTCTCCATGTACTGTTATATTAACTCAATTTTCATTGAGCTGTAGAAAATATTTTTAGTATTTCGCTCATGTTTCGATAACGCAGTTACCTCTCTCTCCTCACATAAACACATCTGCGAAATAAATTTCGCGATAGAGAAGATGGCTCACGCATCCGAAAAGTGATACCTCTTTCAGACTTTCGCTTCTGCTTACAGCAGCATCTGCTCGCTTATTTTCGGGGAATTTTGAAATATCTTTAAAGCTCGAATCTTCAGCGTGATATATTTTCCCAGGTTTCATTTTTCTCCAATACATTGAAAGCTTCAATACATTCAACACATTGATAGTTTTAAAATTTTAAAATATTCATACTGCATTAAAGGGATCGAATGAAACATGTAGCGTTTTTAATTGCATTTCATATAATGTTTCGCACAAAATTTGAAATACAAATATCCTTTTGTCAATATTCTAACCATTTGCATAAAAAAAAGAGAATATTTCAAATGAAATTGTTGTAATGAAAAAATTCTTCGATCCAAAGCCGAAAAGGGGTTAACTGTCTATCGGTCTCCACTTTCAGGAACTCAAAATGCTCAAAATATGATACGATAACTCAATGAATAAAATACGATAACTCAAAAACACAATGATTTATATTTATCATATTTGGTTGGGATTTTGATATTTTAAATGTATTTCTGAGTCCAAATTTTATTTCAATCGCTTGGAAAAAATTGCATCTAGGAAACATTTTCTATTTTTTTATACTATTTGCCACACAAATTGATATTTTACAAATTGCTATTTATTGCTTATTTACCAATCTCGCTTTTTATATTTATTAACATGCGAGAACATGATGTTTTCATTAAGGATTTTTGAATAATTGAAGGCAAAGAATAAATTGAAGCTCGAAATCGCGTAGGCAATGAGCATACAGGACAATGGTCATCAACATCTTTTAATCGCTTATATTTTTACCTGATTTTACCAATATTACATTGTTATTATGCATGTTTCTTTGAAAGTGGATGTTTTTTTAAAAGGCTGGTCAGCTTTTTATAGTATTTCTTTTTAAACCGGTTTAAACTACTTGAGGACAAATTAATTAAAACAAATAATGACTTAAAAATAATAATGTTCCCACATGATAATTCGAAATTTGCGATCGTAGGTTCCATTCTTATTTTTATTTCTGTGCACTGACCGAAAGAAGAAGAGAGTTGATTATCGTTTTCCTTTCCAGAGAAGGCCAGACCTCCGCCGAGGAGTGGCACCGCCTGTACGGGAAGTGCTCTGGGAACGAGATCTACCACATCCGGCTGGGCGACAGCAGGTTCTTCGGAGAATACGAGGGAAAGAGCTTCACTTACGCTTCCTTCCATTCACACCGAAAGTGAGTACGGTTACTACGTTCTTAACTGGTGTCAAAAAGGCACTTATAATGGCCCAGGTTCCATGGATTTACACAATTCACTTTGCAGTGGCAACTCAAGTTCTCCAAATCTCTTAAGAAGTATATTTATATAACTCAAAATTCAGTCGTCATAAATTATGGTAGCTATTATATGAATCTCAGATATCTGAGATCCCATTTCATTCAATTAGTGCCAAACGCCCAACAACATTGCTGTTATGACTTTAAGATATTGTTGTAGTACGAATTTGTATTGTTGCTCAGTTGGTTCCATCATTAGGACTGTTTTACGAATAGTTTTAAGGGCTTCTTAAAAGATGAATAGATTAATGACTCCGGTTTTTCTTCTAGTTTGGGAGACGATTTGGTGATGAATTTAATGACGAAAGGGAACTTTTGATCATAGTATCATTAGGACTCAAGTAGCGATGACACTTCTAGAAGTTTCTGTACCCTGCTTCTGAAGCCATAAAAAGCCAAGATAACAATCTCTTGTGTATTAATTAACCGTAAGCTTTGAGGCAATAGAGTCAGTTAAAAAGAGTTATTGTGCCAAATCTTGGAGAGACGTTTTAATCCTTTATCTACTGAATTATGTTTCCATCCATTATTCAACTTCATTTTTGCACCAGTTGTTAAGTTTCCTTACAGAATAATCCCAGAGGAAAATTTTAATTGATAGAAATATCTTAATTAATTTAATTATTAAATAAATATTTTTCATTTCTACTTTTGACTTAAATTAACTTCTTTCTATTTGGGTTACATTCTGGGTGTTTTTTAGAATACCATCGGCCTAAAATAGTCATATTACGAATATATAATCCATATTTAAATGGTACTTATAAGTACCATCAGTAGATAAAGGGTCAAGGCAATTCCATGCTGAAGTAACCAGACGCTTAATCGAATCAGTGTTAAATCAGAAGTCAAGTCCAGCTAAAGCAAGTAGACACTGGAAGATCTCGGACGTTTGAGGGATGCGACTAGTTGGGTGAAGTCACTCTTCCTACTAAGATCTGTCTGACTGCTTTGTGATGTTAGGTTGCTTTCACTTATTCACATTTTGTGTGCTGCTGGAAATGCTGTTCTTATGTGTATTTTATCGTCTGTATGTTCGCGTTATCGTGTTAAATAAACATCCTTATTTGTTATTGAACCTGTTGGATTATTGCTCCATACATCCACATCGTCGGACTTAACGAATCATTTCAATTTTGCCGAATTATCTAGACATTCTTCAGAAAAATATTGCTCAAAAATATTATTAAGTGAAATATCTAGCAGGATAAAAATATTTTGTGCAAGTAGGAACAATTCTGATAACTTTAAATTTGATCGGGTACAGAGAGGTCGGGGTTTTAAACATTCTAAATATTCTTCATATCTCAAGAAACAAGATCCGCCACCTGAAGCAAAATAATAATAATAATAATAATCAAAAATTTATTTGAAAGTCCCCCAAAAATGTAGAAAAGTCAAAATCCTAGCAACAGTATATTACGCATGCTTTAGTATAAAGCGCGTTTTCGCTCTTCACCCTTTATTTGAATATCCTGGATCCGCTTGATTCTTTCATGGCTTAGTATTAAATATTGTGTAAAATTTATTTAAAAATAAGAGAAAACTAATTGAATTCTTAAATATTAGATTTTCTAAAAAGTGAATTTAGTGTTTTTCAACATTTTTTTATTGAATACATTTTTTACCATTAGGATATAATTTGTTCCATAATGGTTGTTGCATAATACAATTTTTCTTTATTTGAGAAAAAAAATTAAGATAAATGAAAATATTGACTTTAACATGTTACTCTTGAAAGGGCGTTTGATTCAACATTACATAATAAAATACAATATCTTAATTTATGCATACAAGCAAACTAAAAAGGTTATTCAATTCTAAAAGACATCTATTTATTTATTTCCCAACAATCTTTTAGCTTTGAATCTGTTGTAAATTGATTTAATAACATTTCCACTTTCTACCTTACTTACAAAAACAGATCAATTAGAGCTTCAAATTATACTCAGAATATTTTAGAAGTAAAAAACATTTATTGGAGTACATACATAAAACTAGGAATGCTAAATACTAAAAAAAAGCTGAATTTTGAAACCAGAAGTAATTTTTTGTTTGCATTTTAAACATATTAAGTAATCAGCATAAAGTATTGTTAATTTAGCAAAGTTAGAGAATGTCAGACAATCCTTCAGTTGGAAATATCAGGAATCCTACCTTTATTACATACTTTCACTTTCCGATTCATTCGATTTCAAATAAATCTCAGACGATGTGCAATACGCACGAATATCTATTCGAAGTCGTTCAAAGCAAAACCGAAATTTGGGAACAAAATATGAGAAAAAGTGAAGAAAGGCATTTTCAAGGAGTGAGAAGAAAAATATCACTCCCAGAAGAACAGCTAAGATGTTTCAGAGTAAGATGGAAGAAAGAGTTGATTTTCTTTTCACTTTCTCGCATACGAAATATTGAAAAAGTATTATTATCATAGAAAAATTCGAGCTCGAATCACTTTCGTATCACCACGGTTTGGATGATTTAGGTCTCTCTTAGAGTTCAAAAAAACATGTTGTTGAAAAATTCTTTCTGTGATCAAAAATTACTCGAAAATGGTTTGAGCTTGAGTAATGAAATTTGGTAATAGGTCTTTATACGAAATTTGTAAATTGAAAATTTGAACAAAATCTTTATAGACAAAGTCTGTCTGGATATAACTAAACACGATAACTTCAAACGTAAGAGAACTAAATGGAGATAATTTGGAACACAATTTTAATATCTATATTATATTCTATTAAATTTTGAGCCATTTGCAAGGGGGGTGACAGTAAATCAGACTGTCCTTTTAAAAGCTAAATGCGATGACTGAAAACTGAATAGCTTAAATTTATTCAATTTTGTATATGATGTTGTAACTACAGTTACGGCTCTGCTTCAAATCTTAGTTTCAATCTGTTAAGAAGCCGACGTCCTGGCACAGGGTAGCGTTTCTTTCCCCGTGATCTGGGAGTCCTGGATTCGAGTCCCGGTTCGGGCATGTTTGTTCTTCTATGTTTTATCTCTAAGGAATGTGAAAGAGCCCCCTATAAAAAGGAGCTGTGAAAGTGATGAATGAGTAGCAAAACTCGTACTCTTGACCCTTATCGGCGCTGCTACCAACTAGAGACGCTGATTAGGCTTAAATCGCTGACTACCTCAGCGAGCTTGTCCATGGCAAGTGCCATCAGAAACAACAACAACAAAATGTCCTTTTATGACTGTAAGAGCATTAAATGAATCTCTTCTGAAGAATAAACACAACGATGTTAAATCTCATTGTTGTCCTGTTTTTAATTAAGAACCTGTCCATTTCGTGAAGGTACGGAGTGGCTTTGGTTGGCGTCCAGACGGACATCCCGGACACGTGGCCCATCATGCTGAATCCTGGCCCCTCCTACCACATGCAGTCCTCCGACATCTGCTTCTACATGAACATCACGAAGGAGGAAAACAGCGCCTTCTTGCCCGCGGGCGGGGACGAAGAGGGGGGAAGGGCCAGGAGCCCGAATGTGTCCACGCTGCAGCTGCACATGAGCGAGTCCGGAGGTGAGTGAACACTGTTCTTATCTCTCTGGGAGGGGCTCATCTTAGAAGATTGAATACTTGTTGGTCCTAAATTGATCCTTGGTTGTTTTTAAAAAAAACAATGAATCGACTATGGTCTT
>JAOUZG010034668.1:568705-583941 GCA_026289955.1 Argiope argentata
CGAACTTCGACTTCATGGGGCTCATATCGAAGGAGTGACACCATGAGAGAGAGACTGATATAGCAGTCTCCTGCTTGTTTCAAACTGATTAATGACAAATTATTTTAGAAAATAATGACTTAAAAATAATAATGTTCTCATCAGATAACTTGATATTTGCGACCGAATATATATATATTTCCCCAGATTACAAATCCTTCGAGATGAGCCCCATGAAGTCGAAGTTCGCCCTGAAGCTGAAACGCAAGTTCGGCAAGCACCTGGACTTGCCCAAAATGGACGGGGGTCCAGCGGACAGCTTCAGCTCCTCCCTGGCCAGGGGACGCAGGCCGAGCATCGCACCCGTTCCGGCCATGTTCGGGCAGGACTCGTCCAGCTCCGAAGCTGAGGAGGAAGAGGAGGAGAGCAGTAAAGGGCAACAGGAAGAGGAGGAGGAAAATTACCTTGACATACCGTGGATTACCCCGGCTGAGAATTGCGAGTGAGTAATTGGTGACTGGTTTGGTCTTTTTATAAAACATATTTGCTAGTTAGATAAATAAAATAGTTTTGAAATTATTGCACCGTTGGTCCTGAGAAAACATTCCAAAATCAATGACGGTAATTATCTCATAAACTGAGGAATATTGACGATTCTTTTAACAATATACATCCTTTGCCTTTTTGTTTTTTTAATTATCTGCGTGATTTTATCGCTTCTATGTAATGAATAGATCGATGTACCGTGGATTACTCTTACTGATAATTACAAGTGAGTAATTGGTGACTGGTTTGGCCTTTTCCTGAAACATTTTTGCTCGTAAGATAAATGAAATAGTTGCGCAATTATTGCTTTGTTCATCCTCGGAAAACATTCCAAAATCAATGATGATATTTATCTCATAAACTGACCAATGTTGAGGATTTCTTTCATAAAATTTTAGAACATTGCTTGTCATAGAATACAAAACTGTTTCGCATCATTTACATCCTATAAACGAAATACTTTGCTTTTTTACAATGGTTAAGAAAGAAAGATTCCTTCAAATGATAAAACGACTCATAAATGTGAGCAACAAACAAATGAGAAATATATAAATATGTAAAGGTATATTTTTTTATTATATTTTTTTCAAAAAAACTTAATAATTGATTAATTTTTTATTGGTTCGTTTTCTATTCTCTAATAGCAAAGCGTGCTCGTGTCGTTTCAGAAATGAGATGAAATTAAATTTTCTCTTTAAAAAAGCAGCTTCAGAAAGTCAAATACGAAGCGAGATAAAGAAACGAGGATTTTAAGAAACCGGCATTATTAAATTTCATTCCAGACACCTGCTTTTTTCCCCAAATGAGAAAAAAAAACTCGAAAGACAGCTAGCAAACATTGAATTTCTCTTACACAGATGGTACCAAATATCGGTAAATACTGAAGAGAATTGGAATTCTCACTCCCCTTCGATATCAGGAAATTATCTTTCTACATACTGTTGAGTGGAGATGTTTGAATCAGTGAAGAAGCATTCTGACAACTTCACTTTCGCAGACGATATTGGAAAGAATATTCTAATTCATTGGGTGACTGGTTACCAGAATCGATATGGCAGAATTTAGAGTTTTTTTTTAAAATAGTTCGCTGATATTCTTGTATGATGGGCACATTTCTTGGGTTTCTATGAATCGCTTTTTTCTGTCTTGATTTGAAGCATTTCTTTTTTTTTTTTCTTTTTTTATGTTTTCTGGTTTGTTCAAGAAAAAGGTTATTTGTTCAACTGAAATATAGATGAATTAGAAAAGAATGAATGCTTGAAATCCGATTACGAAATTGAAATAATAAATGAAACGAAATTTGAGTTCTACTGGAAGCAAGTCTGAATTCACGTGACATTGTATTTCTAGGGCAGGTGATATTATAAACTTATATTTGCATACAGGCTAAACATTTAATGTGAATATGCTTATCATTAAATCATGTTTTGTTAATATTTTGTGTAATTCTTTATACATTAAAAATGAACAATCATTCGAATTATCTTATCTAATACAAAAGAAAAAATAGTATTAATATATAAAAAATAACTAATTTATTTATTAACTGAATTGTACAAACAAAAAATAATTTGATTTAAGTAAAGCTACTTAATGTATTCGTTTCTAAAAAGCGCCAAAAAGACTAGATTCTCTAAACCTCCCCCTCCGGGGAGACACCTCGAAATGAGGATCAGAAGCTTCCAGCATGGTGTTTGGTTCTCGCCACCCTGGTCCACAAAAGGAGAGCACACGGAAAGGTTGAGTCTAACTCTTTCCATCAATGACGGGACGCACTTCCTTCGGTGAGGGTTTTGCCGTGGCCGGTGATGTCCCTTAGGACTCAACCGCAGTTTCCGCCAGTGTCGCAGTTGCGGCGGTCCAGACATTCAGTATTATTTATCCATGTGCCTTCGAGTGGGTTGAATAGTCAGTGACATGACTAGACACTATCTCTAATAATGCTATTACGAAATAATTCCCTTCTAAACAGAATATAATACTAAAAAAGTATACTAAAGAATATCTGAATAAACAACTTAATAAACTGGTGATTAGGTATAATCACCTATAAATTTAGAAGTAATTATCGGTAATTGTATAAAATCATTGGATTAATCTTATTTAACGTAACATAAACATTCTGCCAAAACAGGCAGATGTGCAATGCAATTAATATGGTCGTTGACAGCTCAAGAATAATTAATTAAGACATGTCAATGACCTTTATTGAATTAATTCTTATTACAACAAAAGAAAATAACGTTGAAAAGTATTGAAATTGAGTCGTTGTTAAAGTTGAGTGTTATGTCAAAGTTTTATTTTGCAGTATCTGTTTGAATGGAGATAGAGAATGTATAAGTACTAATGAGGTATTTAAAAATAATTAGCATTCATATAGAACAAAAATGTCCGAAACTGGAACAGTTGTTCTCGCTGGCGAATCCTTTTGCGTTCTTTTCCCTTAGATAAATATGCAATTAAATATTGTATAATTACTCGAAATATAAGCTGATGTGAATAAACCAACATTGATTAGTACCTTGTAGATGAAAGTTCATGTTTTATTTCAGTTTTGTTACATTAACATCCGGTTTAGAAGCAACCTAGAACTATTGTGAAAGAGACTTTGTAACTTTGAACTCGCGGACGACACTGACGACGCGGACGACACTGAAGCTAGTACCTCCCTAGTAACGAAGTGGATTCTTCCACCAGACTTCTACAATAAACCAGATGGTAAATGTTTGACCCCCGATGTGAGGCACTATTAATGCGTACTGAGCTTTATACACCATAGATCTTTAGTGGAATTGGATTTCGAACCTGGAACCTTCTGGCGCCGAAACCGATACCTTAGGCTGACGCGTGCCTCCAAAATTTGTGAAATCAGATCAATTTTTGAAATTAGAGCTCTTTGGATTCGCCAAATATTTTTAATATGTAAAGTGACGAAGAAAATGGAATAATTCATTCTATTTATATCTGTAACCAAAATTCAGCTCTGCATATTCAGTGTTTTTTTATTATTGGAGACTCATTACATCACATAAAATTTTCTGCTTTCGTTCCACTTTATTTAAAGCCATAAATTCGATTCTAAAAGTTTCTGAATTGATAAAATGTAATTTCAGCACCAATGAAATAAATTTCACCTAGATTTAATTAACAAAAAAATTCAATTGATGGAATAAAAATTTTAACAACAGTATAAGCTACAGTTAAAAAGTTTTCAGCCAAATGGAAAATTTTTCAATTTTTATGTTTTTTGGAAGAGCATCACTAATTGAATTTTATTTCAAATTAGCTTTTACCCGCGACTTCGTGCGCATGGAAAAGCGCCCAACTAACCTAAAAACAACTTATTTACAGTGTGTAACTAAAATAAAACCAAACCGCAAATCAAGCCTGTAATTTTTTTAAAATCAAATCAAATCTATTTTATTTATAGATTGAGATTGAGATACTACAACAGTATTATACACATTTTTTTAATTTTTAATTAAAAAGAAAATGCAGTTGTAAACAATTACAATATACTGCACATGTATGAATTTTCAACGTCAATTGGGGCAACGTAAATGTGTAAATTTTCAACGCCAATTGGGCTAAATACAGATTAGAAATATTTAAATTCCTTTATTCTGTTTCAATTTAATTCAAAACTACTTCAGAATGAATCCGAAAAAATCAATTGATTAAGACTTTAATTTTATCAGCATTGTTTAATTGCATCAATAACTCAAAAAATAAACAGATTCGTTTGAAAAAAATCAGTCGAAAACATGTTAAGACTAACCTCATTACCGTGGGGGGGGGACTGCTTTTACTCATTTGGCTGTGGGGAAAGGAAGACTTTTGACGGGAGAGTAAGAAAAGTGACGTTTTTATTATTTTCCTCTCAATGTTTCCGTTTGTTTTTTCTAAGAATCATCCTTAGGTCTTAACGAAAATAATTTTTTTAAAAAAAATTAGCCGAAGGGGTCGAGCTTTTCTCAAGTTTTGCACTTAGCAACACATTTGGCGATTCATTTTTATTTATATAGATAAATCCATAGAATGCTTTCTTATATCCCCTCCTTAATAGAATAACTTAATTTTATAAATCTTGCATATTATTGAACGTTATATAGTTTAGAAATATTTATTACAAATAAATCGTTTGGTATTTTCGAAGTCGAACAGACAGCTTTTCCTTCTTTTAATGACATTCCGAAATTTTTGTAAGAAAGTCCAACATAAAAAGTAACTCTGTAATGTAATGCGTAGGTTTTCTGAATCAAATGTTCGATTGCGAGCTATGAAATGCTCCCTCCTCTGTAATCCAACATAGATAAATCAATTCAATTAATTTGAGATTGCGGCAAACGAACTCTCTTCAGAATCTGGCATCAGCTAATGAAGTGGCGCGTCATCGGTGAAATGCTGAACAGGGAAAATCTCATTTATCAAGTTATGTGATACATTCCTCGAAACATTGGGTATTGATTGTCGGAGCCAATATTGCTAAGGATTCCTTTCTTCCACGTCTCGCTTTCTAAAACAAATACGGTTCGTCGCATTCGATTTTTTAAAGTGTAAAAGCTTTTTTGAGTTTGAATTTTCAGTGGTTAAATTTTTTTCGTGCTCTTTAAACGACGACGTTAGTGGTTGTCTGTCATATAAACTGAAAATGCTGATAGCAGTTAGTAGCTAAAAGTAAAATAATATTGATAAGCAGCCAAAGTGCAATATTGGTTTTAAAAGGGGATAAAATGCTTAAATCCCGATATGATATATTCGATTTCATTATCATGTCAGGACATGATGTTGTTTTTGGGATGATGTTTTTGACTTCAACAAAAATCCGTAGGCGAAAAATAGAAATTTTATTATCTTCACGAGCATCACCAAAAATAAACTTTTAATAACGCATTGCCATTGCTTTTACAAAAGCTCTGATTTAAAAAAAATAAGTTAATGACTACAGCCAATAAAACATGTCATTTTGAGCAAGTGATTATATGAAATGAAATAAGTAGGAAATGTGATATTTTTTTTAAAACAATCAATGCGAGACAAAGTTTTTGGATCGTTTGTATAACTAGAGTGACTCATTCAACGAAACCATGAAAAGGAATAAAAATACAATTTGACTAGCACGAGCACGTGGCGCTTGGCCGTTCAAGAAAGGATGTTCTGACAGGATACATTGAAATATGCACAGCAGGTTTCATATTAATATTTTTATTTAATTTTTCAAATACGAAAACAAATAATGAACCTCGCTCATTGTTTCAATGCAATTTTTAACTCCGAGTTTACTTTTCATTTATACATTTTCATTTCTTAAATAGAAATGAAATGGTGCCGGGGGGGTCGATGTGCCCAGGAGGTCTTAACAATAGCACACATCTGATTTTCCCAGATAAATTAACGATTCAGTAACTCGCTGAAATGAATCTTAAACCACTGCACTGTGTCATCCAAGTTTCTTATTTGTACTGATTCCCTTTCCTTCTTACTTTTGCTTAGTAATTTTTTTTTCTCCGACAAAATTGTAGTGAATTTTCTAATTACTCTTTACGAGCTTTAAGCTAGAGGAATTGGGGTCTTTTTTTTTGTCTCGTGCCCGAGGTCATTCTGGCATTTTAGGGAATGAAAGAGCCAATTGGCATGAAAAGCTAAAACTCATTGATCCTGTGAGCGTCCCCAAATCTCGCTTTGGCCATGAGAATCACGAAAAGACGCTTCTCTTACGGAATGACCTGTGCCAGAATTCGTCCACTGCCTCTTCAGCTGAATTGTTTTCCCCCACGGTTAATAAAAGTTAAATAAACCAGCATTTCTTCGGTGATTTGCACTTACAAAATTCTCACTGGCCAAGGTCATTTCATTAACTATGTCAAGACTTGCGGCGTGGGTGGACTTCAAAATGTATGGAACTTGCTTTTTGACTGTCCAAACTTATTGAAGGGATCTCTATGCCTGTAGTATTAAATTTCCACCTCCGCTTCATTTATTGGTCAAATACTAAATGACTTCTTTTTTTCATTCTATAAATTTATTGCCTTTGCTGATTCTGTTTTTAATTAATATTGTTTTATTTTGCTTTGTTTTTTTCTGTTGTTTTTATCTTTATTTTTTTATCTATGTTTGTAGTTGTTTCTACTTATTTCTACAAGTCTTGTTGCTATGCCATGTAGTCCACAAGGATTGCCTTATTACTAATAAAAAATAAAGCAAATAAAAAAAGCTAAAAAAGTTCTAGTAAAACATCTCATGCATATTGGCAAAATGCGTAGGAATTTTTTTTCTAATTACTATTTGTATTACAGTTTCAAAGTTTTTCCTTATTTCTCTTATCCGATTTTTCCTTGTTTTTTCCTGTTATTTCCAAGTTTTATACATTAAAAAATTCTTCTGCCTTGTTGCGCAAGTATCTCAAATTTTCAAAATGTTGTTGCTTCACTTTTTTTTTAAGTAATGCACAGCATATTCTCTATTTTACTAAAGTCAGTATAGAAAATAAATTCAATATTTAGAAATTAAAAGAATTAAAATAATTTTCAATTACCCAGTTTCAGATCAGCATCATTTCTATAATCTTCGTTTCTTTATTTCTCCAATTTTTAAAAGCATGATAATTAATATTTGTAATATATTAGAATTTGGACCTTTCTTAAAAATAATTATCACAGATTTTCTCATGAAAGATTTAAACGAAAACACAAGCATACTGGAAGAGTATTTAAGAATGAAATAATCTATTTACTTTTAGTGGACTATAGTCTATTTACACTGTTCACCAACACTCTAATCAAGAGAGAACAATAATTCAAATAATAATAAGAAAAAAATCACTTCCCCATACTTAATGAAAAAAAGTTAAAAAAATATTGGCAATAGTAGTTTGTAGTTTAAAATTAAGAGAAGAGGCTTTATATCAAAACAAAAGAAAATTCATGACCAGCATAATTGTTTTAACTTTTAACCCATCATTCAAACATTCATAATAAAAACAATCTCCTACATCGTAGCTGAAAGTTTGATTCATCTGCATCAGACGAAGAAAAGAGGAAATTGGTTCTAATCACTAAAATTTTCTTTATTACATAAAAATTTCTTTTGCTTTAAAGCTATTAAAAAAGGAATTAATAAATTTGTAATTTTTTAAATCGGTTTCAAATACTCTCAATTCTCATATGCGGTAACGGAGCTATTTCGAATGCATTGTGAAGCGTTGGTTTTACCAAAACAAGTACGAAATTAAATATCGAGAAAATGTTTACATTTCATTTATCAATACAGTAAACCAAGTATATCAATTGAATTATAAAGCATAGCAATCATGGATAAGTTAAAAAAATAATTAGCCAAACTAAAAATAAATACGAAAGTTTTGTATTAAAACAGTGCGGAACAAAATGACAAGAAGAGAAATTACGAATGCAAAAATAAAAATGCTTCTCATGGTACAAAAGTCAAGGCCTAAGAACATTCTCGCATCGCGAAAAAAGTCTCAGAACATTCTCGCCTACTTTTTTTAAAGTGAAATTTCAACTCTACCCTCATGAGTGTTGCGAGTGCTCAATTTTTTCAATTTTTGTTTTTAAGTACCGAGTATAAACTTTCGGTACTTATATAATGTAATGAAGATTTAACACATTAAAGAAATACTGAGTTTTCAGCTTCCGTTCAAAGATATGCATCGCCTAGATAGT
Source organism: Argiope argentata (assembly GCA_026289955.1). Taxonomy (NCBI): domain Eukaryota; kingdom Metazoa; phylum Arthropoda; class Arachnida; order Araneae; family Araneidae; genus Argiope; species Argiope argentata. Next base: position 576,913 of record JAOUZG010034668.1, read on the forward strand.
TGTCTCTTTTGTGCCTTAATATAGGTGCGGAACGCCTTTGGAACAACAATTCTGAGAACATGTCGCAATTTAAAAATATATTTGCATTGTTTCAAGTTTGTACATGAAATTAAATTGGATTTTACATTTTGCACTTGCACATATGTAGTCATAATGCGCAAATGTTATCAAAACCCATTTATGAATTTTAAAATGACTGCACTACAGAAGACCCAATGGACTTTTTTACTTCTTTTTATTCTGGAAAACACCCAAGCAATAATTCTGAATTTGGTTCGAATTAATTTTTAATTAACATTTCTTTTCCAGCTGAAATAATAATTAAAAATATTTTTATAAGAGGGGGAAAAGTAATATTTTCTGTCTACTCGAGAGAAAACATTTTAGGCAATTTCTTCGAGCGAAAAACGAACAAATAAAAGCCAGTAGCAATAATTATTCGGAATATCATTGGATTGCTCTGGTGGTGTCATCTATGTTTTGAAATATATACTAAACACAGCAATTCTACTTTAAACTTTGTATAAGTTACGTGTTTTCAATTTTTTTTCCAGGATTGTGAAGGGATTTCCCCCCGTTTCCCCTTACGTCGGAGTCAGCCCTACGCTCTGTTATTTACTTAGAGAGAAGAAGCCTTTGTGTTGTCTGCAGCTAGCTCAAGTAAAAACATTTCTGTTATTTCGCGTTATTAACATTTTTAGATTGCTTTATGATCGTTTTTGCATTTTTGCAGAAGTAAAAACATTTCTGTTATTTCGCGTTATTAACATTTTTAGATTGCTTTATGATCGTTTTTGCATTTTTTTTATATTGCCTAAAATGTAAACTTTCTGTGTTAAGAGATCTCAATAAAATGATCTTTACCGTTTAAAACATTATATGCCTTAATTTGGCTGTGTCAAGACAACGATGAACTCTATCAAGCACTTTTCTGAATTATTTATTTAGGATTGTTGATTTCTTATGAATATGCACTAAAATATAAACCTTTGCATTAATAAGGCTGTGTGTGTGTGTGTGCGTGCGTGTGTATGTAATTATTTGTTCTTGTAAGTAGACGGTGGTTTAGAAGCCATAGATGATAGGACTATTTAAGTACGTTTTATTACAATACGGGAAGCAGGCATTATTTACTAGAGCACGGACAAGGTGCGACCACTCACAGCGCGGCAGAAAAGAGAATCGAGGGAAATCACTATCCCTGGTCTTAAATACCATAAGATTCCGATAGGGAAAACCTCCTCCCCCATTTAGACCTCCTCCCCCATTCCTTTTTTTGCATTATATCTACCTGCTTTAAATATAACTCAAAAAGTGATTTTTAACACGTTAATTACTGAACAAAGGGAATTAGATGAATAAAATTCGATGCACATATTTAACACCTATATCGTAGACAGTTTTTATTCAAATTAAGAATTGAAACCTGCAAGTGATTGACCGTTTGTTGATAGATATTTCCAGAAATATACAAATGCAATAACTCTAAAGAGATATGATTTAAATCTTTCAAAGCTATTATCATGTTAGAACATGATGTTGTTTTTGGGATGAGGTTTTTGGCGTCAACAAAAATCCGTTGGCGAAAAATTGAAATTGTATGATCTGCACGAGCATCTCAAAAATTAACTTTTATTAACGTGTTGCCATAGCATTTATAAAGGCTCTGGTTTAAAAAAACAAGTTAATGACTACAACAAATAAAACCTAGAAAAATGTCATTTTGATCACGTGATTATACGAAATGGAATAAATAGGAAATGTGATATTTTTTTTAACAATAAATGCGAGACAAAGTTTTATTTGATCCTTTGATAAAATGCTAAATGGGATACTAACTGTAATACTAAAGTGATTCATTCGAACTATTAAAATGAATAAAAATATAATTGAACTCGCACGAGCACCGTTCAAGAAATTATATTCGGACATGATGCATTGAAATAGGCATAACAGATTTCATTTTAATCTTTTATTATGGGATTTTGTGTAATTAATTGTAGTTATGTATCATATTTTTTTTATTTCATTCGATTGTGAAACTACACGTCAAAAACATGAATTCGATTTCCTAATACTATTAAACCCATGCGAGGAATTAATTCCCAAACCACTCGCCAAGGATGACACGATAAATTCAGCAAAAGTGCTAAATTCAAGCCAAAGGTTAATATTTCGTAACTAATGTACGCCAATGCCAAATAATATGTTCTCTGGGATAATACATTTATTAAAGTAAGCGAGAAAGTTTTAGAGGGACTATTCCTACTAGCTCGAAGGAAATTCAAAAAACGGATTAGAATTTATTGCTAGTAAATTAATAATTTCTTTCTTCCTCTTTCGAATAATTGTAATCCTTACCAATTAACCTTCAGAAATGAGGAACCACCTTTTCTCAATATTTCCGGCTCAAACAAAAAGATGGCTAGACGAGATAGGTACTTTGTTTGACTTTCACGCCAATTTTCACTCGGCTTTTATTCGCCAACTGCAGTCGCTCCGACAGCAGTTTAATCTTATCTTTAGGAACACGCTCGATAGCCAAAATAATAACTCACTTATAGAGAAATTTCGTTGTGTGCTTTAATCATAGAGTAGATTGAACTGGTTTATAGCACTTTGGAATTTACTTAATATCTTACTTAATATTACATAATATCATTTTATTAAGAGATTACAGAGAATATAAATACAATTAAATGCAATACTCCTCAGCAAAAATTTTAAGTCATTTTACTTTCTTGTATGAAAGTGCGGAGCCCTCTTTAATTTCGCCCCCCCCTTTTAGGGAGTTTTTAACAATTATGTTATAATTGTCAAAAACTTCCGATTCCATATTTTGACGAATTTTCATATTTTAGAAACTTATTTTTAAAAACTTTCTACCTTTCTGTGACAAAGGCAACTTAAAAACACTTTGACTAGATGAGTGAAGTTTGCTTCACTGCCATAATTCCAAATGTATGCAGATTTCTATGAAATGTTGAGCAAATTCTATTCAGAAGAAGTCTGGCTCTCTGACTGTTCGAACATAAATTAACACGATAACTTTAAAACGAAGAAAGTTACATTCGGTTCATAGATTTAGAATATATATTCCAGAAAGATATCGAATCATGAGCAAAATCCAATAAAGGGTTGGAAGTCTGTCGGTCTGTACTTTCAGAAGCATCTAAACGCATAACTATATAATGTTAAATGTATCAAATTTGTATGTGATTTTGTCACTACAAGTTTAGTTAAGAGTCAAATTTTATTTTTTATTTTGAAAAACGTATTTAAAACGAAAATTCGATTTTCCAGTATCATTAGCCACATTATAGGAATTAATCGTCAAATAATTCGCCAAAGATGACATGATGCTAAATTCCTGCCAAAAGTTAGTATTTCGTAACTATTGTACGCCAGCATCAAGCAAAGCGTTCTCTACCTTGGACAAGGTTCGTAAATGTTTGTGGATTAATAATACTTTTATTTGAGAGTTGATGAAAATTTTTGGTGAGACCACTCAAACATGTTTATTTTCTGGTGCATGAGATGTAAAAAGAAATATTATGAACGTCGAAAAATTTTCTAATAGAGTCGACAAATTTCCTTTTGCGTTCTCGAATCCGCAAAAAAAAATGGAATTATGGTTAATTTATAAACATAATTACTCAAAATTTCTTAAGCTGCATGAATCATATTTATTATATAATCCTTTTTTCGAATTAGAAATTACGGTCGAATTTGGAGTGAAATCCCTTCGCATGTACGTGTATGTTCGATTGCAATAGAACGTGATATATATGAAATGCAAAATGCTACGTGAATGGAAACTAAAATTTATTACATACTTAAATGATCTAAAATGAACCAAATGTATTAACTTTTAATCCAAATCCGTCGAAGAGTTGATTATGTGTCGATCCTTAGCCCGATAGCTCAAAAAATGTAATGATTTAGATAAATAATTTTTTTTTAGATAATTTTGCTTTTAAAATCGCGTGTTTCAAGTTTTGACCCAAATTTGTCAAGAAAAGACCCTCTAAAATTCATACTGTTTTTTTTATCACTATGTTACAAAGTATGAAATGCCTTAAGTGAGAATTTGATTCCTGTTTGACATTTAAAATGAATATTTCTTATCTTATTTTAAATAAAATTTGTAAAAGGATTGATAGTGTATCTGTATTTCTATGCATGTAAACGCATTAATTCACAAAATGCAGTCTCTTAAATAAATTGTTCTAAACTTAAATTCTTGTCTAAAAAAACATCCGGAATATATATTTGGTTTTCTGGTAATCTTGTATTAATCAATTAATAGATTTTAAAATCCACAAAGATTGTATTATAAATTCAGTAAAAACACCAAATTCACGCAAAATGCTGATTGTTCGCCAATTTCATGCAACTAATACTTAAGTAACGGTTTCCTTTGCTGCATTTCGAAGAATACAACTCTCCCAAGGAATTCTACAAATGAAAATTTGAACATTTATGGCGTTCATTTTTTTAACCAAGGTGCACAATTTTTATGCAGAAGTGGGTCCGAATAAAATGTTATTGGTTACTTACTTATTAGACCGTCGATCCTCCACCCACGCCAAATTTCATTTTGGTGGCCAAAATTACTTAATGCTTTTGAATACGAGGCAAACCGATTCTGGTGCGTAGGCGATTTATTAGCGACCGTTTTTAGATTTGGCGATTTACTGTTTATTATGCAGGCAAGTTTGGGGAAAATGCTTCATTTACATTAAATACGGTGTCTTTTGCATGATTTAAATAATTTCTGTTTCCTTTCCTTGCATAACATACTTCCTTTTCATGATTAAAATAATGTTATTTCGTTACACATAATTTTCCCTCTATTTAAATAATCCTACTTTCTTTTATCCTCGTTGAAATGGTGATGCTAATGGAGTCCCACTTTTCTCTTCCCCCAACAGGTGTGCGTCCACTGTTCGTTCCGCAATGCCAAAGAGTACAACTGGCCCAGCAGGTGCATCATCCTGGCGGCCGACTTCGCTTCCAATGGCATCTACAATTTCATCGTTCCTCTCCGCGCTCACTTCCATCTGCCGCAGACCCTCAGACCAATCATACTACTGCTCGAAAGGAGGTGAGCACTTCCCATCATCGTACTCATCCAAAGCTTAAATCCATTTTGAAAATCCTATAAGGTGCTGCAGGCTGCGGTGGCTAAGTTATAAGGTCCCAGCCACAAAGTCAAATAGTTCGAAATTCGAAATCCGATTCCAATAAGGATCCCTCACGCATGCATATCTAAAGCATATTAAATATTACATCGTGGACAAACATCCTCTCCCTACTGTTTGGGATATTAACTCAGGCCTCGTCCTGGTCATCTGATCGGAGTTTAAAATTACAAAGTTCGTCCCAATATGGGGAATTAATTCTAAACTAAATTATGAGTTATGGAACGAACTAGCCGCTCGTTATGCCGCATTAACTCGGTCGTCCAAAATGTGTCGAAAATAATCATCATGAATTAATTAACACTCTATGGTTCGAATTTTTGTTTTAACTATAAAAAAAGATAATGGAAACGAAAAATCAGAAATGATAAACCTATATATATATGCAAATGAAAACAAATGTTTTTGTTTAAACCATTGCGCTATAATCATGAAATGGCTTTCAAGTCACACCAGCCTATAAAATTTTCATTTATGTGTATTATAGTCCATATGTGACAGTCCATCAAACAATTTGCATTTGGTGTAAGACATAAATGTACATGTATCCATAAACACAGTTTGGTAATCACTGAGAAACGCGCCAATCATTTCAATTGGATCGAATGGTTTCGCGCCGTTTTACTGCCAACAGTTTGCGCAGCCATTATTTTGCTATTTCGGGTGGCTAAGCCCAGCAATGGTCACGAATACTGGTATTGGTTGTGTTTGCAACGTCACAGAGTTGAGATTTGTGCGCCATCTCATGAAAGAAGCTATAATTAATTTGCAAAATGCCGATAAATTAAAATATGACCTGAAAGATACGCGGGCCCATAGATATTCACTGCCACGTGTCTCACCTGTACTTCTGAATACTGTCTAATTGAACCGGCCTGACCAGATGACGCCCTTCCCTGCTATAGTTAACATGGTAATTGCTGCGCATTTATTAGTGCACTAAACGAATTAGCGTTCTTTTTTAAATTATACTCTCTTTAGTCTTTAACTGTAAATCACCATCCCATATTCTAGAGAATCTCAAATCCATTTTTTTTTCTTTCAAATGCAGCACTAAGGGGTATCACGCGTATCGTATTTTCAAAATTTTACAAACTAAATTAATTGATTATGGAAATATGAAAATATTAAAACAGGCTATTACCATGCAGAACTGACAAATAAATAAATAAATAAAGCTTAATAGCTCGTTTCTTTGGAGGAAAGAGTAAATTCGATTATAAAAATCCCATCTTTATTAAAAACATAAATCAATTCAAATTAAATTAAAAATATTTAAAAACGCAAAATGAATCCGTTTTTTTCATTAATACACTTCATAATTCAAGCTTTTGAAGCAAGAAACGAGAACAAATATTTGTTCCATTCTTTAAAATCCTCCCAGTCGTTGTATTATTAGATTCACAAATATTTTGTCTCAGAAAAGTACGAAAAGGAAAGGAGAAAATTGTTTGTTGATTAAATTAAAATCTTTCGCAAACAAAACTCGTGGAAGCAGTTTTTTTAAAGTTTTTATTGGGAATATTTTATGATATTTTTAAAAATATCTGTTCATTAAGAGTTTTCAGAAATGAATACTATTGGGTGTTAATTTGATTACTCAACACAGAACTTTTGGTGAATTTTATGCATCAGTTCATTGTTTTCCATGATACTGCAATAACTGTCAGAAATACTTGAAAATACGACATTTAATACAAAATAAAAAAATTATAACCAATTTTCTGTTTTTTAATTTCTGCTATTAGCTCACACTCTCCTTATATATACTCTCCTTTTATATATATATATATATATATATATATATATATATATATATATATAT
>JAOUZG010034668.1:583951-630586 GCA_026289955.1 Argiope argentata
ATATATATATATATATATATATATATATATATATATATATATATATAGTTCAACTTTTCACTCGTCAATAAAATACTTTTTATTCATCCATTCAAGTTCAAGTAAATTTTTTAAAACTTACATAGGATGACATTTGATGTTAATACAGTTTTTTCAAATATTGATTCATTAATTTTTATTAATTAATTAAAAACTACATTTCTCGCCAAAAATCTTCATTTCTTCACCGCCAAATAAGTGACGAATTCAATTTATTTTTTCCGCTCACAAATGAGGTTAGGCTTAACATGTTTTCGGCCGATTATTTCAAACGATTCTGTTTTTCTTAATACTTGATGCATTTAAAATCAAACAATGTTAATGAATCGATTTTTCCGATTCATTTTAAAGTACTTTCGAATTAAAATAATACGGGATATAGAAAAATAGAAATTCCAAATCTTTATAGCGTACCCCAACTTATGTAGAAAAATCCCGCATTTTGCGTAGCCACAATTGGCTTTAAATCCTCTACTGGCGTTGAAAATTGAACACTAGTATAATTTTTTGATCCATTATTTTAAAAAAATGTAATCGTTAGGCCGGGATTGTCTGGTTGGTATGGCGATGGATTCCCATCCCTACGGCGACTTCGGATACCATGTATAGAAAGGAAAATGGAAAATTGCCGGGAAATTCGCTTTCTATTTTGCCGCTTAATATTGTGACTCTGGTATATTTCTATACATATTTATATTAACTGTTCTTATTTAATAAAGAGTAACTGAAATAAAATGTTTCTTTGTTAACCTAAGGAATTGATTTTGATTTTTTAAAATAATATTTGTTGTAAATGTAAATACGAAGTATGATTGCAAACAGTATCACAATTGTTCAGGGGAGTGGAGGGGATTGATTATTTTGCTCGATTTTAGAACTTTATACCTCTCATAGAAACACATTTTTTGCTTTTATGTTTGTCTCACTGCATATAAAAAAAACACAAAAAGGTACCTAAAAGTTATAATACTTTTAATAATTTGAAAATGAAAGCCCGACAAAATAAATTTTATAAGTAACATTTACATTTAAATTGCATATCAATGTTAATTTTTTTAATCAATGACTGAACAACTTGTTTCTCTATCGTAGATATATGAACATTTGAATCCAAAAACGCAGGTAAAATTTTGGCATGCGATCTTTACACCCAATTAAGGATCTATATTATATTCAGTACCAGAAACCTTCAAAAGTTATATCTCTATATATCAGTGTCCACTTGAACATGATAGAATCAATTTCAATGGAATTTAAGTAAATGAAATTTTATGTATAGAGTTTTGTCAGCTGTATTACACAATCAAATTTTGAACCAATTAGGTTTGATCAACTTCAAGAGATAATGTAGTTGTTGTTTCTTATAGCACTTCCCAAGGACAAGCTCGCTGAGGTAGTCAGCGATTTAAGCCTAATCTGCGCCTCTTGTTTTGTAGTAGCCCCAACTAGGACCAAGAGTACGACTTTTGCTTCTCATACATCACATTCGCTTGTTCAGTCCCTTTTTACAGGGGGTACATTCAAACGCCTTACAGATATCCCACAGAAGAACAACCATGCCCGAGTCGGGACTCGAACCAGGGACGCCCAGACCTCGGGAAAGACGTGCTGCCCGTATGCCAGGATGCAGGCATAGTTAATGTACCAAAATAAATCATTAATCCCCATAAAGAAACGAAGCTAAACCCAAAATAAATTATTATATCACGGGAATGTAAAAGAGAATCGAGTGTAGAATACACCCTTAATTACATTTAAAAGAAGTCTTGATAGAATCATAGTTTTTTTCTCAGACGAAGTATAGAAACTACTGTACAGTCAGGAAAAAATTACCGTAATAGTCAAAAAATTCGACTACGATATGTTGATAAATAAGCATGTAAAATGCCTATTTGTAACATATGTACAGAGCTGTAAAAACAACAACACTTTCCTTACATATGAAGCCCTAGCGGCCTATCCGCTCATCCAATCAAACCAAAATTTCAGACATGGTTGTTTGAAGGCATGCGTTAAAGATTGTGATGAAAATTGTGATTGATTGAGCGTATAGTCCGCTAGTGTTTCATATATAAGGGAAGCTAGGTTTTTTGGCCACCCTATATTTGACATAATGTAACATGAATATTAAGTAACATTTCCTGTCTCTCTGTCTTTGATTATGATAAATGGACTGGGTTATAGGAATGAAATTTAATGCATGATCTTCGCACAAAATTTCTAGATTTTATTAAATTAAAAATGAAATCCGTTCTGAAAAATTTCGGTTCTCCGAATATAGAGAGCTAGATAACTACAAAACGCAAAGAAAGCCATATTAATAAAATTTTATATGTCGTTATATCGTCTGATGTATAAATTCATATTAAATTTTCTGCCATATTTATCAAACGTTTGACCGTCTGTTGGTTTATACATTCAAACTCATGTTCAAGAAAAAGCTAGAAAATTCAAAATTTTAGATAAATAAAAACTGATATGAGATGTTGTTCAGCGGTTCAGTTCAGTTCAAAGAAAAATACCCAAATCGTTTTCTTTGTTAAACTGTGAAGCACAGTCCGCTCAAACGCCCGTGACTGAAAATAAAAATCTAAAAAATTGTAGATTTAGCCATGAAGGTCCTTGATTTTCATGTGAAAGGGGAGTGGGAATACTTTTATTAGTGAGTATGCGATAAAGTTTTTGGTGGAGGCCAACCCCTCAGTGTTTTTATCATCATGGGAAAACACAATATTGTTTTGATCTGGAGTTCTTTAAGCCTCAAAATGCCCGGTCAGAAAAGTGGCAATTTACCGCATTTAAGGCATCCATTTTTCGCTTTCAGGGTTAATAGAAAATGATAAAGGTTGTCACATTCGTCGACTTATAGTCAACAAAAAGTCCTAACTCAGCTCAAATGTCCGCTATGTACCCGATTCTTCTGTCCGACCAATAAAGGGCAGGTTCTTAAGAAGTTATCGCTCGAAGAAGCATAGAGTGGAAAAGGAAATTGAACGCTAAACAACGAGTAGAGGTACCAAAAGTTATATATATATGAGGGAGGGGGTGATTTCCAAGCAATAACAAGTTTAAATTCATTGATAATTGAAAATTTAATGAGTGATCTCATAGTTACTTTAATGATGAAGCACAAATTGAAAATGATAAATTTATAGGATGAGAATACGATAACCAGTTTCAGAACCAATATAAAAATTCATATTTTAAGCAAAGCGACGTAATAGTTCGTCTTCACATCGCCTCATGTGAACGAACGAACTACTACGTCGACTGATAGCAACTCTCGTTTCCTCCACCAGAGGCGCTGCTCAATTTTTTCAATTTTTCTAAGTGGCAAAATAAAATAAAAAATTCAGGTGCATTTCTAAAAGTTTACAATTGCACAATGCAATAATCACGTCATTATTGCAATTCAGTTTAAATCCTGAAAAAATCTGGTATCGATATAAAGTTTCAGAATTCGATTTATCTTGCCATTTTGAATTTGGGGAGGAGTATTCCCTTTGTTTTCTAACAGCGTAATCTGGCAGTACGTGATTGTTTAAAACTGGTTTTTCTCAAAGAAAAATACTGACCTCGAGAAAAAATATTTAGAACTCGAAGGATTTTGATCTAGTCAAAAACCATCGCTTTTCTAAGTGTTGGCGAGTGCGAAATTTCAGCCATAAGAGAACATGATTTTTTCTGTCGGATTAATATCTCGGGACTTTAAAAATATTTCTAATTTTCTCTCGTGATAACTTGAAATTTGCGATAGCAGATTTTAATGTTTTGTTTTATACTTGTTTTCAGCAAACGGATTATTCTGTAATCCAAAGTAAATATTGATAGCATGGAACGGAATATTTAGTTTTTATTTTATCTTTAAAATAATTCGAACGTTCAAATTGTTTGCATTTTTTTCTAGGCCACATGAAGCTTTTCTGGATGCGATTTCTTGGTTTCCATTAGTGTACTGGATGCAAGGATCAATCGATAAGTAAGTATTTTAAAAATAATCAAAAGTGTCATTTGGAATATTTAAGCCTGAAATTAAATCTCCGATACCTGGTTTCAATTTCTGATGGAGAGACTAAAAATAATACCAGAACTTCCTAATCATTGTCTCAGAAACACTTTATGACTCATGGGATATTACTTAGTAAAAAAGCAAATATAAAGTTATAGGACGAAAAAAATATAGTATATTAACTTTTATTGGCGACAGCTTTTTCAAATATATTTTAGCTTAAAACACGAAGCTTAAATAGGAATAGAAGGTGACACCAAATAATCTTTGTTCTTTTTATAATAACAAAGATTAACGTCGAGCAATAATTCAAGCATTTGTATTTTTTCTTTGAGTAAATTTCTGCAGACTTAACATTCTAATTAAAAGCAATAAACAAATAATATCAAAAATACGGAACTTTCGTATTAGACCGTTGATACCAACGGTTTAGAAACTCATTGGAGACGGATTCAAATTTGGCGATAAATCGTCGACGACAACGAAACCAACAAAATAGCGGACGACAGTTGAGATTTGAACAATTCTTGAAGTAATGGCGGTTTTTGCCATTATTGGCGGTTTAGCAACTCATTGGCGACGCCTTCAAATTTGGGAATAAAGATCGATGATCTAATACGTAACTACCAAAAATGATTAGTTTAGCCCATTTGGCCTTCATTTTTTTACTATCTAAAAGAATTTTTTTAATCGAATATTTTGAATATCATTAAAATAAGCACTACAAATCTCTTTATTGGGTGACAAAATATTACGAACATCCATAAAAAAGGCATGGCGCATTTCAAAAAAGGAGATCGCTCGAATCATTATGTTCTGAAGTCTGCCACCCTAATAGTGATGAAAGGTAAGGTATTGATTCTTTGGTTTTACCTATTATTTTGAATATACAGAAAGTGACACCAAATAATCGGTCGATTATAAAGCGATTAGTAAATTATTTCGATAAAACTAAGTAATTTGTTAGAAATTCTAAATAGCATGAAAATAATTCAGTTATATTTAATCTAACACTATTAAAGAAGATGAATGGTTTTAATTTTAACAGCTGTTGACGCGAATTAACTAATAAGAAACTCAAAAAATTGTTTTTGAAAAAAAATTAATTGGTTTTCCTGCTTCATGCCTTTTTTGTGTGCGTGAAAAATCAATTATTTTAAAGGAAAGACACTATGTATATAAAACTTAAAAATCAGAACTTTATCTTAAAATAAAATTTATATGTAATGATGTTTCAAAATCTAAATTAAACTTAATTTCCTAAGTTTTGTCTTAATTTAGACCATATTAATTTCATTCTAAAAATTTTCTTTTATTTCCTGATCCAACTCCATTTTTTTCTATTCGTTTAATTCAACTGAATATTAGTAAAATTACTTTCATCAGTGGTTCCCACGCTCCGAGTGTAGGGACAAGAAATTGATGATATAAACAAATTCTTTTAAAAGATCCGCGTGTTTCCCTTGTCTAAATCGGCGTGTTTTGAGAAATCCCTATCAAAATCTCATGGTATATAAGATCAGGGATAATTAATATTTATCTCTTTATCGCTCTTGTATCTCCCTATGAACGGACGTGCCTTGTTCCTTCGGCTTCAAATAAAAAAATAGGTGTTATATATATATATATATATATATATATATATATATATATATATATATATATATATATATATATATATATATATATATATATATATATATATATATATACGTGTGTGTGTGTGTGTAAGGACTTTTAAAACTCTAATTTCAATTGTAATTAATTTCCAAGGTTTTGTCTTAATTTAGTTCATAGTGACTTCGTTCTAAATTGTTCTATTTCCTATCTATTCCCCTTTTTTCTATTTAATAAATCAAATAAAGTATTATAATGTGTCATTAATTATTCCACTTGCCCAGTAAATGGACAATAAATTATTAATATAACCAGATTCTTTTAAAAGAATCCTGCGTTTCTCTTGTATAAAGTTCAACATAAATTCTTCTCGGAAATCTATACGTGTGTGATTTATGAGAATATCATATATAAGACCACAAATAAATACGTCGTCCATTTTTATTCCTTTTTACCTTCCTGTGTTAATTGTGCTGGACAGCTGCAATAAAACAAAAATAAAAAGCCAAAATGCGTTTTCTTAATGATTTTGGAAACACGATTCTGCAACCTGTTTTCAATTCAAAATTTATATGGCTTACTATATATATATATATATATATATATATATATATATATAATGAATTAGTCGTTTAAAGTTATAAGTATAAATTACTATACAAGTCAGTTTGGGGGATAGGATTTCATGTAATGTATAAGAGTTAAATGATTACAATAAAAAATTTTAGAAGAAAAGTAAGCTGTTATCTCTAAATGCAAAATAATCATTTTCAATGTGGTTAATAAACTCGCAATGAGTAGGGAACGGTGTTCCATGGATAGTTTAATGATTTTAACGAATTGTTGCGAGACAGTCGCTTATGACGGCTTGATTATTTCCAGTCTGGACGATCTCTTGCGATCCGGCATCAACCTAGCGGACAGCGTGGTGGTGGTAAACAAGGAATCCACGAACTCGGCGGAGGAAGATTTCTTAGCCGACTGCAACACCATTGTGGCCGTCCAGACGATGTTCAAGTAAGCTTACGTCATGTTTGTCACGTGACTGATCCTCCATGTAAAACTTTCACACTTCTCATCATCGTACACTTTTAAAGCTCCTATAAAATAGGCAGAAAAGATGGGAACTCGAAAGCCGCTCTGACATTCCTATAACCTTTTAAGATGCTGTAGGTCGCGATAGTCTAATGGAAAGTTCAGGGAGGTCGGGGGGAGGAGTACGAGATCCGAAACATGATTATTGTAAACACAATCTGTGTGTGCGGTGTCGTGCTCGTTAAATATGACATTGTGGGCCAAACATACTCCCAAAGATGTGGTGTGGCAATCTGAAGAAAATGTGCCTTCCTTTCAAATGAAATTTTAATACAAAAGAAACCGTGAGATATTGTAAAAAGCCGTGTTATATTGTAAAGATTCTTTGCCTCGCTAAGAGACATCTGTTTGATCCTTTTAACATCCGGTCTGTTGTGAGGAGGAACTGCATGACCCTCTCACTTTGTAATTACCACAGGCGGGGTACTCTTCCCCCTTGATGGAATCATTTGGACTTTGAGTTGAATAAAGATGATGAACCATACGTGCATTTTCCGTCCATCCAAAGAAATAAATCGTACTTAAAAGAGGGAGAGTGACATACCCTTCGGATGTAAATCTTTCTTTATTGTGGAAGGTCAATTACGAGGGTGGATCTTTAACGAACAATCCTAAGGTCAACTGGAGACCACTGGGGATATTTCTGAATAACTATTTTGTAAGCGGAATCTCAAGTGTGCCAATGCGAAAATGAGAGGCGGAGTTTCGACAGAAGATAAAATGCGCGATTTTAGAGGAGAGAAGAAAAAAGAAGAGGGATCTGAGGTTTTCGGAGTTCCGAGGCCTTTGGGGGAGAATCGTTTATAAGAAGTGAGAGAAGCTTCTTGAGAATCGAGCTTCGTATTTAAGATCCACCCGATGATTATTGGTGGATCCCTTGAGCTACCCTTGTAGTAGCCCAATGCGCTAACTGTCTGTTAGCTTTTCTTGAGCGATTGTTTCTCCGAAATTAATCGAGGAACTATTCATGCATAATTGTTTATTGGAATGTAAATGTTATCAATCATACTAACCTAGATCAGAACGAGTTGTTCTTATGAACATAAAACTGTAAATAAAGAATTTGTCTTTAAACTCTGCCCTCTTATTTGATCGGGCAGGATCGAGTCACTACAGTATGGATTAACAGCTTTCCTAATTACGTTGCTGTAATCCTGTGAACAACATGCCCACCTAAACGATGTCTAACCTATAATCCTTCAGACTACTAACTGACTGATATTTATCTGATTTAATTAAATGACACACTTCTCTACTCCAGTTAACGCCTCAATGATGCACATCCATGTAATCAAACCTCGTCGACTACATTTTTGAAGAATTTAAAAAATTACATAAATTTACGAAGTAATTCAACATATAGGAATATATACATAAAACAAATAAAAAAATTAAAGTCAATTCCTACTCAGGTCAACAAAGAAACATTTTATTTTAGTTAATTTTTAAATAATTACACTTAAAATAAATAATTGATCAAAAAATGATACCTGTCCAAAACAAAATCAAGTTCGTATCCATTAAAAATAAATCAGAATAAACCCAGAACATAATCAGACCACATTAAATTGGTGTTGAATTTTCTACGCCTGTTGCGGTAACGCAATACAGATTAGAATTTTTTTTAATTTTCTTTATTCTGTTTTATTTTTATTCGAAAGTACTTCGAAAGGAATCCAAAAAATAGATTAATTTACAACGCTTAGTTTTAAAATGCCTCAAATTTTAAGAAAATAAACAGAATCGCTTTAAATAATCGGCCGAAAACTAGTTAAGCCGAACCTCATTAGCGTGGGGAAAAGCAAACTGAATTCATTATATTTTTAGCTAGAAAGGTAGTTTTTAATTCCTTAATAAAAAATGAATGAATAAAAATTTTTAAAAAAACTGATTTAATGCCAAATGTCATCCACTACAAGTTTTAAAAAATTTACTTGAACATGAGTGGATGAATAAACAGTATTTTATTTACGATTGAAAATTTCAACAAGATATATAAATATATATAGGGAGAGTGTGAGCTAATAGTAGGAATTGAATAAAAAAAATAACAATACATTTAATACAGTTTCTGTTTCTCCTTTGTATGATAATTTTAAAATCAGGCAATAAAATAATAATCACGAAGCTAAGAATATTATCTGCACATGTGTATAAATTATCATAAACCAGCACCGGCCAATCAGCTTCGACGGTAGCATCATACTCTTGTTGCCTGAACCGACACTAATAATTGTCTCGAATGTCATGCATGCTGTGTAAGCGACCATTCAACTGTTAACCAAAAAAAAATCTTTCTTTTTTTTAAACTTAGAATCTTGAGCTACAAATTTAAGTTACAGTTTCTCATAAAGTTATTGTTAATAATGAATCACTATCCTTTTTTGTCCTCAGGATGTTTCCCAGTGTAAGGATAATAACTGAGCTGAGTCAGTCCAGTAATATGAGGTTCATGCAATTCAGAGCTAACGACACGTACGCACTGCACCTATCCAAGATGGAAAAGGTGAGGAAAAAGGGACTCTTCTCTTTCTTTGTCAGATTCAAATACTTCTTTTGACTGATGGCATAGTTCCCGATGCTCATTTCGATCTTTCATTGAAAACGCTGGAGAAAATAATTCACCTAGCCATGACAACTAAACTCAACCAAGAGGGACAATTTTTCTAACTGCTCCTCTTATTTATTTGTATTATTTACTGGTATTTATATACTTAAAATTTCTTATATTATTTATTTTTATTTTTCAAAATTTCTCACCGAATATATATATTGGAAGATATGGATATAAATTATCGTAGTTAAATAAAAGTAATTACTAATCTGGAGCTTATTATTACTCCCGATTAACTTTCTATTTGAAGCCTGCTGCTTGATTTTTTAAAAATCTACTTTCCTCTGAGTGAATGAACTTTCTGGTGAAGCGGCGAACCCTCTCCAGAACATTTCTAGTAATATTTTACACCTCCATTAATTATAAAAGCGAAGAACTAAAACGTTATTACACTAGAATCAACTCAAGTTTTAAAATGTTCAATGAAGTAGTCTGAATTTCGAATCATGGTTTGATTACATTTTGATTGTTGCCATTCGACTATAAGTACTAAGACTTTCTGCGCCACGTACGTTAGTATTTTATATCAACTGAATTAGTAAAAAATATTAAGTCAATAAAAGCTAAAAGAATAAAAAATAATAATAAAAAAAATTATGAATCCGGCTTGAAGACCCTTTTTTTTATTGTTTTTTTAAATACTTTTAATGACTTAATGCTTTGACTAATTTGGTTGAGGTCATGTGTATTTTACCAGAAGCAGCAGTGGCACTCTCTAGATACAGCATCATCCTTTTTTATAAAGTGAAAACATGATGTTTTGTTAGGAGATTTTTATGTTTCCGAAATTTACGGCCAAAAATATTTTTACCTGCTTTTACCAGTATGGCATAATTATTCTGCATGTTTCTTTAACAGCAAATGCGTATTTAAAAAATTGATCTGCTTTTATCACTATTGTTTTATTATTACGTATAGTTCATTGAAAGAGGTTGCGATTGTAAAAGATTGATGTAGAATTATGAAGATCTTATTTCATTTTAAAATTGGCCGAGATCCAAAACTTTGTTTGCCAGCAAGAAAAAGTGAAAATGAAAGTTATATATATAATAGAGGGATAGAGACCGAAAATGAAGTTTTGTGATTGTTTCAAACGGGTTTAAACTGGTTAATGAGATAAAATTAATTAAGACAAATAATGACTTAAAAATAATAATGTTCTCGCATGATAACTGGAAATTTACGGTCGTAGATTTCATTTTTTTTTAAATTTGATTTAGAAATATAATTTAGATTTTTTTGTTTGTTTCAGCAATAACTTTTAGTTCTCACTTCACCTTTAATTATGTTCACCTTTCATTTTGAAATGCTTTCGCAGCTATAATAGTAAACGATATGAACATTTTACTACGATGTATCTTTTCTTTGTAAAATGAAATATTCTAATGCTTTTCCTACGAAGTTTCCGTCTTGACATTCATTCCCTTTTCTTTAGAGTGAACGCGAAAGAGGATCTCACATTTCGTATATGTTTCGCTTGCCTTTCGCCGCTGGAAGTGTTTTCAGTGCCAGCATGCTGGACACCTTACTGTATCAAGTAAGTATCCCATTTCACTTTCGACGTATTCTGAATTATGAAAATGTAACATTCATGTATCAAGGTCTATCTATAAGTTTGGAATAGAGAATTATTTAGTTCTATTTCTGGAATAACATTGATTTTTATGTTGTTATTTCGAGTGATCCTTGTGAACGAGCAAAAAATGCCGCCTTGTATTCTTGCTCAACTTCTTAGTTCTCAATGCAATAGTTGTATTATATTAAAACGATTTTACCAAACAAACTGATAAAAACAATTACATCTAAAGCTATCCTTCGGGCTGTGTGTGTAGCAATTGATTTTATACGTCATTATTTTCTATGGAATTAAACATATTCTATCTTGTTCCATGTACATATAAGCGTAACAATAGTTTATGAGAATATAGTGATGATATAAGAAATGTGACTGATGCATCAACAAATGAAAAGAGTGATACTGAGTGGAATTAGATTCCTGGCAAAATGTGTCAAAATTAAGCAACGTACACTTTTATATCTTTTTATATATATATTTATATCTATAGATATTCTTTTAATCAAGTTTCAAGTATTTTTTTAATACTACTTCACTATAACGTCATAATATTATATATATGTAATGATATTTTAAAATCTAATTTAAGACAAAGTTTTCCAAACTCATGTTTTCTTATTTCCTGATCCAATTTCTTTTTTTTATTATTATTTAATTAACTCTATGCTCGCTCTATAAAACTGCTCACCAACATTATCTCACGCTTTGAGTGAAAGGATGAAATTCTTTAATCCTTACAATGTTCTTTTAAAAATGCCTAAATTTCCCTTTCCTAAGACTGCACATGTCAAAGAAATGCCAATTAAAATCTTTTTGTAAAACCATGAAAGATAAAATTTTGATTTCCTCTGCTCTTGCCTCGCGATGTAGATTGACACATCTCATGATTCTTTATTGTACATAGTTTTTATTTGGTAATAAAATAAATCAAAGTTTTGATATTTCAAAAATCTCTTTTATTCAACCAGTCTTATATACATGAAATATGTTTATATTTATATATATAATATAAAATATATTATATATATTGTGCATTAATACGTTCAAAATAAATGCAACGGGAACGGGTTAATTACTGTATTACATTAGAAGTTCCAGTTTTTGTTTTTTCTATTAAGTATAAGTCCTTGTTTCTGTATTTGAGGAATAAGATTTTTAAAAAAATATTTCAATTCCTACTTAGGTCAACAATCTTTTATTATTAATAATTATTAAATAAAAATTAACGATTGAAAATTTAAACAAGATATATATTATACAGATAGTGTGAACTAATAGATGGAATTAAAAAAATTGAGCAGAAATTTTGCTGTGCCATCCGTTGGTTCGAAACTGAACTGTTCACAAATAAAATGTTATAAACTTCATTAATTTAATTTTTAATGAATTAATATTTGAAAAACAAACAAACACTGTATTAATATCGAGTGTCATCCAGTACAAGTTTTAAAAAATGTATATGAACTTAAGAGGATGTATGAAAAGTATTTGATTAACGATTGAAAATTTGAACAATATATATATAGAGAGAGAGTGTGAACTAATGCAAGAGTTGCTAAGAATATGAATGCTAAGAGTATGAATTGAAAAAAAGAGAAGTCTTATCCTATGTGTTTAGAAGAACCCTCACGTTTTGCATTAATCATAAAATTGTAATAATTCTCTAATTCCAAGGCAGTAAATTTTTATTCTGTACTTCACGGAAACTCTCTTACAAATGATTTTTCCTGAACTTATTTCCTTTTTCAGGCTTTCGTGAAGGAGTACATGATAACATTCGTCAGGCTTCTGCTCGGTATCGATCAGGCACCAGGATCAGGATTTCTCTCTTCCGTAAGTTGCTCACTCACTTTTGAATCTTGGCAATTACCTGGAAAAGAAAATACAAAGTAACAGGCTTGAAAGTATATATGTTAATGCATACAAACATCAAATTGAAATGGACACACATTGCAATATTAGTACGATTTGCCCCAAACAATGGTCACATTTTACAAATACACACTCATCTTGGAACCGGGAGTGATATTATAATTTTCAACCAATCACAATTCTATTTTCGAATGACGCAAAAATAAGAATGAAAAGATCCGATACCTTTTGTGGTTCTGAATGAAACTGGTTCGATTCTGTTTATTTTATAATCCATTTTTGAATGATAGATTGTTTAGTTCTTTAAGACAAGCTATAAAAAAATAAGTATTTTTGCATATCTTAATCTTTTTGTAAAACTTCATTAACTTTAATATGCGGATGATTTCAAAACTAATTAGTAACAGAAATCAAAGTAATGACACATGAAGATTTCCTAAGATTTATTCATTAAAGTTAATAAGTTTAGAGGGAGGTGCCTATATTGAAAATTAGGAAACATCACTGATTACATTAACATCATAGAAAATAATTTGATTTCATTTTTTCAACAAAAATACATTAAAAATTTCAAATCTTTAATTTTTATCTTTATCAAAATCGTCTATTAACTTGAGGAATAGACTTTTTTCATGTGACTGAATTTGTAATTAAATTTATTTGGCTATATTAGTAGCCACTTTTTTTTAGCTACTTTGCATACTTTTAGCTTGAACGTCTTTCACTTTTAAAGGGACAGTAGACTTTGAAATAAGTAAAAATGAATGAAAATTTTTCCTCTTATTGTTTCATAGTCAAGCTTTATTTATATTCAAATAAAATAGCATTATAAAAGGAAAATTTTAAAGGCCTAGAAATTTTAATTAAAAAACATTTTAATAATCATTCCCCAAGCAATGTTTTAATTAAATTAAAATAGAAATATCCCAAATATTCTAATTTTTGAGGAACTTTAATAAAATGAAGATTTCGGTTAAACATTAAAAGAAAATTGTGCATTCAATTTTGTATTCCGAGTTATTTCAAATAATTAAAAGTCATTTTTTGTGCAGAAAAAGATTATCTTTATAAGTATAATTCTTGCGGAAATTCAGTGCATGTGCCTAAAAATACATCTAAAATTTTTTTTGGAATTACATGATCATAAGCAGTTTTACTCCAAATAAATTTATAAAGGATACAGTGGGGGAAATAATAGAAAAAATTAAATTTCTTGGAGTATTTTGATTTTTTTAATTGACTGTTTTATTTTTAAAACGTTTTTAAAGATATTTTAATGCGTATGCTACAACAAGTTTAAAAAAATTAAGTCAGTTCCTACTAAGGTCAACAAAGACTATTTATTTTAGCTACTTTTTATTAAATAATTACAATTGTTATTGTTCTCGTGCTCTTTACAACGGTAGGAGAGATACAGTAGCTTCTGAGGGTATAGTCCTCTGAGTATCCGAAGGCAGAAGTCCGACTTCTAGCTCACAAAAATCACTGACCTTATTTACGAGACGAACTTCATTCATCTGCAGATCGTAATTTAGAACTGGAACAGAGAACGATTACCTTTCATCCAGTACTCCCAGTGGTACTACAGTAGATATGGAGCCCTTTGCGACCACGACAGATTTAGTGTCAACTACACACACAGTCTTCGACTGCGGGTTCAAACTCGCAGCACAAGGGATACGAATCCAAAGCCCTACCAACCAGGTCATCCCGGCCTAATTATTACAATTTCTCTAAATAATTGATGAATTAACAATTTTTAGTTTTAAACGCATCAAAGATTAAGAAAAAAAAAAACGATTTTTCGTTTGAAATAATCGGCCGGAAACATGTTAAGCCTAACCTCATTGGCAAGGGGGGGGGGAACAAACTGAATTCGTTACTTATTAGGCGTTTGAGAAATGAAGAATTTTGGCAAGGAAGTTAGTTTTGAATAATAAATGAAAAAACTGTATTAATAGCGAGTGTCATCCACTACAAGTTTTAAAAAATTTACTTGAACTTGAGTGAATGAACAAAAAATATTTTATTAACGATTGAAAACTTGAATTATATATATATATATATATATATATATATATATATATATATATAGGGAGAATGCCAGCTAATAGGAATTAAAAAAAGTCCCAAAACTTTAAGTCAGTAATTAGCAAAAATGCCTACTTAAAGGGCATCAGTTTGGATTTCCTGAGCCAATTGTTTCCTTTCAGATGAAGATAACCAAAGAAGATCTGTGGATACGAACTTACGGGCGACTCTACCAAAAACTCTGCTCGTCCAGCTGTGAGATTCCCATCGGAATATACAGGACACAAATGGCGGGACCATGCGAAGCCTCGACAGTAAAAAAAAAAAACCTTTACTCTGATTTAAAACATTTATAAATGTGCTTTTTAAATTTAAAAAACGCATAGCTGGATTTTTTTTAAAAATTCTCTTCGGATTCTGAATGACATACAATTACGTGTTTTTGTTTAAAACAGAATGCTTTAAATTTTTCAGATTCAATTCATTTCAATTGTATATCAGTGCCTTCTAGTAAAAAATTTCAAAGAAATTTATCTCAAGATTCAATATAAACTAAAATTTTCAATTATGAAATATTGTCAGATAAAAAATAAGTGGAATGAATAATGGATTGATTAGTAAAATTTTTATTTTAAAATATTCAGCGAAATCAATACAAGCTAAAAAAAAAACGGAAAATAAAATACAAATTTTAGAGTTACTGAAGAATTCTGGGATGCCAGTCGACATCGGCTACCCTCCAATCGGATCGTTTCTTTTGTTTTAAACAGGAGGTCATTTATATAGTAAATTTATTTTATATGTTATGATAAACTTAATTTATTTTAAAAATGAAAAACTATTATTTTATCAAAGTCCGAGCAAAATCATAAAATTGTGCAGTTAAAAACTTTTACTGTGAGAGTACGAAGACAGAATTAATTTTAATGATTATATTTAGAATTTCTTCCCTAGAAAATTTATTATAATTAATTTAATATCATAAATAATTTTTTAACTATATTGTATCTATTTTTTATTTTCTTTATATTTTTAGTACATTTATATTATGTATTTCTAGAAACTTTAATTCTATCTTCCACTTTTTCATTTATTCTGTAACTCACAAAATTTAATATAACTTTAATAAGTAGTGCTATGCTACAGAATGCATATAAAGAACGAACAAAATCTTTCATATTATAAAAATAATTTAATGAAAACTATTTGCATTAAATTTACACATAATATTGTTCAATTAAACAAAAAAAAAATTAGAACATTATTCCTTAGAGAAGAAAATTATATTTGACATCTTCACTTCTCAGACAACAGTCCACATCTCGAGTAAAAATATTAGTTTCTTGAAAGAAAAAAAACTATAAAACCATCCAGAACTTTAACCCTTTCGCTATGTCACTCATCCACAACATCCTCAACTTTATTGTAGTTTGTTTCATTCTAAGAGGATACCGGAATGAACAGAAATGAAAGACGTTTTTTACTATTTTAAAAGGACACTTTTTTACCTTTGATTAAAATGTCTTCCTTTTTTGACTAATTTAATCCATCACATGTTTTGTTTTTTTGAGTGAAGATACGAAATACATTTGTAATTTATTCCTCCAGGTTTCCCTCGAATTAGCGGACAGCGAGAGGAACAGAATCACTTCCGATATCGAAAGACAAGAAATCAGCAACCTAGTCAAAAACCGGATGAACGATTTGAGACTGCCGACAGAAGATTACGGTAAGAGGTTTTAATAATTTGGATGAAAACTGCATTTTTTAAAATTCTATTTGTTTCGTAGTTTGTCACATCTCAAGTAACTGTTACGTGACGTCATTATTTAGAAACATTTCTAGAAAAAATTAATGATTTTCAAAACAAAATGTAGATTACAAATATTAGAAGCACATTTTTTAATCAAATTTATTTAAACCAATCAGTTTCCCCAGGGGGGGGGGACCTCATATTTGAGGATGAGATGCTTCCAGTATGGCGGTTGGATCTCGCCACCCTTGGTTGGTACACTAATAGGTAACTCCTCTATCGATGACGGGATGTACTTCCTACGGGGAAGGTTGTACAGTGGCCAGTGATGGTCATTAGGACTCAAACACAGTTCCCGCTAATATTGCTGTTGCGGCGATCCGGCCATTCAGTTTTATGGCTAATTCGTGTGCCGTCGTGGAGGGGGCGGTGAGTCTATCTATGACTTAATACCAATCAGTAGGAATAATTTCACCAAAACTTTCTCCCATTAATTCATAAAACGTCGCTATTGATACCAATCGGTACAATTATGTTCCGACGTAGTAAGGGAGGGAGTTTTACAGATAAATCTAACGGTACTGTCTGTATACCAGGTATCTATATTACGACTAGTTCTGTCACTTGTTCTAGAACGAGGACTGTAAAAAGCAAAGACTTTTTAATACGAAAGAATGAGTATTCGATTCGTGAAAAGGTGTAGTCGGGTGAATTCTCTCTTTGTGTCTACAGCGAGTTCTTTTTAAACATCTTGGGTTGTTGCGGTGATTTCCTGGGTTACGATTCAGCTGTGTTTTGCTGTTAAGCATTCGTGTTTATATCCAGAATAAAACGCCGTTATCCCTTATTAGGCTTATTGACGAACGAACTTTTAAGCAACAATATTAGGGAAAAAATCCAAAATGTAGTTCATATCGCTTCTTTCCATCGAATTGGTTCAAATTTTATCAATCAAAAAGGAAAACTAACTTGGTAAAAAATTAATCTAAACTTAATTACTTTTTTCCAAAAGAAAAATTTACGAGTTTAGTTGAGAAAGCAATTATTGCTGTATTTTTCGAACATCTCCGCGGCCGTACTAATCCAGTCTGGTCGTATTTCGACATGGGAACAAAAATTTAAGAGCATTTTTAATTAAGTTGGCTTGTCCAAAAATGTTCTTTAACCTCTTGCGCTATCAGTTAAATTAGCAGAAACGTGTGCCCATCCTATCTAAAGAAATTTCAAATAAGCATTAAGTAGTACAGTAGCGCAAAGAATTTAGTAGACGTACGCTGTACGTTATTTTCAGTATAGGAGAAAGTTTCCAATGACGTACATTGTACGTCAAAACAGCGCAAGAGGTTAAATTTGAAAATATCTTAAAACTGGATATATTCCTATATTAGGTATGGAATTGAAGCAATAATGTGTTTTTTCCTCCCGTTTTAATCAAAAGTCAAAATTTGATTGAAATATTTAAAGAAATTGTAAATAGTAGATATTCTAATCGGATTTTTTCGCCATTATTGTTCGTTTGAGGCTTGCAGCTAATAAAACAAATACATTTATCGAAGATAATACTTGAAAGTTTTAAAGAGAGCACTCTTTTTTTTATCGTGTCAGAACATGTTGTTTTTGGAATGAGGTTTTAGGAGTCAACAAAAATCCGTAGATGAAAAATAAAAATATTATTATCTGCACGAGCATCTCAAAAAATCAGCTTTTAATGACGCATTGCCATCGCATGTACAAAAGCTCCGATTAAAAAAATAAGTTAATGGCTTCAAGAAAATAAAACCCCGAAAAATGTCATTTTGAGCCCGTAATTATATGAAATGAAAAATAAATAGGAAATGGGATATTTTTTTAAACAATAAATGCGATACAAAGTTTTTTTTGGATCGTTTGCCATACTAAAGTGACTGATTCAATAAAAGAATTAAAATGACTAAAAATATAATTTAACTCGCACGAGTTGCTTGGCCCTTCAAGAAATTATATTCTGACATGATACATTGAAATATGCAGAGCAGACTTCATTTTAATCTTATCTTCTTTCTTTATTTTTTAAAGGGGAAAAAATATTGTTTTAACTGCTATATCCCTTACTTTTTCAACGGCATATCCAGATGCAAATTTAGTTGCCTGTTCGGCCAACTTAACAGCGATTTTATTAATTGATTGACTTTTTGATTTCCCTCATTTTTATAATTTCCTGAGCCATAAGAAAGGTCTTTATAAACGTTGTCCTTTACATATATTTTAAGTCCAAAAATGTATTTATGTAGAGATTTCATTAGTGGTCATTACCATTTCTCTGTTATACCGAACGCATCCAGATTTCAATTTAGTCTTATTGCATTGCACCAAGGGTTCTACTAATCCAAAGTGCTAAGTCACATGATTATAAGTTTTAGTGAAGGACTGCTGGCATTCGCTCGCTCGAAAGAAGAGAATAGGTCTCTTTGTTTTCGGTAACGGTGAATGTTTAATAATCTTACGTGAAGGAGGCAGTTAGTTTTTCTATGTGCAGATCTTGTTTGGCTTCACCCTTTGGTGCCTTTAAAGTATTTTAACTAGTAATTTTAATGAAATAAACCTTTCCTATCTTAATTGTTAATGTCCTATCAGTTTTGTTCACTAAGAATAAATTAACTTTATCTTCAAATGCTGCTTTTCCTAATCAGTCCCCTAGACACTGATCATGGGATAGAATGGGCATTTCGTCCCACTCAGTCATACATTTATTTCTCACACATTTTTCTTAATCCGTTTATGTGTTTGATCTTCTCCCACCCAGATGACGTGTCTGAGAAGAGGAATGGCCTTTCTTACGTGATAATAAATCCTAGCTGTGACCAGAAACTGGAGCTAGGCGATGTGATGTAAGTAACCCATTTTGGCAACAAAATAATCAAAAAGCTTCAACGCGTTTGTATTTTGAAAATTATTGCGAGTATAAAAATGCAACACAACTCCGAAGAGTCAAAACGCTACTCTTAATTTTCTTGTCTTGGTTTAACAATTATTTAAAACCGTCCAAGGCAGATTCATAAATGATGAATTGAAATGTTAAACTTCATTTATTATTGTTTTATATTATACAAGGTGATCCTGAAATCAAGGGTAGGTAAAACACATGTTTAGAAATATAGAGTTAGATATGAAAAACGAGAAGTGCTGAGAAAATGAGGAAAAAAGTTTTTTTTTTTTAAATTTACATAATATTTTTAAAGATGAGGAAATACTAGTTTTATAATATAGCTTATAATTATATCGTTAGTATGAATTTTGGGGAAGGAAAATATTGAATAATTATAGAAGTTTATTTAATTTGCTTTATCATATCGTCTGCAGCATAATATTTTATTGAGTTCGAATGGCATTAAGTCGGCTACAAAGGATTCTTTGCTGTTAGAGAATATTTTTGCATCCAAGAGCGCAGCATGTACGGGGCTATGAATTATAGCGGTAAATATGCATAACGATTTCATGTACGATAAAACACCAGTAATAGGACAAAACTGGACCTGTTAAATGTTTACATCGCATGCTTTGCAAAAGCGGTTCATTTTATATCAAGAAACCGGATACAAGCTACTCAGTCCTGAACATTTCTTGTTTTTTCTGCCCACACTTTTCTTATTAGTATTTAAAAAATGCTTCTTTATATGGATTTACTTAACTCTAAAGTTTTATCCATGAATTTAAAGACATTATGTATTGTTATTTCTTCATTCAAACATTATATTGCTCGAATAACCATGTCATTTAGCATTTCGCAAATAGTAAATAAAGCTATATATAATTAAATTCAGGAAAAACGCAGACTCTAGCGTGAAGAAAACTTTTTTCCTCAAAGTCGTATTAAGTAAAGAAAATCTGTTATAAAGCAAATAAACATACTTTTTGGTTTAACATAAATAACATAACATAATAGTCCAATTAATAATAAGTAAAAAGAAAATTAATGATTAGATTAAGAAATAATGTTGTTCTGTAAATATCGCCGTTTAGAACATTTGTGGGCAAGAGGATCCAGGTAGATAAAATGCTTTAGGTGTTTGGGACTTCATGAAAAATTCTCTGCTTATTGTTTACCTTTTTTTAAAAATATACTTTTAAATATAGGTATATGCCTATATTTAGATAATATATTTTAGTGTAAAAGAATTTTATTTTATTTTCTGACCTAATTAAGAAAACCAAATTCTTAGATTCAAAATAAAACTCCAGAAACAGTAAGTTTATTATTTTTTTTAATATAATAAAGCATGCAGTTTCGTTCTTACAATAAATTTCTCCGAAAATAATATTTAAAATAATATTACTTCACAACCTACTCAAACAAAGTTTGTTTCTTTCATACACAGATATGAAATAATATTAATTTCTAATATATTTATGTGAAAGTAATGAAGTATTATATATTTTTAAAGCCTTTTCTGATAAATAAGTACAGAATGCTTATAAATGAATAATTCCAACTTCGCAAGTCTATTGAAAAAACAAGAAACAACTTTGTTGTTCGTTAGAAATCAAAAATAGCAACTGAAAGTTTAAATTCAACAAAGTAATGAGTGTTGAATGTGGGCTTCCCTCCACAAATGTGAAAGTTATTTAAGTAAAAATAACCTATTCTGCATCCCTAGGGTAGAGCTTTAAAAGGATATATGTATGCAAGTTTGGGATATTTTATTATTATTATTGAAATACATCAAACAGCAAGTGTCTATTTCAATGCTACCAAGTAACGTTGTCGAAAGTCAGACTGCAAGCTTTTAAAGCGTCCGAGAAACTGAAAACGTATAGCATGAGTTACCGTTCTTATTTTTGGAGGTTTTTAATGAACTCTTGAAAGTTTAAATTCAACATACTTATAACTCCTATTTGTAACTTCCGATCAATAGCAAGATTGTACATTTTGTTTCCTTTTAGTCCTACAAAGTTATAGGATGTTTATATATGAATACTCTAATACACTATAATTTATTTACATAAATGTGATACTTCCAAATAATTCAATCAAATTTAGTAACAGTGTAAACACCCTTTAAGGGCAATGATGGACTACAAATTTTAAAGTAATGTTCGTTTCAATATCCTGAGACGATTCTATCTCACTAAGGGGCAAAACGCAGAAGAATGAGAACATTTCTAGAATCCCTCCTTCTTTGACCTCTATTTCCCCTTTATTAGGTATTAATTTTTTTCATTTGTACGTGAGTGTCGCGTCGTTTTTTATTTCGATTTCTCGCGACCGTGATATTGCAGGCTAGGGTGTTCAATAATAACGCGACAAAACGATCAAAATCAATTCATTTCTTTTGCCCGGAAGTCCTTTTATTTATCATTTTATATACCAAATGGCAGTAATAGTCTATTTTAAATGTAATTGCAGATTATTTTCAACCAAGTGGTATCACTAATTGAATATGTGTACTTGTGATATGTATTTTGCAATCTTAGCCCAGAGCCCGCCCAGTTACACGTGGTCTGTCTTCTGCGTTAGTTTGATGTTGCAGAAGAGACGAAAGCAATAAGAGATGCAGAAAGGATACTCGGTACTGCTTTCCAGATTGTGACGTTGGCCTCTGTATCTCATGCTTTGAAATTTACCACACAGGAAAAATTAAAAGAGAATTTTATTAATCTTACGTTTAATATAAATCAAGATTATTTAAAGTTTAAAAGACATATATCTTAAATTTTCGCTGCTTGCTGGAAAACCAACATTCAGTCAAAATAAGCCTAAATGTTGGCTTTTCATAAAATTTTAATTTAAAAATAATTTCAATCTAAAAAAATTTCTAAAATTAAAAATTGAATGCATATTGTTACAAGCGGGCGAAACGCGCGCCAAGGGTGAGATGTTGGCGGCGCTTCACAAGATACTCCGCGCCAGCCGAGTTGACTTGGCGAGAGAAATAGTCTGGTAGCCTCTCGATTGTACGTGAAACGCCGCGTTGCTTCCCCCTGACCTTGGGCGCGCGCTGGCCCGGCTATATAAGGGAAGGGCTGCCGTAAAAGGAGTGAGTGAATGAGTGAATCTCTCAAAGAGAAGCGTTTCGCTTTACTTGCAGCTTTTCGTTTGTATTAGTGAGCTGTGTTTGCGTTTGCTGTTAACGCTGTGTTATTGAGCTCGCTGTGATTGACTGTTGCTGTGCTATACTATAGCTGTTTTGCAGTCTGTTTTTATTGTGCGTAAGACTTGCATTTACGCTGTAAGTGACTGATTATTGCTGAACTGTGTTTCTGAAGTTTTACTTTTCCAAGTCATCCTGTATATACCTGTAAATAAATTTGTTTGTGCTGTCCTCATACAAAGTCCATTCAATCCGATCCCGCTACACTAAAAACGTAACAACTGGTGTCAGAAGTGGGATTGAATGGTGAAAACTAGAGCGATGAAGGAAGCAGAGAAAACAAGAACAACTTTTTGTTTTCATTAAAGAAACGGAGAAGAAGATAGAACAGAAGATAGATCAAGGTCAAGAGAAGATGGAGAAGATAGAACAAGGCCAAGCTAACATTGTTGAAGCAATCAACACCAAAGTAGATGCTTTGGCGGAAAAGGTTCGCAATATTCAGCAGAGTTGTGAGCAGAATGGTGAAAATCTCCGTAAGGTTGAAGAGAGATTTGATGAAAGATTGATCACCTTTGAACAAGAAATTGAAAGGAAAGTAGAGGAAAAATTGAAGAGGATGGAAGGTGCACAGATAAAATCTGAAAACCAATCCTCGAATGTTCGAGAGCACGAAATATCTCATGGACCTGCTATTCCTAAATCAAACATAAAAGTATCCACCTACGACGGAAAAACATCTTGGCAAGTTTACAGGACTCAATTCTCCATCGTCGCAGAAGCCAATGGTTGGGATCCAGTCACGAAGGCTCGTCAACTAGCTGCATCACTACGGGCTGAAGCTGCTGATATTTTGAGAACTGTTCCCGAAGATCAACATCTGAACTTTGATGCTCTTTCAAACGCTCTGGAGTTGCGCTACGGAGAAAAGTGCCTCAAGGACTATAGCCGTCTTCAGTTAAAGACCCGGCAACAAAGATCGAATGAAAGCCTGCAAGAGCTTGCAGCAGATGTAGAGAGGCTCTCCTATCTTGCCTTCTCCGACTGTCCTGCCGAGGTACGGGAAACTCTAGCCTTGCAGTATTTCATTGATGGTGTGAGGGATCCAGAGATACAAATGTCCCTGCGAATGGCTGAATTGAAGGATTTAAAAGCAGCTTTGGTTTATTCCATGAAAGTTGAAGCCGCACAGCAAGCTGCACGGAGGGATCGCCACTCCGTAAGAGGTGCTGCAGTTCAAGATGCACCAGATTCTTCGATGCAAAATCTTTTCGAAATGATGAAAACAATTTTCCAGTTTATTCGGAAAAGAGTTAAAAGGCCCAACAAACATGGTCAGAGAACTGTGAAATGCTGGAAATGCGGCGAAGAGGGCCATGTTCGAAAGAACTGTTCAGTCCGCTTAGATAAAAGGGTTAAAGACTCTTCTAGAAGCAACCAGGAAAACCGCTTGAGAGTTTTACAGATAACTTCAAGAGGCGGTGGTGAAAATGGTGTATTTGTTAATGCCTTCGTCAACGGAGTCCCCTGCCGAATGATCGTTGACACAGGAGCCAACGTAACCATCATGCGTAGAGATGTTGCAGAACGACTTGGGAGGAAAATTCTCTGGACAACGTCCTGCGTCACCCTCGAAACGGTCATTGGTGACAGAATCCCAATTATCGGAAAAATGAATATTGAAATTAGATTTGGAAATGCTACCTATGACCATGTTGTCTACGTAGCGGAAATTACAGATGATTTCATACTTGGTATGGACTTTCTGAAGAAGTATGATTTTGTAATCGATTTCAAAAATAACTCCCTGCACTCCACATCAGAAGTCGTGACTCTTTTCCATTTGGGATCTGGAAGAGGAAATGGAGACGCCTTGTTAAGAAATCCCTGCTCTGAGGGTTGTCGCAACTGCTTCTCGGCGGAAAAGAAACATGGGATTGATACATCAACTGTGCGCCAGATCGCAAGAGCTATCCCACCTCAATCTGATCCCTGGAGTGATGAGGAGGTTCGCAAGGAACAAAGAAATGATCCTGACATTAAATCGATTATGGAAGTTATGCTATTAAACGAATCAAGACCTAAAAGGCAGGACATTTCAAGCCTCAGTACGGGAGCTAAACGTTACTGGGCTCTCTGGAATTCACTCGAAATAAGGAATGGTATCTTGTATAGAAAATGGGAGTCCGAAGATGGGAAGTCATTTCAGTGGCAACTTGTACTTCCTCGATCAAGGATAAATCAAGTACTGAAGGAGTTACACAGCAGTCCTGCAGGTGGTCACTTCGGAATCATGAAGACAACTCGTAATGTCCGGGAGCGTTTCTATTGGAACAACATGAAAGAGAATGTTCGAGAATGGTGTAGAACATGTGATGACTGTAACGCCCGTAAAGGACCGAAAACACACAGTCGTGATACGTTACAGCGGGATAATGTAGGCGCACCATTTGAAAGACAGGCCTCTGGCATCTTGAGACCTCTTCCTCGGTCGGACAATGGAAATAGAAAAGAACTCCAACTACCCTGTGATCCTCAGTTCGGGTGTCCTCCGGATACGCCTTCTTCGCCTGTGGATTATGTTCAAGACCTCCAGGCCCGTTTAGAAGACGTACACAGGTTTGCCCGAGATCGAATCAACATAGCGACGGAGAAGATGAAGACCAGGTACGACACTAAAGCCACCGGACATGAATTCAAGGAAGGTGACAAGGTATGGTTCTGGAACCCGATTCGACGAAAGGGACTCTATCCAAAGCTGCAGACTTCCTGGGAAGGCCCTTATACAGTCCTGAAAAGACTGAATGATTTCGTGGTTCGAATAAGGAAGTCACCGAACTCGAAACCAAGAGTAGTACATTACGACCGGCTAGCCCCTTATTATGGTAACTTGTCAAATACTTAGTTGAAACCATGGTTTCCTCATTTATGTAAATGTTATCTGTATATTTGTAAATACTGTCTTTATGTTAATTATTTTTCAATGTTTATGTATGAAACTTTGTGTCTATGTATTGTAACTGTATTGTCTTCTGCTCTGGGTCTGTACTGCCCGGGACGTGCAGTCCTTGAGGAGGGGGCAATGTTACAAGTTACGCTGCCAAGGGTGAGATGTTGGCGGCGCTTCACAAGATACTCCGCGCCAGCCGAGTTGACTTGGCGAGAGGAATATTCTGGTAGCCTCTCGATAATACGTGAAACGCCGCGTTGCTTCCCCCTGACCTTGGGCGCGCGCTGGCCCGGCTATATAAGGGAAGGGTTGCCGTAAAAGGAGTGAGTGAATCTCTCAAAGAGAAGCGTTTCGCTTTACTTGCAGCTTTTCGCTTGTATTAGTGAGCTGTGATTGACTGTTGCTGTGCTATACTATAGCTGTTTTGCAGTCTGTTTTTATTGTGCGTAAGACTTGCATTTACGCTGTAAGTGACTGATTATTGCTGAACTGTGTTTCTGAAGTTTTACTTTTCCAAGTCATCCTGTATATACCAGAAAATAAATTTGTTTGTGCTGTCCTCATACAAAGTCCATTCAATCCGATCCCACTACGCTAAAAACGTAACAATATGTTATTCATACACTTAATTTTATACAATTTTCTTAAATAAAAAATAGACATTTTTATGACCGCTTTATTGAAAATTATCCAATCTTTAAGGGGTTAATTTAGTCCGCGAAAAACCGAGTTTACTTTATTGTCAAACATAAACATATCTTAACTTTATCATTCTTCTCACACCTATTTTCATTAATCAAATGCATGTGCTAAACCACTGATACAATACAGTAACTTCATTTTGTCCTATTTCACCGTCGTTTTCACAGCATTGAAGTAGTTTTAGAGTAATTAAACCGAATTACCTTTTCTTCCAGATTTCTCATAAGGCCAAGTCCTATATCCAGTGTCAAGATTTTCATGAAGAAGGGCTCAGTACGCGCCAAATCTGCGCCAAAACCAAAAAGAGAAAGAAGGAGAGGAGACACCTCGGAAGAATCTTTGCAGGCCGAGCCTTTGTTGGCCGAACAATCCCAGCAAGAAAACGGCACCATTCTCATACCCAACAAAGGTTCCATAGACGTCGAGATCACCCCACCGGCAGAGGGCGTCAGGGGAACGATTGTGTGATAAGAAAAAAATGTCGACTGCTGATTTATTTTTCACGAATCAAATCTTCTAGAAGAAAACACTATGAGACAGGTGCATTACACATATCTTGCAGTATTCGTACCACGTCTGTATGAGTATATGTGTGTATATATAGAGTAGCTGGACTGTACATTTTCACTACGTGCATGATGGCGGCGTAACATATTTTCCACATTAAAAAACTATGCATTTCACTAATGTTCATTTATATTTTAGGTATTAAATGTGCTTGAGTTGGATAATTTGTACATAAGAACACCTGTGTGATGTCGAGCTCAAGTTATTTTTCAGGGATTTAATTTGCAGGGGGCAGAGGAAAATTTGTTTATTTTTATTCATAGACTCGCCTATTTATCGCCTCTTTGCAGCATAATATTTTAAGCACAGAACTACTCAAAATTACTGTAGGATTTTTGGTACCTTCCATATTCAGCTTTTTCAACTAGACACAATTTTAATGGCGGGGGGGAATATTATATATTATTGTGTTGCTTCTTCCAAACTTTACAACAAATTTCAGCAATTCTAATCTTTATTATTATAGCACCAAATCCATAGCTATTATATATACATATATATATGAGAGAGAGAAAAAGAGAAAGAAATACACCAAAATTTTTCAACAGAAGACCTGCGGTTCATTTAACAGAAAATACTCAAATATAATTTAGGTATAATAGTTTAAATACAACTTCTATGCAACCTTTTTTTTCTCCTTTAAATTTACTTACCATAATTGATAATGCACATTGATGGTGTATTTTAAAAATGGTTCTCGAATCTTCATGGAATTCGAACCGAAAATAACTACAAATATTTTTCACATCACTCAAACAGGAATGATTATTACCACTTTATTGGAAACTACCATCTCTTTTTCATCAGACTCTATTATTGAGATGACAAATCTGATTAGTTTTAGACATAACATTCGTTTTCCATAAAGCACCTTTCTTTAAGTGCCCTCTTTTGCCTCTAAACTGAACTAATGGACTTTATTCAAAAGTTTCAATTTGGGTAGTATAATCTTCTCAATTTTTCCAAGAGTAATGTAAAAATATTTTTTCTAAAACTTTTAATATTTAAAGAAGATTAAGATAAATTAGCGATATTGGATCTTTACATTATCAGATTCTAGAAAAACTGATTCAGAATATCTTCTGATGAGATTTTTCGAAGTGAGTATAATTATAGATTTAAACAATGCCTGTTCACTCTAGGTAAAAATGTTGCACCAAAATTAAGGATAAAAATATTAAATGTGAAAAACTTATCTTACAAGATTAAATTTAGGGAGAATTATCATAAAATCGGCATCTGTAAATGTTATGTGATAAAGTTTTTAATATTGGATTGCTCTAACAAAGATGCACCAATTTATTAAAAATGAAGAATAAGAAGTATTTATTTAGTTCATTGGTATGTGAAATTACAACTCATTGGAGTTTTAAAAAAATCAAAAAGAAACCTTCAATAATTTTGAATAGTTCTGTACTAGTTTAGTATAAAATCTTATAGGCTACTTGAATTATTCTCTTAAAAGCTGTGACAAAAAATAATGATGGTTTCTCTCACACAATACGAATTAATAAGTTTTAAAAACAAACCGAATTTGTAATACACATATTATTAAAAATAAAGCTACATTACTTATGAGAATTAAATTTATTATTATTACTTTAATCAGATATTATGAAAATCAAAGTATAGATTTTGTACAAATAATGAATTGGACATTTAAATATTTTAGATAGTAAGCTGTAGTTTGGCTTTGAAAACAATAAAATTAACTTATCCTGAACATATCCGGTAGATAAAAATATAATTGCTTGTTATGAAATAAAGATTTATCTTTATTTTCTTTCTTAAAATAGATTTTGTTTTTGGTATTTCTTAATCTATTTTAGTTCAAAAAATTTATTGCATTTTTCCATGTTGCAATTTAAGATACTAGAATGGAAAATGCTGGGGGGGGGGGGATGTATCTCGTTTGATGGGTTAAAAGGTAAATTAAATTATATATAAGATGCAAAAAATAAATGATTAATAAAGTTGAAGAATATTGTTACAAATTTATTAGATTTTGATAAAAACCATTCGAGAATTTCTTTTTATAAATGTAGTACAATAGAATTTTAACTATGCTTCATGCTATTCATATATCAAAAATTATCAAAATTTGAAGAAACAAAACTATTTTAACTATTCAATTAATTAATGCCATCATTTTAACAAAATCTAAAATTACACATTTTAAACTATTCCAAAGGCAATTATAGAAATATTAGCTTTGTAATTTAACCAATCTACTTTCTTACTATAAACTTATTTTAAAAACTCCTTAGCTCAAAAGGGGGGGGGGATTGAATTTTTATATTATCAACTCCAAAAAAAGATAATTAGCGTAATTATTTTCAGCTTTAAATAAATATATATATATGCTAAATTAATACCTAATAAAGTAGCATAGAATTTTTTATTTCAAAATGTTTACAATTTAGAATAATTTAACTTGTTAAGGCATAAATTTAAATGCACCTTTAATTAAATTAAAGAGACATCTTACACAATTGGTCTTTACATTGTATTGTTTGAATAAAAATTTTAAAAATATTCAAATAAATGTACCTGAGAAAATTACTGTCATGATGATGAATAACGTAATGAAGTTATTTGTGGGACAAATGTAACTTCTTTTTTAGCCTCCAATTGCAAAGTATCATGCACAATGTTCTCACATCATGTCCATTTTTTTATTCAGTAAACTGTAAAATTAAATTCAGTTACAAACTTGACTTATATTACATTAATATAAATTTATTTCATTATGCATCCAACCATTCAACTGGATGAAAACAATGAAAAAAAATTTAATGCAGATATTTATACTAGTTCAAAAATTAATCCATATGATAAAACTAATTAAATTGAAATTACTCAAATGCATATACTTCGTGTCAATTATGAAAAAAGTATATCTTATTTGCTTCTTAAATGAAATGAAATAAAAAGTTTTAGGAAGTGTTTTATATATATAATATAGAATAGCACTAATAAAATATTTATTTATAGCATTTACGTTCTAAATATATGATTTGGAGCATGTTGACCTTGCTTTTTTAACTCACTGTATAATAAATAATCCAAGAGGGGAAATTTAGATTTTGGTTTTTAAAGAAAATTTGAACTGTTGTTGCATTTTAATTAAGTACAAATTTCTTTTAGAAGAAAATTTTAATAGGAAAGATTGCATTTCATATTATATTTTTAAGTGAAATAAATACTGAAATATTCAGCCATTGTAAGGAGGGCAAAGAATATTAAATATATATATATTTAACTCATTTCCCCCTCCCCCTTCATTTATAGACAGAGAAACTTGATATATAAGTTAGACCTGCATCATAATTCATAAAATAATTCAAACATCCTAAAACTCAGATTGGTTCAGACATAATCAAATCAAATACCTCGAGAAAAAAATAATTTTTTAAAATTAAGTCAGAAATTCAAAACATAATTACAAATATTTTAAATTTATAAAAAAAAAGTGAATTAGTGTACATTTCTGACTTATTCCCATATAAATATTAATTTAATTATTTTAGATTACACATTTATCTCATGTATTTATCTTAAGCAAAAAGAAATCACATTCTTACTTGCTATTGTATCTTTGTTGTGTAGCAATTAAATAGAACAAAATCGGAAAACTTTTACATTTATAATAATACAAATATTATAAAACATATAATGATGATTACTAAATGTACAACTTGTAAGTTAAGGGGAAAACCATCCTAAATTTAATTTTTAGTCCACACATCTTAATCATTTCAGTAATTAAATAACACACATTAAAAATCTACGTAAAGGTGTCATGCGTCAGTTTTAAAACTTATTTAATATGTTAAGGCATGTTTGTTAGAGAATTCTTTTCCACTATGATACAACATGCAGTGTGTCTATTACCATCGTTTAAATTTTCTAAAGAATTATTCTCAAAAAAGAAACTTTGTATTTTAAAGTAGTGGCTAATTAGTTTATAACTTTTATTTTATGCAAGTCTTTTGACAAACGTGTTAAAAATTTGGTTTATATCTTATTTTTCCAAATCTAAGCAAAAAAGTTTTTTTTATTATTTAAAGCTTAAAAAGCAAGGTCAATTTCAATAAAATACTATACATAGAATAAATTTTTGTAATTGAAATGAATTATTCTACACATATCATATCACCATGTAGTTCTTATACCAGTTTTTTTTGTCTGCCTTTTCTTTTCTTTTTTTTAATTTTATTCATTAAGTAATGCCAAGATTTGTACAATGCTGTGATAGTAAATTAATAGTTATGATACAATGTGATGTAAACGCACTATTTGGGACCCTAAATAATTAGCCTGTATTTTCTTGATAGTTCTGCATATTTTGCCATTATTCGATATCTTCATTTTGGAGTGACTTGTTTCGTATGTCTTCTTAGGTTAGTAAAGAAAGATTATCATATACATGTATTTTCTATGGTGTAATTCTGGACGTATAGCACAAGTGCATTGATCCATTTAAAGTACTGGACACTTACGTTTTATAGTTAAGAATTTCACGTTAACCTATTCATTAAATCTTCCCTGAATTAAGTAGAAATTGGTAACACTAAAAAATTTTCTTTTCATCCTTCCTGTTACAAAAAACAATTATATGGTATAATTAGGCTAAATTTGAAATAAACAAAATAGCAGCTTTAGCTTTTCGATTAAAAAAAATCAATTCTATATTGAGACCAATTACTTGTACAACTTAACACGGTTTTCAAAATAACATCTTAAACATTTTTAAAGCAGAATGATTAATATTTAAAAACTAAATCTTTACATAATATGCAACATTTGAATTAAAAATCGTGGTTATTATTCTTATCAGAATTAATCACAAAAAAAATGCTGCTCAACTTTTCTGCATTTAAAAATATTTGTATTAAAATCGGATAAGAATACATGCTTAAAATATGTTTTGAAATATAAATAAATGGCAGTTAGAAATTAAACAATAATCAAAAACTAATTATATAATATTTAAATTAAATGTACTCCAAATTATTAAATGAATCAAAACAGCAATAATTGTATTTAAACATAATTTACGATATCCTAATTTTGTTTATGTAATTGCGATGGCTGAACATTAATATAGAAGATGAGGGAAATTTTCTTCAAAGACCATGTAAAAATAGATAATGCACATTAAAATGAAATAATAAATAAAAATCGTGCAAACTATTACCTAAATTCGAACCAGAAATCCCAATCTTGAGCAACTTTGAATTCATAGGAACTACCAATGATACTTATTTTCCCATTTTCTCTATTCGCAAAAATATATATTAAATATAATTTTATATCTTTAAAAAATTATGAATTTTAATAAAATAATTCTATTTTAAACAGAAAAAAATCCTATATAAATAAGGCTAAATTGAAAAACTAATTTCCAAAAAGTTTTATGACCAAAGAACAACAATTATAACACCAATATAATTATTTCAAATTTCAAAAAAATAAGCAGCAAATCTATAGTACACAGTAAAGCCTAAATGTAAATTTGCACAAGCACCTTACCTTACGTTTTTCTGGTGCATGTGTTTATGTTTACAAAATCAAAATAATAGCCTGCACAGAACATAAAAGAAAAATATGGATTTTCTAAATTATTTAGAAGTTTAAAAATATCTCTCTAAACATCAAAACTCTATGTACTAGCTAATTACCTTTAAAGAGCTGTTTGTTTCTATAAATAGTTTTAAAAAGGAAATTTTAGAGAAAACTCTTTATAATAGCAAATTTGCTATGTCGTGATATAATATCGGATTAACATCTAAAGTCTACTAACACTTATTTCAATTATATGTCACCACACACTGCAATAAAACCAATTTCTACATTTGAAAATG
Organism: Argiope argentata; assembly: GCA_026289955.1. NCBI lineage: Eukaryota > Metazoa > Arthropoda > Arachnida > Araneae > Araneidae > Argiope > Argiope argentata. Next base: position 616,712 of record JAOUZG010034668.1, read on the forward strand.
TTTTATTTTATTGAATATTCTTATGCTATTTTGAAAAAAATATTTGAATGCACAGATTACTTGCCCATTATTTTTAAAAAAGGAACCAATGACATTTTTCCGTAGGATGTTTATATAGGAAGATATTGTATATAAGCAAACTGCATACCTTTTTCAATTTGTACGAGTAAATATTTATGTATTATAATAGCATTGAACTTATATGGAAATATGTGACTAGAGTAACATTTGGGACTTCTCTGCACATTATGAATTTTAAAAAAATAAACTATTCAAAGCAATTGTGTTCTGGTGTTTTACTTAATTATTATTTGAAACAAAAAAAAATTGTTAAATTTAAACACATTAAGTCAGATATTGAAACTACCATCATGATGGGGATTAATACCTGTACATATTCTTTCAAATTACAGAAACCATGCACATGCTCATAAGCTGCAATTCAGGAATCTTGGAAGGAAAGGCATAAAACAGACTATCCGGCCCGCCACAAAGGTACATGGATCAACTATAAGCACTGAATGCCCGGACCGCCGTAACAACAATTAGCAGGAACTGTGGTTGAGTCTTAATTGCCATCACTGGCCACGGTACGACCCTCCCCGAAGGAAGTACATCCTGTCATTGAGGGGAGGAGTCTAACCCCCACCTATTAGTGTACTCACCGGGTTGGCAAGATCCAACCACCATACTGGAAGCATCTCATCCACAATTATGAGAACCTCCCCTCCGGGGGTGATCTCAAAAGGAAAAAAGAACTGTCTTGAAAATCGCAACTGGATAATCTATACGGAAGAATAGGGGAGAGAGTAGTAAAGAGGCTAGTTTCTTTCTGTATTGCACAATTGCAAATGATATTGTTACATTTTTAAAAACTAGGACTATGGTTTTATATAGTTGCAAATTTTAGAGATCAAAATTAAAATTTTTTATTTTTATTTATTTATTTATAAGAAATTTTTAAATCCCTAGTGTTTTCCCAATGGTGTAGCAACCCTGTCATAAGACTATCTAAAATCACAACACCTAGCTATATATATATACATCTGTATATACAGATGTATATATTTCACACACACACGATGTGTATATGTACATACACACACTTACATGTGTTAATTTTTGTAGTGTTTTAAAAGAAAATATTAACGTAAATAAACAGCAAGGTAGGAATTAGGCAAAGGATTAGATGATCATTTATCTTTCACATTAAAATAAGTGAGGTATTTAAATACTATAATTGGTCATATATAGAATAAATTCTTAAACATACCTTTAGAGTACTTAAGTTATCATCATCTGTTCTTATGCTGTCAATGTAGAAAGAACTTTTCCATCAAGTAAGCATTCAACAATATATTATTTTTTTCATAGGTTGTTGGTCAGTGGTTTCTTCTAAATTGTCTGCAACAATCAACTTATCAATCTTGTAGAACTGCTTTTCTTGCAGTCAGCAATTCCCTTGCAGTATATTGTATTAAGTAATTTTCTTATAGGAAGATTGTCTATTACAATGGTTCTTAGGATAAGTATTCAAGAAAATGTCTGCAGTTCTTCACTGATCATGCTCCCTAGAGTCCAGAACTGCTCTCTATTCAAATATATATGTATATAACACTTTGTCCATGCTATCCTGTTAACATGGTAGCCAAAGGAATTGTTTTGGATTTTAACATATTTGGAATACGTTGTAAGAAATGCAAAAACATAGAAGAACAATGATGAATTTATTCAAACTAGCTGAAAGTTAATGGAAATGGTTGTTGGGAAAGGGGGGATCATTTCATTAAAATCACCTTATATTGAAAATGGAAAAATAAATCAATTTAGTAGAATCTGCATCTCAGTACAAACAATGTATTTAAAAAAAATTTTGATAGCAGCAATTGGTTAGAAGATAAAAGCAAAAAAGCGTTTAACCCTTAATTTTTACTGTTTCTAACATCAACTATGTTTCCACTTTTGACATAATGAAATAAAACTTCCATCTTTGTTTCATTTCCATACTTTGAACAAAAACTGGAGATTAAAAACTTTTAACATGAATCAGTTGTAGAAATGTGTGTATAAGATGCGACAGTTGAAATTAAATTAATCCAAGACTACAGCTGTGAATGTGACAAGCTAAGATTTTGAAAAGAACATGACTTAGCTGAAAACCTTCTAAATATGTTCCAACATTTTATCATTATTATTATTCTAATAGTTATAGCAGCAAGGTATTCAATTTACAAAATGTTCCAAGTTTTTAGAAACTTTTGGGGATAATAGAATTAGAAGCAAACAAACCACAACAATTTATATCAACAAACTCCATTGTTTCTGAAAAGCACAAATTTTCATTATGGCAATAATATCAATGACAAATGCCATTTGTGAAAATACAGTACAGTTTATTCACTAGAGTAGGAAATACAATGGATGAAGAATTGCATTATATGAAGGAAATTATTATAGAATTCATCTCCGTCTATAAAATTAGGCAATTATAGGGGTTCAGGATTAAGAACACAGAATTAGGTTACTGCATTATTATTCTGAAGACTAAGTTATAAAACATAAATTACTCTATCAGTTGTCAGAGAGAATTTAAAGGCTATGAAAACTACAATGCAATATGACCATTAGAATTGAAGAGTGTAAGAAAAAACGAATGAATCTGATCACTAAATTATTGAAACCTTGCTGGAAAACAACATCAGAAGGAATAAATACATTAATCCTCAATAAATTCAGTAATCTATGCCCGAAAGCGAATTTTCATAACAACAGCTTGCAAAGAAATGTTTCTGTGTCTGAAGTTTACTCAGATATAAATTTGTCACTAAAATGTAAACACATCGTAAAAGTAGTACCACAATGGACATTATTATAGCAGCACAATTTTATAGTTTATCAAACTTCACAAACATTTCTTGAAAACCTATACAAAAAGGTTGAAAAATATTAATGATATCTTCCATTTGAAGCACAAGTCTAGACAATTCCTTAAAGGGAAAGAACAAAAAAGTTACTATTGGGGAATCAAAGTCAATAGATAATTAATATATTTTGTTGAATTGGAGAATTTTGCCTAAGTTGATAGATGAAATGAAAGACGATAGGAATTTCTGGATATGACATCAAATATGGCCATTAAGTTTATGTGGACTATACTCAACGTACTAAATCCCAAATACAAACTTAGTCTGTTTGCATTTATTTTAATTGCAAGCTTATATTCTTTTGAGCCCTCATTTCAAAAATTTTAGCTTCTCGAGGATTTAGATTTTATATTCAGCGTTTTGGACCAGGATGCTTCTGGAGAACTAAACACATTGATCAGAGACCAAAGATTTAGCTATTTGGTTTATGATGTGCATTTTTTTGTTTAACCTTTTAATTGTGAGTAAAATTATCCACATCTAAAATGAGATGAAAAAAAAGATAAGGAAAAGTCTACTTAATATACAAAAGAGTGAAGTTTTTGAATTATTTGTTGAATTTAATGGCAATTGTCACTTATAATAAGTTAATACCTTGATTGGCATATGTCTTGCCTGTAATTGATATAAAATTTAATTCAATAACACCTTCTCTATTATAGTAACTAGAAAACAAGAAAAAAGCAATATAATTAAACAGATTATCCAAATTGTGAGCATAAATTCTAAACTGCTCTATTAACAATCACTGGAATTAAAAGCAAATTTGTTAAATTGCATATTGACAACCGAGTTAAAGGATTTTTTCAAAACAAATGGGCAGCTTAATCCAGAAATTGGTGTTGTATCATAAGCCTTACAGCAGGCTTTAAGACAGGAAATCTGTCCATTAATCCTAACAATGATTTTATTCAGGTGCCACTATACACACATACAAGAATATGCAGTACAATCACGGTTGGCAATTAACAAACTATTCTTAAGCAATACACAGCTAATTATTAAGGAACATTTCAGTAGACAGGTCAAGAGTCAACATTTCATAGCAGTTAGCAAGGCAAATGGTTAAAATCCTGTTAATCCCCCCCACACACACACACTGCCATGAATAGCCAAAATGTTGTCACTGGAAACATCTAAAGAGCTTTAGAATATAGGATCAGAGTAATAACAATGTATTTATCATAAATGCATTCTGGTAATTTCTAAAAATGAAATATGAGAATGCAATATTTTGAGTGACGGGACAGTCCATTTGACTATATCGAGATTTGTTCAATAGCCATCATTCCATCAATGTTAATTTTAGAACTATTTCATCTAAATGGAACATTCAAGAACTCTCCAAAAGTGATGACATATTTAGAACAAATGAATGTGTTATTTGCATTCCAGAAACAATACAAATTAATAATACTAATTAATTACGGCTAAGGTTTTTAGTTTTAATATTTGCTGAACTATTGACCGGATTTCCCCTACTTACTGAAAAAAAAAGCATCTGAGCATCTGCAAGCATGGCATTAACTATAATACAAGACAGAACCTATACTTTGGGATTTATCTCCAGAGGCAGAGATCAACAAAACATTATCTTAACAGAAAAAAATGAAATCTACAGTCACAAATTTCAAGTTAACATTTTTTAAGTGATTATTTTTCTTAAAACATTAACCAGTTTAAAGCGGTTTGAAAAAGTTACGAGATATCTCTATCTAATAATAATTTTTTTTAACTTGCATTTTCAATTTTTCTAGCTGGCAAACAAAGTGTTGGAGCTCAATTGATTTTAAGATTAAAAAAAACTAGTAATTTTGACACAAAGCTCACTATTACCGGAAGCTATCGCATATGTAGTAAAATCCCCTGAACATGATGCTGATTGATATTAAAATTATATTCTAATATTTACAGTATTTTGAGTAATACAATTAGTAAGAATGTGCTTATGATATCATTAAAGAATAAATATAAGTCGTTTTTTTTTACAAAATTGTGATAGTTAAAACTAAAAGAGAATTTAAAAAACGATTATTTTTTGAGTGCAAGATTAATTATTTAAAAGTAAAAAATCAGAAACAAACTGGAAGATGGCATCATTTCATAGAAACGCCAAACAGAAAGTAATTGGTAATAAATTTAATTAAATATCACAAATGATACTGACAAAACAAACCTCAAATGACATGGGATCAGGTGACTTGTTATCTACCAATTCAAAAACGAATATATTTTGTCTTCAAATTTCGGAGACACCCAAAGCCTCCTAACCAAAATAATCATGTTCTCAGATAAAAATTACTTTAAAGCAGATTAACCATTTAGAGACTAGCAATCATCAGAATTCAAAAACAGGAATTCATAATGCACCACCACTATAATGGATTCTAACCCACAGATAACAAGTAGAAATTTTAACTATCCATGAGATAAGAAGTAAACAGCTTCACACTTCATCCCTCTCTTACCACCAAAGAATGAAAATTGATAACAAATGGCAAAAGTCATAAGATAGGAAAAATATGATGCTGAAAACTTAAATTCTAACACTTGTATCCAATTGAAGAAGGTAAATCCCATTAGGAAGCATTTGAATAAAAACAAAAGAAGAATGGCAGAGCTTAAAATGTCACGTGTGAATTTATAAATTCTAAGCAGATATGAATTTACAATAAAAAAATACTTTTACTTAAGTTTTGCTTTTAAAAAAATTGATGGTCTAATGTAGAAAACTAGCTTCTTTCAATGAACTAATGATAATTTTTAATGATATTTTTTTTTGTTGTTAATTAAATGTGTATTTTCTAAAATGTTAAATTCATTGCTTTCAAACTAAATAATAAACTTTAAAAAAACAAAATAGTTTAAACAAAATTTATTAAATTTTATCTCACTACATTCTCAACCACTAAAGTGTTGAAATTTGGCACAAATAGTAATAATTGTTATACTTTCCAAAGCACACAATAGTAACTTCATGTATTTATCCAGTGACATAAAATTTATATAAATAATTCAGTTACTTTTAAAACAAAGACAAAAATTAGATCAAAAGCACAAGATTTACATCATAAAAGAATCTAAAATATTAAATCTATCCAAAAAGAAAATTTTTATATTCAACTTTTTCTCTTTTCCTTTCAACTTCCAAACAAAAATGCTTTCTCAAAATAATTGCATGTAATATAATTTAAAAATCTAACCACATTACAACATGATTAATATATCACAGTAATTATAGAACTTTATAAACATACCAAAAATAAACACTTCAATAAAATATAAATGCATTATAGAATTAAACACTCATGACAAACATTTATCTTCTTACCCAAAATATTTAAAAGTTGATGCAAACCTAATTGTAACTTTAATATGAATGCAACAATTATGCATCCTTTAGCATTTAATAGATTTCTGCAGTTAAAAAGATTTGCAAGCTATTTTATACAAAGTTCTTACGAGAATCTTAAACGTCTAACAACAGAGTCCAAATGCCTTTTTGCATAGAGAGGAAGAACTTCAAGAATTTGTTGTGATGTATGGGCCACAACTCTTTCTTCCATTTCTCTTACTTCTTGATTAGTGCTACATGCTAAAACCTAGGAAATTAATACAAATGTATTAATATTGCTCATGGAGCTAATACTTTATTTTTATATAATGAAAAACCAGCTTCAATCATTTTAAAATAGTATGTTTAATATAATTTGAAACATTGCAAATATTTTCAAAATACAAATGCTTTATATCACTTCTCAATGAACATTCAAAGTGCATCACATCGCTGACTATGCAGAACTGGCTTGATTAGTTTAAATAAGAACAGTGCTTTTTGCAGAGCTCATGATAGCAAACAATCAAAAGTTATAGCAAGGAAGGGATAGAATTTTATACAGCATTTTTAAGAATCAAATTTTGAATCCTAAGAAAACCTTTGGTCAAAATTCTTCGAATTAAATTAACATATGGTGAGTCATCTGTGCTAAGAAAATCTTATGTCAAATTTTGCACACAAGTTAGCAAATGAGGATTTGTGTTAAGAAAATCTTTTATTAAAATGTTGCAAACAATTAAATTAGCATATGGTAAACGATTAACAAATCCTACCAAAATCTGTGACATAAATATAGAAATCCCCATCATCACCATGGACAAACAAGTCACTTAACCAAACAAAAAGAAAATTTACTAATACAAACATTATAGTCACTTTATAAATTTTTACAACTGCCATGAAAAAAAAATAGAGAACATTTAAAAATCCAAAGTAAATTAGTCATAAATTTACTAAAAATTCATAACAATTTTACAAGGTTCAAAATACAATTCAAGCATCAAGAAGCAAGCACCATAGAAGCAGAAAGAGTCCTTTTTTAAATACTACTTGCCTAAAAACTGTCAAACAAATCTAAATCATGAATTACAGCAGATTTGAAAATCAATTTTTCTTAACCCTTTCAGAACTGAATTTTTAAAATGTTGAATTAAAAAAAAATTTGATGGAATTCAGTAATAAAGGTCACCAATAGAACATCCACATTTAATTTTATCTCATTTTCACTACATATGAAGAAGTAGGAAATCGTAACAAATGCCACCATCAGGTTTGAAAAGAAATTAAAAGTAAAAATTTAAAACAATGCAATGACATACCACTGGGAGGGTTGAAAGGGTTAAGATAATACAATATAGTAATCATACAATTGTTTAAAAAAGCATTGGCATAGTATAAAATTTCCCACTAGCACAAAATTAATAACATTGTTACATTTACATGAAATTATCTGACCTTTAAAATACTAAACATAATGGTGATATCCTATAATTTTATATTAGAGGACTTCAAATCCAATTTTCCTCAATTCAATGTGATGAAGAATATTTTTCACAAACAAAACTTATAGTCTGCACTACTGCATAATAGTTAGTTTCCTTTGAATCATTAGCTGCAAATAACCTCCCCCCTCTGCATAATAAATTATAAGTCTTTTGACTTAAAAAGAAATTTAATTGCTGATCACTTTAATATCTGCCAATCCCCTGTAAAATGAAAATATGATGAGTAAGATGAGTAAATAATTTAAATGAGACAGTAAAAAACTTAATATATAAAAGACTGATAAACAAAAAATCCAATTTTAAATACAATAGCAAGAAAATCAAACTAATGGCAGAAATGAAAATAAAAAGCTAATAAAAGCATAAGCGAAAAACATCAATGAATGATCGTCTAAAAAGCAATTACACATTACAGTAGAGAGCTTTCTTTTTTTGCAATGCCTCGGCCTTAGTTCAAGGTCATAGTGCACAGGCTTTCTGTCTGTTATTTTAAATAAAGTTCTTTCCTGTTCTAGGCCCTTAAGATGAGCAGATACAATACATCCTAGCATGAGTTTTACCCATATGGACAAATAAAGTATATTATATATAATAAAGGATAAATGGTCTTTCATTTTAACATTAAGACCCAATGTTTCTATTCCCTTTTCCCTGAAGAGCTCTAATATTCAAGTGCAAATATAGCATTTGCTATGGCCAACCCCAATACTATAAGCAATAAAATTGCAGTTTCTGCATCTCTTCTAAATTTTGATACTTTTCATGGTAATTGAACTAAATAACCTGCAAAGAGTAGAATTTGAGTCTTCACTGAGAAGAACAAAAGCAGATTAGGTAAGAAGTTGGAAGGTATCTGAATTATTCATTTATCTGTATGAATGGATTAGTAGAAAAGAAAAGGTTTGATTGCTCGCAGAACATATTTAAGCATTGGATCTTGCAATGGCATCACATACATATAGGCAAAAAAATTAGAATTGCATAAAATAGGAAGGAATTATTTTAGAGATAGGAATTGCAATTTGTTCATGAAAATAAATATAAACTATCTTTAAAATATGCTGCCTCTTGAAAATAAGCTTTAATGTGTCTTGGGGAGCAAAAAAAAAAATATAAAGTAAAATTTTCTTAAAAGAAACAATATTCTTCAAACACCAAATTAAGTTATCAACAATGCTCATTAAATTGGGTGTTTCCATTATTAGAAAAATTTTTAATTGCACATCCTAGAAAAGAAAAAAAAATACTTTAATTATATAAAAATATTTTTGCTTTCAAGTGTCATCTGATCCTTTCTGTCAAAATTATACTTTGTAATTTAGTTAATACTATAAGAAAAGGGGGGGATGGTATTCTGAAGATATAAACAGTATAAAGCAATATTTTCCAATATGATCAGGATATAAAAATATACTATTACTTTAACATATGACATTTATAACAGATAACTGTAAACAAATTATTTTTACAGTATAACTGTAATCTTTCACTTAAATGATTGGCTATACATAACATTATGTGGTTTAAATGCTCAAATTTCACTTGGACATAAAAATGTTATCAAAAGTTTCATAAAAATTTTATTGAAAGTTTTGAAAATACACTGTTTCTATAAAAAGAGCATTTTAAGGGTACATTAAAACTCCAACACACTTTCAGGTTTTATTCAATTAAATTTGTTTAGAACAAGTTAAGGCTTTCTTCTGTTTCACTACTGCAGTAATGAAGACATGTATTGAACCCATCTATGGAATTTAATTGATTCAAAATGCCATTTAAATGAATTTAACTACTTAAAACAAACTAAAAAAAAAAAAAACCAGTCGTATCTTGAAGTAATGCATTTAATCACTGAATGTAAAATACAATCTGAGAAAATGCTAAGGTGACTATTTTAAGAATTTGTCTATAAGAGAAACTCCTAAATATCATTAACTATTAATACATTTTTAAGCAAAAAATATGCAAATTTCTAAATATTTACTTTCATATGTAGGAGTATTTATTTCTTGCACATATTGTATAAATTTTAAAAACTCAATTAAGAAAGGTAATTATTTAATTAGTCTCATTTAATTGATAAATAATGGGGCATTTAAAGTCAAATATTTATTCTAACAGAATGAAAAATATCCAGACCACTTCATTATTTGAATTCCAGAAAAAAGATAAAGTACAGGCATTAAAGATAAATTTCACATCCAAGGCAGATATAAATTAATATCCAATTAATTATTCCATGCAAATCTTAAAAGAAAAAGTGAAAAGGAATGCCACATACTTTTGCTATTCTTGTTGTTAAGAAGAAAATGTAAATTAAACTTTCTATTCGATTTGCCTCCCTCCCCTCTGATATAGGTGGCCCAGGACAACTGCCTCAGCCTTAGTTAAGCTCTGACAGCAAGTTTTAATAATGTCAAATAAATTTATTTTTTTAAAAAAAGGATGCTAGCTGGCTAATTGTATAGGATACTAACATTACCATTGACTACAAATAAAATGAAGAATATCAAATTGAGGATAACAAAACTATAAGTGAATAACATATTTAATTGTCCATCAATTAACTTATTGATAAGATGTGACCCAACAAATATGATGCTATGGTAAAGGTTGGATTGATAAAGCTGTAATTGAATACAAAGAGATTGCTTACAACATTTAATGCATTATAAATCAAAACTTTTTCTAATATATTTTAGGTACAAATGCATATTTTTTGTTATAAATTATTAATAGTATTTAAATGGAAAAATAGATTTAAATGTATTTTGAAATTAATAATTTCTTTATGTTATATAATGACATTATGCTAAGAGAATTATTTCTTCTGGTTTCACAAAATCAGAATTATAATTAGTAAAACTAATCCTATATATATATATATTTTGATATAGATTATGACAATTTGTAATTTTGCTTGGCATTAAACAATCTTTTTTTTGTAATATTAAACAAAAATAGAATATATGGAAATATATTTATATACATCCATAAGTATACCGTAAAAAAAAGCATACTTTAATAAACAGTATACTGATAAGTATGCTGTAAAAAAAAGCAAAACATAAATTTTCAATGGTATTTTGAAATCATACATCAAAATACTGAACTATGCCACTATTAAACTACAATAAACTTTACAAAATCAGCAATATTGGAAACAAGATTTAAATAGCCCCATAAAAAAAATCTGAAGTCTCATCTATATCAAAATTCAATTACTCAAAATATAAATATTTAATCAATTTAAAGGCCAATAAATTTGAAATCCAAATGTTCTAAAACCTGCATAAAATAAAGGATTAAGAATTTTATCAAGTTATAAAAACTGCCAACTTATCAAGTACTTTTGAAAATGAAACTCTTACTCCTTGTTTGTTTATTATTTTCATTATTACCCAAACACAAGGTTTTCTGAAAATTTAAACTGATATAAGAACATTTGCATGGTTATATAACATTGTTTCCAATAGTGTTACAAAATATAGTAATTATTGGTACAGGACAAAAGCCACACTTGCATCTGTTGGATCAAATACTATCCATTTACATTTATATTGTTAGCTTTTAAGTAGTGTTGATTATTTTGCATCTTATGTGTTTTTAATTATAAATGCTTGTATAAGTATGGATACAATTATCAAAATGGAAGTTCATAATCATACTTATTAATTGATATAATTATTTTATGACAAGTTTTACTAGTAAATGTGAATTAATATTTCTTCCATTGCATTATTTTTCATATTTTATATGAGGTACATAAATATGGACATAATGCAGTATCATGGAAAACAACTTGAAGGTACCTAACAAAAATATATTAGATATTATAGTTAATGAATATAGTATAGTTTGAAAGGTTATATTTCACTTTAATATTTTGGATAAGTATTTCTCTGAAGTAATATTGCAATGATTTTACAGTGAATAAAATCTATATACACTTAACATCAAGCAAATTAAAACCATGGTGTTAACAAATCAATAGTTGCCTTTATTAAAAATTCAATTCTTGCATCTTATGCATTAAAGAATAACATGTATTAAAGAATACATTTCACCATCATGATTTCATAAGTGACTCATCATAAAACACCTGACATCATTCTTAATTACAATGAAACTAAAGGAACAGCAGATAATATTAGAAATCTATTAATAAATTACGGAGATGGAAGGATTATAATAGCTGGCCAGAAGTTGTCTTTTTCTTTCAATATATAAGAAATAATGTCTCTGCTATGTTTAAAACTCAATGCAACATAAAATAATACAATGCAGAATTGCCACAACTTTTTAGAACTTGGCTTTATATAATTGACAACTATATAATTTTCTCTTGTAAAAACAAAGTGTCATAGCTAGAAAACATTTGCCTAGAAGTAGGTTTTTCAATGGCAAGAGCAGACAACAAATGAAAGAAGCATTACAGTAGAAAATACTGGCTCAATTACCAATGAAAGGACATTGAATATAATGTAAACATGACAAAACTACTTCTGCAAACGTTGAAATATGTGGGTTTGTAAAAATCTTTCTCAAATTAGCATTAATTGACAGAAATGTGTTTAGAATGCGACTGATATCTTACATTTAACAACCTATTACGATTGTATGTAAAACATATTGATCATACTTTTTTAAATTGTAAACTTATTTATAGCATATGTAAATTGAAATATATAAATATTCCTTCTGTGTTTGGATCATATTGTTTTGTATTATTATAAAATTGGTTTCACCATAACTTGATCAATATTAGATACATTTAAATTTTTAAACAGGCTTATTTATGACATATATATATATATATATATATGTCATGAAAAGGCCTTGTGTTTTCATGTCATAAATAAAGGTGGGGAAAAGTTGGCTTTTACACAACTTTTTTTCCCCTACATCATCCTTTTCCTACACATTTTTCCGTCTTTATCATATTATTTATTGTGCTATCAGCATATAAATAAAACAGTCTTTGGTCAATATTCTCCTGAAGGTTTTAAGTATATGCAGTAAATGAAAGGTACGGCAGGGTTAAAAGTAACAATAAAGCTTATATGAGAATATACTATAACTCAAGGAATCGTTGATTTTCTATTCGCATTCAATCTCGCATTTAATAAAAGGCATAAAAATAACTGCATTACTCTATGCACTATATATATTGCACTATAACTATGAAAAATTGTAAGTACAATAAATCAATACAAGAATAAAATATCTGACCAAACCAAACATTTGTTCTAATCATACAGTCAAAAAATTGTGATTGTTGTAAAACATAATTCTTATTAAAAAATTTATTATCATCACAGAAGACATTAATGAAATTATTGTATTTAAAATCTCATAAATTCAAATCAGCTAAAAAAAATTTGTACAAGATTTGCAATTTTATTAAAAGTCTATTAAGATTTTGATAAACTCTTAGTGAATACTAATAGAACTAAATACCCAAATTTGTTGCTCTCGTTCTAAAGATACACACTATAAAGCATTATGAAATATATTTTAATACTGTGAACATAAAATACATATATTTCAAAATAATTAAAGTTTTACCTGAACCATTGCTGCCCTCTCCAAATAATACATATCATCAAAAGCAACGTCAACAGATTCTGCAGCAGTCAAGACTCCATGATTACCCATGAAAAGAACATTCTTTTGTCCAAGGGCTTCTCCAAGACGCTCCCCTTCTGCAGCAAAGTCTCCTAATCCAGCATATTCAGTATCGTAAGCTATTCTATTATAAAATCGGGAGGAATTTTGGTGCAGCATCAATAACTTTGGGTTCTTCAAGCAAGCTGTATTAAAGATAACAGCATTTAAATAAAGTCTATCATATATAACTATATATTTCATATAATACACCATAATATGAAATCAAGTGGAATTTTTAAGCATAATTTGATTGTTCAAGGAAATTTAAATAGATATAAAACTCGGCAGTAAACCAGTTTTGTTTTTTTAATTAAAATATCTTGAAAATGATACAATTATTTACCAAATAATTAAGCGGGTAAAATTTTAGTTTGCTGGTCCAAGGCAAACTAAAATAAATTTATATATATATATATATATATATATATATATATATATA
>JAOUZG010034668.1:630596-641424 GCA_026289955.1 Argiope argentata
TATATATATATATATATATATATATATATATATATATAAACCTTTTCTACTTTAATTTCTTTTTCAAAGGATAGGTAATCTTTTCACTTTTTCTACAAAACACAGATCAATGAAAATGACAAGCACAGACAGCTTTCAATCAGTGAAGTGTCAAAAGCAGAAGTACTTCGTTTGTTATAGCTGTAAATTGGAGGCCAAAAGTTTTCTTTCTCAGAAAGCAGAGATATGGGAATTCAATATAGGTGAATTAGACCTCGCTTGTGACCGACTGTGCATTTTAAGCTCCAGCTAACAGCTTTTTCTTTTGGCAAGAGTTATAATGTTATTGATTGTGTATGGAAAGATTGCGAACATATAGCATCATTGTGAATAGTGGTGAAATTATAAGTATATATAGTCCTTGGATCATGAATTTCAGGAAGGGTTTTTAACTTTGAAATATTAAAACAAATATATGTAACATTACTCTGACAGAGCATCACATATGACAGGGGGAAAAAAAGATTTCTTGGACTCTAATCATAACTATTCCAGCAACAATATTGTTTTTCTATACTGTGTTATACATCAAGATGCAAGTAAATCTGCATTGAATATGAAACTCTTACTTGAAGCAAGTTTGCAAATTTTATTCAATCTTGTGGGCTTACTTGCAGGGAATTTTGAAATTTACTTCAGTCCACACAATCTAAATACTCTGATGCACTCTATTACATGAAAGTAAGGTTGCCTAGTACAAGATATGTTTGGCAGCTGAAAGACAAAATTGTGTTGTTCTTCCATGAGAAACAGGGTTCTGTGGAGTGTGAAATATTAGAAAATATAGAATAGCTTTGGGACATCGCTTTATTTACAAATCTTTTTTGTCATACGAGACACTTGAATGTCAAATGCAAAGGGGGGGGGAAATCAATTTTTTGACAATACCTGGGCCTATCTCAAAGCTTTTTAACTAAAACTTAATCTGGTAGCTGGGCAACTAGCTACAAATAACTTCTCTCATTTCCTAAGATTAAATTCAATACCCTCAGTAAAAGAAGAGAAGCTTAAAAATTATGAAGATGGCTTGAAAAAAATTATATTTTGTTTCAATGCATATTTCAAAATTTCAGTGCCATTCAAACACAATTGGAAATTTTTACCAAGTCTTCTAATGTCAATTGTGATCACATTTTCAGTTTGAATTAATTAAGCTGCAATCTAAAAAACATCTGAAACAGTTGATCTAAATATGGCCAAAATTTAGAGTTTTACAAATCATTATTTGAAAGCAAGTTTCCATAATTTAATATTTCAAGCCCAGAAAATCAGTCCTACATTTGATTCATCTTACATATGTAAATACTATGAACTATGAACCTTAACTATGACTTAACAAACTTTTAACTATGAACCTTATCAAAAATTATTTCAAAAGCAGATTGACATTAGACTGATGAGTATTTAGTATTATTAGCCTCATTTTGCTTGGAATCAGTAGATCTCACTTGAAACCTCAATATAAGGAAACTTTAAAAATGAAATTGGAAATTCATTAATTTATTTAAATCTTAATACTTGCATATTGCTTTTAAAAATTTAGAAAAATTTATCTTGGCCCATCAAACTCTCCCCCTCCCCGAATTTCTGGCCTGCAAGTGAAAAAGTTTAACCATCCCTGCACTAACTCTATAAGATCTTTTTGTAGATAATATACAATAACTTTTACTATCTTGATTCAGCTGCTTCAAGATCTACTTTAAAATTATAAATCAGCCCATCTTTAAATATAACATTCTAAAATGTTATTATTCCTCATTTTGAAATTTATATAAAAATCTGTAAACTGTTGATCAAAATTATGAGCAGTTTCACAATAATTTCTCAAATATTCATGAAACTACATTTTGATTTAAAAAGTTTACATCAATATATTTTGATTTTTTAAAAAACTATACAAGTTCTAAAATAAGAGATTTCATGCTAATAAACCTTTCAAAGTAAAACATGAAGCACAACATCTTTAAGTAAATGGTATCCCAGTAAGGAAGATTTGGAACCAAAAAACTTTAACATGCAATCTTTAGTGATTAATGGTTTGCATAAGGTAAACACATAAGAATCAATCTTCAAAAATGATTTAATTAAATCCAATGCTTAAATAAAATATCCTGCAAGATATATGAAACGGCTAAAAAGCTTATTTTTTCATAGAATCTTGAATTTTCAGATCCATTTGTTAATTTACTTGATATGCACAAATAGACAGAGATATAGGCTTATGTACAAGCAGCATTTTAAGTCAACATACATTTTACAGAAATTTATATATAAAGAAATAAAGATAATAGTATTTGTGCAAAGATATTTAAAATTATATAAAAAATATTTTCTTTAATTATAATTAAACTTATAAAAAATTTAAAATATTTTAGTAGAATTTATAAATTAATATTTTGCCATTAAAAATTAAAAAAATAAGACTATAAAATATAGAAATTATTAAATAAAAAATTTAGAAATTATAAAAAAATCCCTAAATTTTAATTATAGCCTTTACAAAACAAAACCCAAACCAAAAATGATTAACTATTATTTTATCATTTAAGCACTGACATTAAGTAAAAACTTAATTGGTGTCTCAAAATTCAAGGAAACATTTTACAATAGACTTTGTAAGTATAAAACACATTTATAGGAAAAAAATCAATATAAAATATTTTTTTAAAAAACTTTACTCAGTGCAGTGGCGTAAGGCATATGAGTATGCACAATGGCCTTTACATCGGGTCGCTTCTTGTAAACACCTTGATGAATGCAAAAAGCAGTTGTTTCAGGCTTGCCTTCACCCACAAGGACTTCATTCGTTTCATTCACTTCAATCAAATTTGAAGGGTTAACCTACAATTATCAAAAGAATTTTAACGAGTTATGAAAATCATAATATTAGTTAGAGAAAAAAAATGAACTGGAACAAAATATCTAGTATTGTTAGTATTTTTTTTTTAAGTTACCTCACTCCAGTGCAAATGAAAAGGAATAATAAGCATAATATTTGCGTCCAAAATTGAACAAGGTGCAATTGCTGATAAATGATTGCAAACACCTTCATTTAGCCCATAAGAATCTAACGCCCTATAAGCAGAAGCTAAACGAACACGAATTTCTTTATTAATTTCTTTCCTTCTTGCTGATGACAAATTTCGGCTACATGAAAGACGGGGAATAACAGACCGGCAAGGGCGGAAAAAACTGAAGAAAAACATATTGAGAAATAGGACAAAAAAATCTTCAGTCGAAAATTAGACAAATTTAAAATTACTGAAGAATATAAGTCTTACTTCTAATATTTCATACCCAGATAGCTGTTTAAATTCTGTTCAGTTTAGAACAAAACGGTTTACACAGTTGTTGTAATTATTCTTTTTTTATGACTTGCTGAAATTCTTGCAGATAAAATAAAATACTGATTTATTCATTCAGATAAATATATAAAAAATTTATGCTTCAACTTTCTTGCAGATCCATCAATTCTAATTCTGAAGAAACTAAGATGAATGTACGCTCCTGTGCGACTATTATTAAACGCATTTTTGAATCAATATTATGCACAATATTTTTATAATAATTTTTTTTTTGCTTTCATTATTTTAAAATATTATCTCCAATCGACTGTTATTTCTCATCATCATTTGAATTCAAGAGATATTTTTGAAAAAAATCCTTTTTTTTTTCTTTTTGTAAAATTTTTTGTCTTTGTTTTTAGTTTTGTTAGTTGTCGATAGATAGCAATACAATAAAGCTAGCATGAGAGGATTGAAGAATTGTTTAATAATTAAAGTAAGAATAAATGAAACGATATTATCCACTGTTACTATTTTAATCGTATGAGCTCAGATTTACGTCAAATATCTAAGTTCCACAAAACCTAGAGTCAGGCACATTCAGACGCTTAGCTGAAATTTTAGTCTAAAGAGTTATTCACTATCACCACTAATAGGTTCATTATAGAATTACTCATTCCCTTGACAGAGATTAATGTATTGTATAAATCCACCAGAGTAAAGAATCAAAGGCATGAAAGATATTAAGTATGAAACACCATTTATCAGTGAAGGAAAACTAAATTCAATCAAAGATTGCACCATTTTTGTACATTTTATTACAAATTTCGTAAACATATTTTTTGAATTTTTTATCAGTAAGAAATAAAAAAAAATCTAATTTCTTGAGAAAAAGAATTATAAAACGACTTCTTTAACTCATCGTTTTTAATTATAGAACCTGATGATTTATTAGATTTTTTACCAAATATTTTAGATCATATATTTTTCAGCTAGTCAGTTTCAGTATTGAATTTTTTTGTTTTTTTAATTAAAGAAATTCAAACTTCGTTTCTTTGGATGTGATTTTTTACAGATATATGATAATGTTTTAAGTTTAATTCTTCCATAATAATTATAATTTTTAAAACTTAGCCTTAATCATACAATAGCAATAAACTGTACAAGCACAATATTATATATATATATATATATATATATATATATATATATATATATATATAAGGGGCAGTCAAATAAAAACTAGAAAGATGGGAAAAAAGTAAATAAACTATTTATTATTTCGAGTGTAAACGCCATAACTGTTAATGTATTCATAGCACTGTGGCGACAGTCATAGAAAAATGTTTCCTGTTGTCTGTAAAGTCATAATTATACCCAGGCTTACACCTCTGCATTCGAAGCAAATCGACTGCCACGTAAATCTTCCTTCAGGGCTCCAAAAATATGTTAATCACATGGGGAGAGATCTGTACTATGATGGATGTTTAACCCTTTAGGAATTTATTTAGCTTTCTAATTAGATGACATATCCTATTTTTGTCAATTATTGTTAATTTGATTTTTTAATACAATATGGTTCGTTTGATATATTAAAGCGTTTCGAACTGATTTGTGAGTATTTAACCCATCGAGCGTCGGCTGTCTAGCGCAAGTTTGTTCTTAAAACGGCGGCGGTCAAAATAAAGGTTGAACACAATTTACAAGAGAAGAAATTGTCAGGACGTTCCTAAACCGGCATGGTGTGTTTTGCTTTCCCCCGAGCAGTAACAGCGGGGGGTAATCTACCCCGCTTTTTAACAATAATACCACCCGAAATGCGAGGAATCGTGTGTCCCAGGGAACAGAGTGACAATTTGAGTCGTAAATCTGTCGAAGCACGACAATTACCGGGCGGTTTTTCAGATAAGAATTTGGTTTTCGCTCTGAGAACTAAGATCTTCTCTTTTAATTTGTAATGTTTTCAGAAAATATAATTTGTTCAAAAATAAATTTAAAAAATCCAGCAATATGATTTTATAAATTTGTGTAAAAAATTGAAAAAAATGTTTAATGAATTATTTAGAGGAATTATTATTCATCAAATTGCATTACGAACATAATACTTTCTTTTTGCCAACACTCAGAGAATCTTACTTAGTTTTTCCCGATATTTAGTTTTAAGCATTTTGCTGGCATATTTGGCATTGGAAATTAAAATAAAAGGATATATATGGTACACTGATTAAAATAGAATATAAAAAATTTATTAATATTTTTTAATACTTAATATTAAAAATACTACGTTCATTTTTGAAAATATATAGCTGTTATCAAAAATTTTAAAATAAAAATGTGGAAATTTTTTTCAATTTTTTTTAATAAAACAATCTTTTGTCAATGTATAGCAAGTAAATATTTTAGTAATAATATGTTTATTAAAATATTATTAATTTGGATATTTTTGACTTATTATCTTATTTTGAAATAATTAAGATGTAAGTTGAGATAATAAGTTTTTAAAGTTAATTTTAATATTGAAATAAGAAAAAATAATAAAGCATCCATTTGTGAAAATGGCTTATATCGTTTAAAAATTATCATTTCATTCTTATTTTTAGTAGGTGAATATTTTGAATGTCAATTTATTATATCATTCTTAAACTTGTCCCAATTATTTGTAAAAATTACTCACAGTTTGCACAGTAATATTTTCATAAATCCATGCATTTCTCTGCCAACAAATATTGATAAAACCTTTTCTTTATTTAACTTACGCAATGGAATCAAAATTTCAATTGTATCCACTTTATTAAATTACAACATTATGAATTTTTGTGAAACTTCATAAATTGTGAAATCTTGTAGATAAAAAGGAGACAGCTGCAAGTATCGACCAATTAAAAATTACCCCTTTCAGAACGTTTCTTCCATGTTCATCGTGCTTGGATAATTTCAAAAATTTCATTTACAATATTTCTCTGCATGTGAATTTCAAAAGATGGATGCTCAGTAAAATAATAATAATAAACACTTTAGAGTACGTAATCATAACTTCAGCAAAAACCGTGAGTGAAAAATTAGGTTTTTAGTTCATTGAAATAATAAAAATAATTGCTACACATTTTAGTCCATTAATTAAAACAAACAAAAATTATAGATATTAATGAATCTATAATAGTTTTGCCAGTTTGTGAAGGATGATCAGAGTTTTTCATTTAAGTGATTTTTACTTCCAGTCATAAAACTCAGATGGGAGAAAAGTGGCTTAAAAATGGCAATACAAAAATTTGAATATTGTGCTAAATCATAATTAATTTATATATAAAGATAAATACAGAGGATCGTGAATTTTTTATTATAGAATTAATTGGTAAAATCTGGGTTTGGGAATCATGTTGCTGTGGTAAAGCAGCAAGTTATTGGTGGTCTAGTCATAGATGTATCATCGGAGTTCTCTTGATGTTAAAATCTTCTTATCATTTGTAATTATTTTTTTATCAAAGCAAAAATAATATTCACAAATATCTTTTAAAAATTTAAAAGCTAATATTTTCGTAAATTATTAATTCTTAAAGCATGTTAAAAATTTTAATTAAAAATTTTCCGGTGTAACTCTAAAAAAAATAAATTAACTAATTGGAAATTTGTGTATTAATTTATCTAATTGAAATATATTTTACATCAATCGTGCAGATAATAAATTTTTTATTTTTCGCTTACAGATTTTTGTTGATGCCAAAAAACCTCATCCCAATAATAATACCATGTTCTGGCATGATAAAAAGGTCTTTCACATGAGGGCAAAGGGATCTCTAAATAAATCCGTTATCACTTTTATTTGCCTCTGCTTTCATATTGGTCACATGGTCAAATTCTAATTTCTCATTGGTATTTTTATAACAGTTTGACTTATGTAATCATTCAATAGGATTCTTATTTTTAGATTTTAATTCCAAAGGTTATTAATTTTTCCTGGCTATAATTTTCTTTTTGAAAGGTCTAGAAACTCGAGTGAAGTGCACTGCTTAGGGAACTTGAGTTGACCTTACGAATATTTTTTAATTAAATAAGTGTTGATTACCTTTATGAAATTTATATCATCAAGCTTTTTTATTATATTACTGAAATTTACTATTGATTTCTTGCACTAAATTTAATTAACATTATATTTATGCGAAAATTGTTGAGCTTAATATGGATTTAAATTCTAACGATTCTGACTGTGATGAATTAATTTTATCTTCTGAAGATTAATACTCTAAATCGGAAAGTGAATCTGATGATGATACTTTAAATGCAGCTCGCTGTAGGTGTCCTATTGGCTGGCAAGGACCTTCCAATGCTCCTCCAAAGTTTCAATTTACTTCGACTCTTAGTATCAGTGCATGGGTAAAAAAATTTCCCTTGGGATTTAGATGATTCGATGATGTTTTTCAGAATTTTTTTTCGTAACACAGTGATAAATTACATTATGGAAGAAGCAAATAAATGTGTTGAAGCCTTTTTCAACAAATCCAATTTGACAACATCCTTGAAAGTATTAAATTGGAAAAATACAGATATAAAAAAAACTACATCTACTTTTTGGTTTCCTTTTACGGCAAGGAATAATGCCCAAATCTGCTGAAACATGGTACTACAGTATAAGATCTATTTTAAGCACAACTTTCTTGTTATTTTATTAGGCTTAAAATTTCTTCTAGACGACATTTTAAAATATTTATATGGTACTGATTATCAGCAGCAATGTTACAGATATATAAAAACACTGTAATTTTTAATTTTTAATTTGTAATGGCATTTTTTTACTTTAATTTTTAAGCATGCATGTAAATCAGTACTCATGATTAAGTTCTGAATTCGCAGCCTTGTAATAGGTTTAAATAGAATGTATGTAATTCAGCCTTTATTGCATTTGTTTAATTTCATTAATATCTAAGACTAACTTTGTTTTAATGCAAAGTATTAATTGTAATTGGATATTTATTCATTATTAATTATTATTAATATTATTAATTATTATTAATATTATTGAGTATTAATATTATTCATTATTATTAATTTTATTAATTATTATTAATATTATTGAGTATTAATATTATTCATTATTATTAATATTATTAATTATTAATATTATTAATTATTAATATTATTAATTATTATTAATATTATTAATTATTATTAATATTATTCATTATTTTTAATTATAATTGGACATTTACTCATTTCATTATTCAAAGCAATATGAAATTCAATAATCGAATTTTGTTGAAAAAAAATAATGTTTATATAATAATTTTCCGTTTATTATAAACTAGCCGCATTTGGCGACCAGCCGATTCTTCAATATTTATTCGGACAAAAGGGTTCGATGAATTTTAACTAAGTCTCATAATAAGTTTTCCAGCAAAATATTTTTTAAGCTCTAAATTTCGATAGCCATATGATTCACTTGCATTATTATATAGGCCTTAATCTGTCCTATCTTTGAACTCCGCGTCTCTCTCTGATTTTCTATCAGTGCACGCAAAATTCAGTTTTAAATTAAAATTGAAATGAAGCTTCCATTAATATAAAGATTTCTTTACTCAATCTAAGTATGTCATTAAATAAAACTAAGAATTGAGAGCAGAGTAGTTGATGTTTTATGTTCACTACAGAAATTGAAAAGTTATAATTTTTTTATAATTTATAATATCTCAAAGAATTGTTCAGCAAAAATTTCCCAAATTAAATGAAACATTCAGTTTTTAATTTTATTTTTAGATGTATATAAATGATCTCAATTTTAATGATACATATTTTTTGGTTTATAAATATATTTAAAAAAATTATGGTTTCAATTCCTTTGGTCTTATAGATTCATATTCTGTAAAATATTCTTAATATTTCAACTTCTCAGTAAATAAATAAACATTTCTATCTTCTTCAAATATGACTGATTTATTCAGTACTTATCTTCTTTATCAATTCTTTCACATTTAGAACAATCATCATTTTCATATTCTAGGCCAATTATTCTAGAGTAACCATGATTGGCTTCTTTAAGATCTTGATAAAGTGATCTGAAATCTCCAATTTTTATCGAATAGTTATATTGAAATTTGCATAGATCGATCAGCTTGGATAATTGATTTAGTTGATTGGAGTGCCACTTTTTTATTTTAAGGAGGACTTATTGTCTGTAGAATATTTTGTTAAATATGATTCACATAGCAGATGATATATGTAAAAATTTAAAAGTCGTATTTCATCACCATTTCTTCTCTCAATCTACTAATTTTATATTTCACTTAGAGCATTTGTTAAGAGATGTATGTCTCTCCCAAAAAAATTAAGAAATTAGATGTTGGGCTCCGATTACAGAAGATACCTTGTAGATGCTAAGCCATATTTTCCTTAAATAAAACTGTTTAATTGGATTAGTAATAAATGTATAGTAAAATATCACAGAAAACGTTTCCATGCATTTATTTCCCGAAAATACCATGTTTCATATTTGTTTCATTTTATGCAGACACGTGCCTAAAATGACATTTTTATATGTTTAATTAGGAATGATAGTTGATTTATTTTTTCTCACCTGAGAACATGATATTGTTTTGGTTAGAAAATTTTGATATCTCCGAAATATACGGGTAAATAATATTTTTATCTGATTTTATAAATTTTGCATTATTGATTTTTACGTATACTTGTTTGAAAGAAGATGCGTTTTCAAATAACTAACCTGGTTTTACCAGTATAGCTTTAATATTGCGTATGCTTAACGTTGAAAGCAGATGCATTTTTATTTCGCATGATTCATTAAAATGTGGAGATAATTTACAATCACGAAGGCGAATTCTTTGATTTGCACAATATATCTCCTTCACATAAGTAAAAGTAACAATTCAATACATGTCTTCTTGTTTGAAAAATTTAAAAAAAAAATCACGAATGCAAATATATTTTATTTCTACTTATTATCAATTGCTTTTTGTTCGTCGTTTCTTTGAAATGACGTCATCTTCGAGTTCGTTTAAGATTTCTTACTTTTTAATAAATAATCTCGCTCTCAGAAGATTATCATTTGGTGGTTTTTTAAAAATTCTTTTTCTGTTTTAACTGTCACACTTTTATAATATATTTTTATTATGTATTTTTATTCATTTTAATTCTTTAATTGAATTAATAATTTTGATATTGCAAACGATCAAGAAATTTTTTTTCTTGCATTTATTGTTTAAAAAATATCACACTTCCTATTTATTTCATTTCATATAATCACGTGATGAAAATTATATTTTTCTGTTTTGTTTTTGGTAGTAATTAACTTATTTTTTTAATCAGAACTTCTGAAATCTATAGGCAGCATATTATTATAAGCTGATTTATTTTATATCCTCGAAAAGAAAAAAAATTATTTTTATTTTATGTGAAATAAATTGTTGAAAAAAAACGATTAAATTGAATGTTTAAAAATTCATTAAAAATAGAGTTTTAATTTATAGGTCAAAGCATCAGTATCATTGAAAAGCTAA
>JAOUZG010034668.1:641824-662954 GCA_026289955.1 Argiope argentata
TGTGTATTTTTTTTTTCATTTATGCTTTTAGTAGTCCATCACAAGACACAAAACTTCCTCTCATATGAATTTGGTTTGATTTTTTATAGAGATTTCACATATATATTTATAATAGAAATGTATATTTGAAATACATAGTTTAAAAAAAATGTTTTTATATTTATAATTTTTTATAAAAATAAAAATATTTCTTTTCTTTTTTTATTATTTTCTTTATATTATAAATATATATAATTTCCAAAAAAATATTTTTTATATTTATAAAAGAAACAGTTTTTTTTCCATCTGCCCCCCTCCTCCCGAAAAGAAAGAAAACTATGATTTGCGCAAAAGTAGTAAATAACGCATGCATTAACTTAGTAAAATAAAAAATAATATTAAACAGTAAAAAAAAGAACTATAGTTATCTAGATACATTAAATAAAAGCATTTATAAAAAGAATTAACAACATTTTTACTAAAGTTAAGTTTAAAAAGTCAACAATAAATAAATAATTATATCCAAAAATTTTCAAATTTGACTTCCCTTGCGTAGTAAATGCTTGCCCAAATTCTACATACAAAGTTTAAGCAATAGTTACAATGACATTTATTTATAAATATTTTTGTCGCTAATTAATTGGGATGAAAACAAATTGATAAGGTTTTTTATAAATAAATATATAAGGTTTTTTTAATTAATAAGAGTATTATTAACAGTTCAAACGTGATTTTTTAATATTTCATTAGACAAATACAGAAAATTCAAACCCGCTTTTGAAAACTCGCTTTTTTTAATAAACTATTATACATAATTATGGCATGTAAATATGAGGGTTTCCCTATCTTTAATAAGTATAATAGTTTTCTCTTGGATTCGAAATGAAATATTGAAAGAAAGAATGAAGTATACAGCTCATATCACCAATCGGTCCTGTTATCGCGAATTCTTACAAGAAAGTGATGTCCTATTCTCAGGGGGGATTTCCTATTCCCCTAATTGGAGGGACCACCCGCATTCTAACAGCCAGCGGAAACCAGAAAATGAGCTCTAACAAGCCGATCTCCCACCTCGTTTATTACACTTACGGGGGGAAAGCAATGGCGACTTTCTACGGGGAAGCCGTGTTAAGAGATATTTGCGGATGGAGACTTTCTACGTTCCTGGCGGTTTTAAAGCGACTCGTTGGAGAGGATTTCTACGTTCCTGCCGGTTTTCAAGAGACACCCTGGAGCGACTTTCTACGTTCCAGCCGCTTGAAGGGTTAAATACTTAATTCTGTGTCTTAGTTGCAGACTTGAAACTAAAAAATTCAGTAATTCGATGCGCCAGTCAGACACGTCATTGCATCCGAAAGGGGTTGAAGATTATCTTCGAAACTTCTGCAGCGTAGTCGCAACATCAAGAGCGATGGGGTTATCATGCAACAGAATGAGTCCTTGGGCGTTTAGATTTTATGGCGAGCTTCAATTTTTGCAAACCATCCACATAAAGCTGTGCGTTGTCAGACAATCAGAGAGCAGCGGGCTTCTTACAATCAAAGAAAGAGATTATCTTGAATTTTCCGGAGCTTTTACGCACAGCTTTGGATTTTTTTGGTGGGGTTGGATCCATTGTGCTTCTATTGTTGTCTCTGACGCTTGCTCTCCGTATCACAATGAGGACATCATGTTTCATCTTCTCTGACAATTCGAGAAAGTCCATGATTTTTTAAAATATTTTTTAGAAATAGTTTTAAAATGTTGTGAAAATTTTAATAACATTTCCATAACCTAATAAGTAGTTAGAATTAATTTTGGAAATATTTATATTGCCTGAAAATAATTAGTACAACATTGGAAAACTGTGTTTTAAATTTGGAAAATTGTTGAATGTGGTTTTAAATTATGAAATGTTGAATGTGGCCCAGTAGTTAAAATGTAGGATTTTTCTAAAAAAATGAAGAAATTTTAAATTTTGATTCAATTTCGATTTCTCTCCTTAAAATCTTTGCCATCCATTGTTGGTCACTTCGCCTTAAGATTGAGCTACGTGTCAAGAAGGAAAATGAAAAATTGCAAGGAAATTCACTTTCCATTTTGCCCCTTAATAATGTTATTCGGTCATATGTGTATACACATTTACATTAATTTGAATTATTTTATAAAAAGAAACTAAAATACAATTTTTCTTTGTTGAACTAAGTAGGAATTGGCTGACATTTATTATATTACATATTATACATGGTGAGAAAATTTTGTGTCTGTATTTGTGAACTGTTTGTGTATGTATGTGTGTGCAGTTACATTGTATGATTTTTGGTCAAATATTATAAATCGTTAAATACAATATCCTCGTTTGATACTTTAGCTTTGTGAAATTCCTATTAGTTGTTATCATCTTTGATTTAAGTTTTCTACATCGAAATTTAAAATTCAATCTTATATTTGATCACAAAATCGAGTTCGAGTTCGCTGAAAAGTTTCTTGGAGCACATGTCCTTTAGAGAAAAGGGCTATCTCCTAAATTATGTGACTGTAAAATTCAATTACTTTTGATATTTTAGCATGAACTAGGTAGGTTCGAGAAAGAAGTTTGATGACTTTAGATGAAAAACTTGAAGCAAGGCTTATGATTGGTTGAGAGCACATGAGTAAGGAGGGAGAAAGTTTCTATTGGTTGGTAATGATGGTAAGGGTACAGGGGTTTACTGCCAAAAGCAATAGAGGAATTAGAAATGTTTTTGGCGAGTTTGATCATAAAATCTTAATTTCTGCTATCTTATGACTGCGCGTTTTTAATTCTAAATGTGGGTATACTTTCATTTCTTTGTACATTTCGGTGAGGTTTAAAAATTTTGGAAATATTCAATCGATTCCACTTTAGGATAATATTTAAATGTTTTACAGTAAAGGACAAATTGATTTATATAAATAATATGCTGACTGCATTTAGCCATCAGATAAAAGAAATTATTTTTATTTACTTATACGTTTTTACTAAAAACATTGTAGAATTCCGCCAAATTTCTTACACCCAGGTAAGAAATCCTGTATCATAATATTGTACAATATTGTGCGATATTATATGATATTAAACAATATTCTATAATATTAAACAATATTGCTAATATTTTTAATATTGTACAATATCTGTGTGCTACAAGGGTAGTATTAGGTTGATATTGTATGAAATTTCTTTTTGTAGGTTAGCAGGGAAAAAAATTTCAAGGCTTCTTGTACTTTAAATTATAAGTTTTAAGTTTAAATCAGCATGTATAGCCATTTTAATGTCAAATGATTAAGTCTGCAATAATTTAATTAGAAATTTGTTTAAAACAATTTAATATTATAGTAGTGCAATTAAAGATTAGTCAGTGTTGAGATTACGAAATCATGTATGTTTGGCATCGTTTCTCAAGATATATATATATATATATATATATATATATATATATATATATATATATATATATATATATATATATATATAACATATCAGCTCACAGTTTGATAAACAATCAAAACAGTTAATGTGATGACAGAATTTTAATTTAAAAGATGTGTGAAAATTGAAGAAAATGGTGCATTCAAATCATTCACCTGAGTGAAATCTTACTAAACAGTCGTTTGTTTCAGTAAAAGAAATTTAATCATGTAATCCAATCGTTTATTTCCATAAACCATGCCATAAAATTAGAAAAATTGAAAATTTGTGAGAATAAAAATTCCCAGATAGCCCTGTAGTATAATATTGTACAAAATTGTGCGATATTATATGATATTAAACAGTTTTCAACAATATTGCAATTATTGATCATTATTGTGCAATATTTGTGTGCTACTAGGGTCATCCAGCCACAAGACAATTGGCATTGCCCACCTACGAAAGTTTTCTTCTTATTATTATCGCTTTGACAAAAAAGCCGTCGTTAGTTAGAGGCATTTTGGTTTAAAAAAAAGTAGTTCAAATATTGCATTTAAATTAATTACGAGGTTTGAATAATAGATTAGTCATATCCAAAGTGTAAAATTTATATCATTAAAAAATTGGTACTTAAGTATTAAACCATCGATCTTTAACGCCAAATTTAAAGGCGTCGCCAATGAGTTGCTAAACATCCAATAATGGCAAACAACCATCATTATTTTAAAAATTGTATAAATCATAACTATCATCGCAATTTTGTTGGTTTCACAAAAGATCATTAAGCACCTTTTCTGCTCTGATTTTTTGACTCGTTAAAATGATTAAAATTTTAGATTTGTCTGCCAACAAAAAAGTTGCATCGACGTATTTCCAAAATTATGGAGTTATTTAATCTAAAAATGGACGTGAGATGAGTTTATACGTGAAAACAGACAAATAAGAGCGGTGTTATGTATCTAAGAGTTTTGGCCACCTAAGTAAATTAGCTTGAGGTGATTGGCGACCGTTGGCACAACGACGGTCTAATACATTAATACCAAAAAATTTAACATTCGACATTATTACAGTTCTAATCTTCATCACCATTTGTCGTCATGAATATGGATACAAAATTTAATTAAATTGATAGATTTAAATTATCAGGATTTCATAATATTGAAATTCTGCATATTCGTTCGGAACATACAACTCTGAATAATTTCAGAAATGCAATGCCTTGAGAAAATGGATACAAAATCTATTATAAAACTCCATCTTTGCAATGAGTTTAAATGAAAGATTTTAAAGAAATGAAGAAAAAGGGAAAAACTTTCTGTCATTAACACATAATGTCAAAATCTTTATTTGATAAGTTTATAAGAAAAATAACAGAACATGTTTATTAGGCTGGTGATGAACAATTGGTCTAATAAACAGCTATATACAAGTATTCCTTTAGTTGTTTTCATAATCTTCTGCATCCAACTTGGCAGAGATGGCACCCTGAAACGAAAGGAATATATATATATATTAGTTCATCAACAAAAGAATGAATATCAGTTAGTCAAAACTGGATGAAATATACATAAATAATTTATCAAAAAAATGATTGATTTTCCCAAGAACTGAACTCGCATTCTTCACCTTCATGCGAAAAATACCGAAATCCTCGCATTTCACCGATTGAGATACTGCCTGTCGATTTCAGTTTTCATTACAGACAGCTAAAACTCTAATTAAAGCATTAAAAATTAATTAAATTTAATGAATGAATTAATATTTGAGAAAACTGTATTAACCTCCAGTATCATCCACTGCAAGATATAAAAAAAATTATTTGAACTTGAGAGGAAGAATAAAAAGTATTTTATTAATGATTGAAAATTTGGACAAAGTTTATATATAGAGAGGGAGAATATTAACTAATTGTATGAATTGGAAAACGAAGGTTATTTGTGCAATTTGAAATGCCATGATTTAAATTAATGAATTCATCATCAATGCTTGATGCCTTTCGCTAGTGTAAGTGAGACATAATGGTATTACAGATTACTATTCCTCCAGGTGACGCTATTGAGAGTTGTCTTTATTGTCTTGTGAAACAGGCCATGATACATGCTGACAAAAGATGCTAGGGCAGCCTAATAATTTATCCACAAAGCAAACTTGCTATGTATATCGTTTCAAGTAACTTAATAAATAAGTAATAATTGATAATATAATTTAAAATTTATGAGCCATTAGACTGCATATGGCAAAAAAATTATATTTAGCAAGTATTTGTATTGAAAGCGCTAATCTGTCATTCGTCTCACTAGTGGGAGAGTATGCGGTGGAAGCCTCATAAGCCAGATGACGTCAACAGGACCTGAGTGTCACTTTTATCTAATGGCTATGTTACCCGTCTACAAGCCAGAACGTTGTGAGTGCTGTCTTATGTGCTTTCAATTCAATAACCATTCACCCACAATGGCGACTGGCGATCTAGAATAAGAAACCTCCGTACAGCGTTTGCGGTGCTCTCTACTGGCAGCAAATGTCGTCAGGCGCATTAAATACAACAGCCATCATCACCACCAACCGCTATCACACACACTCAGCTTAAGATTGGCTCAATTATATCCTTCGTCTCATCATCGACTCACTGGTGGGTGTGTATGTGTTGAAATCAGTATAAGCCAGATAACATCTTCCGTACACAAGTAATAACATTTGTATAGTGGTTATGTTACTCGGCTTCAAACCAGAATGTTGAGAGTTCTGTCTTAGAGCAATCTAACCATCCTCCACATACTTGATCGTTCCCCGGCAAAACTGAAACCAATTTCAGTCGAAATTGAAGCTTGCGCGGAAACATATGTTTTCACAAAATATTTCCTTGTCTTTTCATTAATTAATGCATTCACTCACAAGTATGTTTATCGCTGTCTCTTTGTTTTTTCACACTTGCTGATTGATACCTTTGTTATCAGAATAGACCATGCAAAAATCTTGACAAAGAAATGCAGCGGAATCGAAGATAAAAAAAATAATAAAAAATATTTTATGACGTAGATAATCTCTATGAAGATAGTCTAATTGACCTTGAAGATCTGCCAACTATTCAAAAGCAGATTCGTTAGGTAAACACTTTCCGATGAAAATGTTACAAATGTAACAATGTGCATAACAAAACAAAGAAACAAGTTCAAAAGCTAAGCAAACTATCTAAAGGATAGTGTGACGCAAAAAATACTTGTAAACACTTGAAAATGTTAAGTGTTTATAGCCAATTACAAGTTTTTTTCACATTCCTTGAAAAACAATATTTTGCCAGTTAATGATGCGTTACTATTAAGCTTGATATAGTTTGCATTGAGGTTTCCAATTTCGATAAGATCGCAGCGTTATGTAAGTAGTGTCGAATAATTCTCTGACGTAGTTAGCTGTGTAAAATATTTATGTCAAACGAGATCGTCTAGCGATATTTTCAAATAAATATTTACATTATGAATTCTTCACTATACTCGCGCACTTTGATTCAACTTTAGGAAATGACTTGATAGTTTTATTTATTTATAGTTAAAAGAAATTTCGCGGATTAAGATTATAAAGGGTGCTCCGAAATGAACACAAGTTTTGAATTTGTCACCATTCGAGCAGCAAAGTGTGTTGTTGTTGTTGTTGCATGCCCCCATTCGGGAGCAGTGCCAGACCAGGTCCATGACTGGATGGGGAAAGATTGCAACCTCTGTTAGTCACAAGGACCAGAGCCCCTAGGAATAGGTAGAGAACCGACTTTGCTCTATCACACACATTCGCTTGCACAACCTTTTTTTACAGGAAGGCACATTCACATATCTCACAGATAGCACACAGAAGAACTACCATGCCCTAACCGGGACTAGAGCCCGGGTCTCCCATAACACGAGGAAGACGAGCTACTACTGCGCCCGAAAGCTGGCACAGCAGAGTGTTAGTAACCCTACCAAAAAAAAAAAAAACATTTGGAAGCTGATAGTTTTGGGTTAGCAAAAATGGAGCATTGCAAAATAGAACAATGAGTGTTCATTACTGAAAAATATTTCAAATACAGTGAAAGTCTGGCGATCACAGTTCAAAAATTTGAGAATATGTTCCCTAGATGATGTGAATAACACCATTGGGTATTTTTATGGAGTTATTTGAAGTAAAAAATCTGTGTCAACAACCCAGGAACACGCGTACTTTGAAAGAGGAAATTCAACCACATTAAAGTCAAATGGTCATGAGAAATTTCATTAGAAGAGTGCGCCAATAAAGCCGAATTCACACATATTATTATAAGCACATTTTTGTGAATATATCTAATCTCGCAATGATTTTTTTCGAATTGGCTATTATAAAGTGGGATCTCTCAGGTGGTGGGAAATTAAGCTAAAATTAATTATTAATGAAGTTCTAAAAATATTTTGTCACTTTATTTTCAATAAAATACACAATTGTGCATTCACTTTCTCATTCTTAACAAAGTGAATCAAAAATCAATAATTTGAAAGATGTGCTTACACTCAACCAGTAATAAAATTCCAGTAAGTCACGATTGCGCATGCGCTGAGAGAGAGGACGAATCTTGTCTCGACGAGAGACGATTCGCTATTGTACAATATCTGTGCATGCTTGGTTTCACTGGATGGTTTGTAGCTGGCTTAGTGTAAACTCACCGCATCATTGCATACACCCATCCATTAATGAATAAAAAAGTTAATGACGAAATTCCAACATTGCAAATAAGAAAGGAAAAGTAAAATCGTGTAATAAAAGAAATTTAATAATTTTTTTGAAACTAAATTTTATTAACATTCTTCATTTGCTTTTTTTACATTTATTATTCATTAATACAAACTTTTCTAAATTTTAAATTAGATTGTTTCCTCAAATTTTTCTTAGAATGGTAAGAACTCTCATTGATTCAGTTCAATTACTAATCATTAAAATCTATAAATACAAATAGTATTTTACTGTCATTGAAAACACGCAATTGCACGAAATTCAAAATTTCTGAAACTTCAGAAATTGAATGAAAAGTTGATTAAAAAATTATATCTTTACAAACATGAAAATAAAGATTAAAAATGAAATCTGCAGTGCATATTTTAATGTGTCATGTCGGAACATCCTTTCTTGAAAGGCCAAGCCCCACGTGCTCGTGCAAGTTAAATTATGTTTTTATTTATTTTAATCGTTTAATTGAATGAGTCACTTTAGTATCGCAAACGGCGCAAAACTTTGTCTCGCATTGATTGTTTAAAAAAATATCTCATTTCCTATTTATTTCATTTCGTATAATCACGCTCCCAGAATAATATTTCACTAGGTTTTATTTAATGTAGTTATTAACCTATTTTTTAACAGAGCTTTTGTAAATGCAATGGCAATACATTATTAAAAGCTGATTTTTTGAAATGCTCGTGCAGATAATAAAATTTCGAGTTTTCGCCTACGGATTTTTGCTGACACCAAAAACCTCATCCCCAAAACAACATTATGTTCTGACATGACGATAAGAGTGTGTATAAAAACGACGAGCAGTAGCCTTCATTTAAAAGAAAATCAGCCCCCGAAAGGAACTTACAAAAGGAGTTCTCTCTCCGTACTTGCTCCAGAAGGTGACCTTCCCCTTGGTCCGGTGGCCAGTGCGCTGGTCGAAGAGGAGCACGGACTCGAACGGCGGGCAGTACAGATGGAGACTCGCTGCGGTCTGGGTATGGCTTGGGTTTTCCACTCGGTGGAGACCCAGCGAGTCTGAAAGGGAAGAAATGGAATTACAACCCAGCAGGAAGAGATCTCCCAAAACTTTCCATGCATTAAATTGGGCATTTTTACTCGAACTATCGTGTGATCTTTGCGAATTTTTTTGACGATTAATTTCTGTAATGCTTTTAATAGTGTCTGAAAGTCGAATTTATGTTTTAGACATACATAGCCGATTGAAACATATTTGATACGAAACTTCACTTGTAATCACAAAATCACGTACCATATTTGATTTATTTCAGTCATAGCATTTATTGTGTTTGCATACTTTTGAAAGTACAGACGGAGAGGCAGTCAGCCACTGGTTGAATTTCGCTGAAAATTCGATAGATATCTACACTACAGACATTAAATATGCATGCTGATTTCTATCCAGCTAGTTGTATTCGTTTTCTATTTATCTTTTAAACTTATACCTGAGCAGTCGGACAGACAGATTTCTTATCAATGGATTTTGCTCAACATTAGACAAAAATGTACTAATTTAGTGTAAAGACGGTACATCGAATGTCAGCCTATTTTTGAGTGTCTTTGTTACAAACAGATAGACTAACAGACAAACATTTTCCAAAAATGCGTTCTTCAAACTCAGGAATCTCTAAAACGTGGAGATTCGGCAAAATCATGAATTCGAATTTTTTGACATTGTTTTTCTATGCTCACTGTTAGAAAAAAATTAATCGAAATTTCTGCTTTATTTTCTTGTAATAATATTCATATATCCATTTTCAGCAATTATATTTATATATTATAAGAAATTTAAGAAATTAACTATCAATTAAATATGTTATGTAGAATATTTGTATCTTCAAATTAATATGCTCCATTGTGTTTGCCGAAGTGTCCAAGTTGGTGATAGAGGATTACTTTGTACGCAGGGTCAACTTATGATACAAACAATTAGTGTGACAGAGTTTCTAAGAATTACATTGTTTTGAAAAGGCTTTCACATAAATATTCACTTTTAGATCTTATAGTATGCATTTAGCATTTAAGCGTTTGGCTATGCCTTTATTTGTACAACTTCTGCTAAAAATATTACAGGAACAATCTGTCGAAGTAAACTATCAAGGTTCCCTTTCTCCACTATTCTACTAATCCATTAGTTCTTTCAAATACTTTTTCCATTAAATCTCTTAGAAAGGTCATTATAGATGCATTTTATTTCTTTTTCCATTCATTAAAATATTGTTAAGATGATCATAATTGATATTTTTGATCTCTTTAATTTTCTAAACGGTTTTTAAAACAATCAACATCAGTACAAACGATCCTCTCATTCAATAAAGAATTAGAACGGTCCAAGCACTCGTTAGTCCATTAGAAAGATTCAAGCACACGTTAGTCTTCTCCATTAAAAAGATTCGTGCTCACGTTTTCCTTCCCATTAGAAAGGTTCACGCATACGTTTGCCGGCTCGATTAGAAAGATCCATGCACTCATTAGTCTTCTCCATTAGTACGATACAAACACAAGCTAGTCGGCTCCATTAGAAAGGTTCTCGCACACGTTTGTCCTCTCCATTAGAGAGGTTTATAATGTCAGACAATTTGGTTGAATTATGAAAATTCTAACTTTTCCAGGAAGTTATAAAAAAGGATTGATCTGAAATCAAATATAGCTAATACTTCTGGCGAAACAACTGGTCGTCTGAGGCGATTATTTAATCAAAAAATCTCTGACTTCTATGATCTAGTGAAGGAGAAGAGGGGGTTTGAAATCAGGTGATAAGAAAAGGAAGCGCATCTGCGTCATATTCTTAAAGCTTGGAAGACGTGAAAGAGTATATATATGGCAGAATCTATCTTAGTGCTACCATTCCACATAAATTGTCCTCATAAATTTATAATTTAAATTCTGCAATAGATGAAAAAGAGGGGGGGGGGAAGAATGCCAGCTTACCATTCATGTAGTTGACATCATTCGTGTTGAGGGTGGCTTCGGAAATCACTTCCATCTCCGTCTCCTCGTCAGATGATTCGGGTGGCCAGGCGAAGCGGATCTCGCGCAGAGTGCCGTCCAAGATCTGAGAAGAGTCACAAAGCGAATCACTGCAGACACTCAACATTCTAATAATCAAACGAAATATACAGAGAGAAAGTACTACAATCTTCAAGAGATTCCGCTCCGAAATTTAGATAAATCTCCACCATTGAGACCCTCCGGAATTCTACGTCTGGGTACTTTTCCGTTAACCGAGTAGCACCGAAAAAGCACCAAATATTGTAGAATTCCGCCAAGTTTCTTACACCCAGGTAGCACATCCGGTAGCATAATATTCTACATTATTGTACGATAGTATATGATATTAAAATATTGTACAATATTTTTGTGCTACTAAGGGTTGATTTTAAATCGAATAATCGCCAAATAATGTAAAATTCTGTGAAATTTCTTTGGCGATTTTTCGCTGCCACCGGGCTAATAGAAAAGTATCTAAGCCTGAATTGGAAATTTGTTTATGAATTGTTCGAATGCAATAATCAATTTCTCCCAAAATATTACAGAATCTTTAATCCCAAATTATTATTATCCCAAAGAACGACTTATATGGCATTGGCGTACAATAGTTACAGAATATTAAACTTTGTCGTTAATTCAGCATTGGTGATTAATCTCAGGCATAGGGTGTGTTTAAAAAGGAAATTTGGCTTTTAGATGCTCTTTTCTGAAACGATTAAAGCAAAAATTTGTCATTGAACTGTTTTTGTGGTCACAAAATCATTTATGCAATTTGATATATTAAATTAATGGCGTTTATATGAGTCTGAAAGAACAGCGTGACAAACATCAAAAATATCATGTTGGAATTGGCTTAAAATTTGATTACAGCTATTGGCTAAAAATCGTTATAGATGTTAAACCTTTGTACCGAATTTTTTCCATATTGCCGTTTTCATCTTGCAGTTATCATACTAATTTATATTCTAACAGCCAAACAGACAGATTTTCTCATAACGTATTTTGCTGAAAACTGGATAGAAATCCACAGATTTGACGTAAATATTATAAACCAAATTTCTAATAAAACAGAATCCTTGATTTTTATCTTTTAACAATGGAAGAACATCAAGCGATTTAAAACTTGATGAAACAATGAAAAAGCTTGAATTTCGCTGCAACGATCTTTACTGAAAAGTTAGGTAAAAAGTATTGAAAAATTTGACGAAATTCAGAAGAAGAAAAAATTTGCTCTACTATTTGCTCAATTTTGTATCATAGAAAAGAAAATGTTTAGAATTGGAAAATTATGTTCAAATTATTTCTGTGCTGTGTAAATTTTGGAAAATATAGTAGGAAAAGTTCAAATTTTCACTAATTTCTTAATTAAAATTCGAAATAATTTTCTGAAAAAATTGCTTGAAAAACGTATATACATTCCTACAACCTTATCATTAATACAAATACGCAAACTGGTGCCACATCTCTAACAATGCATTGTTTTGTTAATGCGAATTTCGAATTGTTTTCAGACCTTTATCAATTACTTAATCGTTGATTTTTTTTAATTGTTGAAAGGGTAAGGTAAAAAGATTCTGTTTAATATCTGCTTAGTTTACAAAACGAATGAGAAATGTACTTGCAAGATAGAATCGGACATAAGAGCGTTTAACATGTCGTAAAACTAATCTACATCCAGAAAATTCATATTCAAGATGAACAGAACGTATGCAAAACTATGGAAGTAATATGTTTTGAATACCTGATGATCATTGACTCGCAATTTCGTCAGTACGGTTTTATTGAAATTTGCCTTACAGTTTCGGTTATAAGCTGCTAAGCAAAAGCTGTTAAAAGATAAATAAATACAAATTCATATGTTGTTGTTTCTAATGGCACTTGACATAGACAACCTCGCTGATGTATCAGCGGTTTTAAGCCGAAATGAGCGTCTCTTGTTTTGAAGTAGCACAAACTAGGGCCAAGAGTTAAACTTAAATACTCACTCATCACATTCGATTGTAAAGTCCCTTTTTACAGGGGGCACGTTCACACACTTTACAGATAGAACACAGAAGAACAACAATGACCGAACCGGGACTAGAACCCGGGACGTTCACGGGGAAGAAACGCTACCGCTATGCCAGGACGCCGAGACAAATTCATATTAATAAAGGTAATAATATATATAAAATTATTAACCTAAAAATTTGCGAGCATATTAAATAAAACATAAAAATGCGTTAGAATGGAAATCTAAGATCAAACTAATTGACCGACTCATCATAAGAGAGGTATTATACAGTGTTTTGCCCAGGGTCGCAAAATATCATCTACATCTATTCATTCTGCGCATTATTAATTTTTCTTATAAAGAAGCGTTGTTTCGTTCAAAAACATGTTATTGTCCCGAAGCAAGTAATTGATTGACTTAATGTTTAAATATGAAAACTGAAATAATTTAAAACAATAAAGAGAGGAAACCTTCAAAATTTCTTATTATGTCATTGCCGTGGTTTTAGCTTGATTGGGCAACAACTTGACCAATTTGTCCTTCACTGTAGGAAAAGTATTTGTGTAAATTTCTTTTCACGCCTGCTAACGAGTAACCAGTTTGTTTCGAAAGCAAAACTTACTTTTTCATCAAGAGTGTAGGCGTATTACCTTGAGTTTATTTTATTTAAATTATTAAACCATTACTAGTTTTAAAAGGACTAGCGAGTGGAAAAGTATTTTAAATGGCGTAAGAAATTATACATTTTGCTATTTCAGCCAATAAATGTATAGTTGAGAAAATTATGTTAAAAAACAAATTGTCACACAGTCTTTCGCTCCTATTAAGGGCATTTTATAAAATATTCTTTACAAACTAACAATATTTCACTTGTGAGATCACAATGAACACTGTTCTGATCCCTTGTATTTTTTTTTTATCAAAGATCATTTACCATGATGGAATTTACATTTAGCATGTAGTTATGAAGTAGAAAGAATTGACTTCATTGAAATACTTCACACCAGAAACAAAATTCAGCTTTGAATTTCTCTAAGGTAATCTATGTCTGATCCATTACGGTCTTCTATTTCATTAGAACTAATTTAATTTAATAGAAATTGTTTATCAGCTGCATCATTCGGCTCGGCTTACCTTCTGGAAGCAGTGGCTGTTGGCATGGTCGTGAATACTACTGCCTTGACCTTCAGCCCAGGCCAGAAGCATCAAATTGTATCTGCCATTGCCCTCATCCACAAGATTGCGAGTGTATCTATAAAAAGAAAAATATATAAATATATAAGAAAAGAAAAAAATGTTTATCAGTTTGAAAGAATAATTAGAATTTATTTTAAAAAAATGTCTGTCAGTTTGAAAGAATAAGACTTTTTTTAAAAAAATGTCAAACGGTTTGGAAAAAAAATAAGAAAAATTATTTAAAAAATGTCTATCAGTTTGGAAGAATAATAAAAAGCGAACCAATTTCTATCAGTTCACAAGAATAATAAGAAAAGAACAAATTTCTATCAGTTCGCAAGAATAATAAGAAAAGAAAAACGTCTTCTAGTTTGCAAGAATAATAAGAAAGAAAAAATGTCAACTAGTTTGCAAGAATAATAAGAAAAGAAGAGATAAAAAGAAAAAAGAAATCTTTGATCGCAAAGTTCAAGTTAACATGTCAGAATTATTCAAACCCCCCTAACGAAAACAACATCATGTTTTCACATGATAATAATTTTTTTATCAATTTGCTAGAGTAAATGAAATTTTGCTACGTTTATATTATGTGTCAAAGCTTATACTAAACAAAAACTTGTTACCTTTTTGTTGAAACTGTATATTTGTAGAAGCAGCATGAAAAAAAAATCAAGCCATTGGTCAGCAATATGGTAGCATAATACTATTTTTGGCTGTGTTTGTCTGTCTAATCATTTTATTTTTACTTTCTCATTTACGGAGTATACAAGGAGAAGGTATATCATTTAAAAAATTCGAATTCCAGGTTTCGATAAAACTTCACGTTTCAAGCCTACTTATTTAATACTTCGGTGTTTTACCTCCCTATTTGCCGGTCTATAAACTCAAAAATGCTGTCCAGCTATATTGGTGAAATTTAGTATGTGGCCTTTTTCCCAAACGTGTATATTTCTATCGAATTTTGAACAAAATAGTCTTGGATAATGTTGTCTGTAAGGGTGCAACGGAATTTCTTATTAAACTTAAAGAACTATGTAGATAAAATTTTGTAAAGATTAGAACGTCGTCGGTCTGCAATTTGGCATGAGCGTTAATTCATTTTAAATGAAATATTTTCAAAATCCAATAACTTAAAAACGTAGTGACTTAAATAAATAAAATTTGTTTTGTTGTCTTATGATCCGGATTATATATTCTTTGTCAAATTTTGATTTTAATCCCTAGAGAAAAAAATGTCCAAAGTATGCATTTATTTTTCCGGTACATGTATGCTAGAAATTATCATAAGCAGACACTAAACAAATTTCCAAAGATCGTACGTGGGGTTCAGCACAAAATCGATATTTTGTCACAGCTGTTCAATTGAGTTATACATCGATTTCCTAACGATCACAACACACAATAATAGTCAAAAAAAGATGAAAATGAAATCTGCCATGCATATTTCAATGCATCATGTCAGAACATCATTTCTGGAACGGTCAAGCACAGCGTGCTCGTGCGAGTTAAATTATATTTTTATCCCTTTTAATGGTTTCATTGATGAGTCACTTTAGTACTGCAAACGATCCAAAAAAAAAAAACTTTGTCTCGAATTGATTATTTTAAAAAAAATATCATATTTTCTGTTTATTTCATTTCATATAATCACGCGCTCAACATGACATTTTTCTAGGTTTTATTGGCTGTAGTCATTCACTTATTTTAAATCAGAGCTTTTGTAAATGCGATGGCAACGCGTTATTAAACGCTGATTTTTTAAGATGCTCGTGCGGATAATAAAATTTTTATTCTTAGTCAACGGATTTTAGTTGACGCCAAAAACCTCATCCCAAAAAACATGTTGTCCTGAAATGATAAAAAAAAAAAAGTCTCAATACTCGTGGCATTCATTCACAAAGTTGTTGTATTGTAAACAAATCGCAAAAGTACAGAAATTTGCCATTAATAGTAGATTAATTTTATGTATAGTAATTATTTCATTAATTTTGGGATTTTCTAATGTAAGGTGAGAGATGAAGTTCAGATAACAAAAAAAAAATGGAAAAATTAATAAATATTTTTTTATTTAATTGTGAAGATAATGCTAATAATGTATTTTAATGGAATGTTAATACGTTCTAGTATAAGAATAGATAAGATTTTGTAATCTCCAAAAATTCGAACTCGATATTTTGAGGAATCTCTATATTTTGGACTTTTTTCAGTTCAAAAATATATTTCTGACATTCTGTCTGTAACAAGAGTAACTCAAAAAGCGTTTGACCTAGTTGGATGAAATTTTCTGTGCGGTCTGACACCAAATTTATTGATTCTTATCAAATTTTGAGCAAACTCTGATTTGGCGGAGTAATAACTTTTTACTTGTCTTGTACATTGTACAGATTTTAAAATAAGAATCCTCTTTTTCTTTCAGTAGTGGAAAAAAATCGTACTATTAAATATTTGGTGTAAATGGATTGACTTTCGGGATAACAATGCTATATATCGTTAGAAAGTGAGCAAAGGATTATATATCTATACTACTATTATAAATGTAAAGGTTTGGATGGATGATTGTTAGTCAATCTCCACCAGAGCAGCTGAACGAAACTGATGAAATTTAGCACAGAAATATATTATAGTT
Organism: Argiope argentata; assembly: GCA_026289955.1. Classification (NCBI taxonomy): domain Eukaryota; kingdom Metazoa; phylum Arthropoda; class Arachnida; order Araneae; family Araneidae; genus Argiope; species Argiope argentata. Next base: position 658,724 of record JAOUZG010034668.1, read on the forward strand.
TAGAATAGGACATAGGCTACTGTTCATTCTGATTGATTGAATGGTTAATTTTTTATTACTTAAAAATTAAATTTCCAGTAAAAAATCTTCATTTTCCCACCGCCAAAAGAAGTAAGAATACTGTTTGTTTCCCCCTACGCTAAAGAGGTTTGACTTAACAGGTTTTTTAGGGTTTATTTCAAACAATACTGTTTATCTTTTTTAGGGTTTAATGGATTTAAGGTCAAAAATTGTTAATTAATCGATTTTTCCGATTCTTTCTGAAGTACTTTTGAATTAAAATAAAACACAATAAAGGAAATTAAATTTTTTAAAATCTGTGTTGCGTTACACCAACTGGCCCAGAAAATTCAAGCATATGCGTATTCCCAATTGGCGTTGAAATTCACGCATTCGCAATGTGTTGTAATTTTTTTCTTGCTACCGTAAATTTGCCACCTTAAAATTATCGTATTCTTATGTATAACTTAAAACATGAATGGAACTCAAAAAACTTAGTGTATCTTTCCCAAGTCTATTTATCTCGGAAATTAATCTCACACAAAAATGATTTTTTAAAAAGAGCATATGAATGGAAACGGTGTAAGAAAAGCAGAAGAATAGATTTATAACTTTAATTATTCTATTTAATTTCCATCATATTTAAATTACATTAAAACAATGATTATTAGTAAAAATTATGTTTTAAAAAATTTCCAAATAAAAAGAGCGTAATTAAGGTAGAAAAAAAAGTAGAATAAAATATATAATTATTGAGAATTATGAATGAAAAATAAAAAAAAAATCAGGATGAAAACAAATATTCATGCGTTCGCAAAACCGGGTAAATATACTTTTTGGAGTAATCTTTATCTTATTTTCAAGGTAAATATTAGAGCCAGAAACGTTTATTAGACCATTTAGACGAAAAATCCCCGAAAACTCCTCACGTTAATTGAATATAATTGCCCAAGAATATTCGGGAGAGAGATTCTCCTCATACTTTTTAGCCCCGGGGTAGCAAGTGGTATGATGTAAACAACTGAAAGATTTCGCATAGAAAAAAATATATAGAAGAGACTGAAAAATAACTGCTAATGTCGTGAAAACGGACGCTTCTATCGCAGTTGCTTAACAGGGGTGCGTTTAAGTGTTCGCCAGATTGTGAAATGCCCGATTGTTTGTTATTACGTATCTCTAGTTCGTTTGTTTTTTGGATTTCGGAGAAATGGTTTTGAAATACGCTGCGTAGAAAGGAGATTTTAAGCTGCATTTACAATTTATTTACGTCTTGAAAATAACTATAAAGTATTTTGTTTTTCATCAGCAATCATCGGATGATCTCAGAGTGTTCAACCAGAATGTTAAGAATGTGTCATGATAGCGTTATTTTAATAATCGTTGTCGATGCGTTGTGTTGCAGTAGTGAAATAACAAGTAAGGAGCAACAGTAAATTATAAATTCTCTATAACTAGAAAATTCTGGAAACTTGTATATATGGTAAATACAATGAATTTGACTTTAAAATTAAATTCTAACGTGCACGATACATTTACAGATTCTTTTGAGAAACACAATTCGTAAGAGAATGAGTAGAAACGTAAAAATATGATGATAAAGTATTCAAAAATGCATTAAAGATTAAATTCATTTGCGTATTACAAGAATGCAATAATTAGAATATAAAACAGTTCGGAGGCATCAAACGTCATTCTCACGATGATCCGAGATTAAGATATTAAAAGTAAAAAGTCAAACGATAAATTCGCAGTGCCATATGAAGATGATGGCATTTTAAAGAAACGACGAAAAATTGTATATTATCGTAAGCTACTCATTTGCTGCTTAATGTATAAAGTTTTTCTGTGGTTAAATTCTTGTTAAATATTTCAATTACAAATATGTAAAAAAAAGATGCTTCAATGCAAATATTAACAGGAATGGTTTATCTGAGACTTTCTCGTATACCTTCTAATAATAACTATATGCCAAGTTAATATAGAAACGAAAGAGCCCACTAAATTTCTATCTCTAATATTTTTTGGCTATTAATCATTGGGTTGCGATTAATGAAAAGAATCAGAAAACTAAGTGTGTGTTTTGGTAAAAAGCTTTTTCTTTAACGAATTATGATTTCGCAAAGAGCTATAATTGTAAACGTAAAACAAAGGTCAGGCCAAATTCCATTTATTTAAGTCATAGCATTTTCGAGTTATCACTTTTGCATGTTTGTGAAAGTTCGGACAGACAGATGGTATGTAACTTCTTCACTGATTTGGTTCCAAATTTAAAAATAATTTACATTTCAAATATTAAATTTTTGATCCAAATGTTATCCATCTAGTTCCCTTCGTTTTGTAATGAGCACGTTTACTTATATTCTGTCAATCGAAGAACAGACTTTCTCTAAATAGAGTTACTACAAAACTTAAAAAGATTAACAAATGTGGAGGAGAGACCATATACCAAATTTCATCATTCTAGCTCAAAGCGTTTTTGAATTATCAGGCTCACAAACAGCCATAGTTCCAAAAATGTGCGTTTTGAATTCTGGTAGGTATTAAGTATGGAGATTCGTCAAGGTCTAGAGTTGGAATTTCTTTTGTAGATTCAAGTACTTTCCTTTCGCATTCGAGAATTAAAAAAAAATGTTTTAGCTCGAACACACACATGGGAAAATATCCGTTTACTTTCTTTTAAATGAAAGAACAAAGAAACAAACTTGTAAGCATAAAAATCTTCTGTTTATCAACAGAAATTCCCCTACTGAAAATAGAAGTTTAGAATTATTTCCGTCCTAATTTTTATGATTTTTCTGTCAACGTCGGATTACCCTGAGGTATTGTCACTTATCTGTTGTTACTAACTGATAAATCTGTTTTGCTTCAAATAAAATATTTTCGTGACTTTTATTAATAAGAAGGGAAACAATTACTTTTCACAAATATTTATAACATTTGCACTTGTTTTACTCTTTTTTATGGTATTTCCGTACATAATGTGAAGAACGTATAACATAAATATTGCAAACAAAATAGTCTGACTCCAAATTCCAGACCTGATTTCATCGAAGTGTCATCGGTGAGTAGGTATGCTGCAGCTGAAACCGTCGGGGAAAAATATCCTATCGCTAGCGTAGTGTGAAAGTATGGCAAAGGGAATGCCAACTTAATTGTCTTCCTCGTCGTCTGATCAGAGTTAAGAGGTTCGTACACGAGTAATATTAGTATTGATTTAAAATCGGACCTTATTATAACCAAACGAAACTGTAGAAGTGAGTAACAGTTTGTTCCTAATTCCAACAGTTTGATCGTCTGCCCATTGCGATGCATGTCAATGCAATTATTTAAAAGTGCGATTGGTATAAGAAATTTAATAAGTAGTATTTTTATTAAAAATATAAATATTTATCAAATACTGGAAAATTTTCCAAAATGCACATTCAGCTAACAATGCTTCGTAATTCTTTATTACATTAGAAAGTCGATGAAAGATTATTCTTACTAGACACAAAAATAATTTAAACATAAAGTAATATTTAAAACTTTTTTTTAAATTGTCATATTTTTATTTTCAGAAAAATTTTATTTTAGTTACTCTTTATAAAATAACTACAATTAATATAAATATGTATAGAAATATGCCCGAGACACAATATTAAGCGGAAAAATAGAAAGCGAATTTCCTGGCAATTTCCCACTCTCCTTTCTATACATGGTGCTCGAACTCGGAGCTAAGGGATGAGAATCCAAAGCCATGTCAACCAGACTATCCTGGCCTAGCGATTACAATTACTATAAATAATTGATTAAAGAGTTATACTAGCGTTAAATTTTGTAACGCCAATTGAGGATTTAAAGCCAATTGTGGCAACGCAAAATGCGTGATTTTTCTACACCAGTTAGGGAACGCAATACAGATTAAAATTTTTAAACATTTATTCTGTATTAATTTAATTTGAAAGTACTTCAAAATGAATCAACAATGTTTAATTTTAAATGCAACTAACAGAAATAGTCGGCCGAAATCATGTTAAGCCTAACCTCATTAGTGTGCGGAAAAAAACAAACTGAATTCGTTACTTATTTGGTGGCGGTGAAGATTTTTGGAGAGAAAGTTAGTTTTTAAGTAATTTATTAAAAAATTAAGGAATTAATATTTGAAACATTGTATTAACATTAAGTGTCATCCACTAAAAGTTAAAAAAAAATTTATTTGAACTTGATTGGATGAATAAAAATTATTTTATTA
>JAOUZG010034668.1:663354-678737 GCA_026289955.1 Argiope argentata
AGTGAGCTAATAGTAGGAATTGAGATAAAACTTTAAAGCCTTCGTTTTATGTAAAGTTTATATTAAATTACAAAGTTTTAACTTTGTATAAATGTATAATGACTCTTTTGAAGCTATTTAAATTATTGAATATTTCAGAGTTTTTCCGCTATCGGACTGTCTATACGTGTTTTTTTTCCACTTCGCAAAGAAAAAATTGTTTTAAGCTTTCAGTCAAAATAATAAAGCTGTGGCAATATTTACAGAGTCAGGTGGTGACTCATTTTACATGTTTAGCTACGGCATATTTGTTGACTTATGAGGCAATCTGGAAACTTACCTAAGGAAATAAAAATGATCATAGAATTATTACACAATTTGGAAACGATTTTCAGCGTCGTAAATAATTTTATAACGCTGACTCATGATACCTGCACTAATCTGTCCCATATTATTTTAATGAAATGTGATTCGATATAAATATATAAATACATTTATGTTATCAATTTTTCAATAAAAATGTCAAAATGGAAAAAAAAATGTTTCAGAAAAATAAATATATTTCTGAAAAAATTATTTTTCGTTTAGAATTGTTGCAAAATGATTTATAATAGTTTTTTTTTTTTTTTTGAAAAATGGAAATCTAATTTTAAAAAGTTTGAACTAGGGAAATGGAAAAAAAGTAGAAATTAAAATAATTACTATATAAAAATTTATTCATTCAAAAAATATAGAATTATTTAACAAAAATAAGGAAAAATTAACACACATTTCGCGTGGTTCATTGCCATGATTTGTTATTATATTTTGTGACATGAGTGTAAAAAAAAATCTGTGCGATATAAAATGAAAAACAAAATAATGATCCTGGCACAGAGGTAGCGTGTTTTGCTCGAGATCTGGACGTTACGTGTCCCGATCAGGACATGGTTGTTCTGTGTTTTATTTGCAAGATTTGTGAATGTGCAACCCTGTAAAAAGGGGTTGTGCAAACGAATGAATGTGTTCTCTTTATATGAGCTAGAAGTCAGACTTCTGCCCTCTGGTGCTCAGGGGTCCATACCCGCAGAAGCTACTGCACCCCTCCTTACGTTGTAAAGTGGACAGTCATCATCATCACAAAAGTATGATATTCAGACATCTTTGTTATAAACAACTTATTAGGTCCAACACTTTCCATAAAGCTATGACATTAATGACAAAACTACACTCAGAATTTAAATAGTCTATGTCGTTAATTTTTTGAAATATCGCATTCGCATACAAACATACTGACAGACAGATGGTCAATTTTTTTTGCCTGCCCAATTTCAAAATTTTATACAGTGCAGTAATTCTAGTAATTAAACTATAATTATTAGATATCTGAATTTAACTCTGTTGTTTCCGAATTATAGTGTAGAAAAGTGAAAATGAGAAAATAAAGATTTTATCAAAAATGTGGTAAAAATTTACTTATTTTGTAAAAATATTGCTTACTAAATGCTTGTACTTGTTACTTAAACTTGTTCTGCTTTCAGTTGCGTTCTCATACCATTGTATTGACATAAATCTAACTCCGGGTGTGGTCTTTCCAAACATTTCTCGCTCTCTAAAAAAAAGTGTTATCTCTGAAATAGCCTTGTATGATACTGGTGTACAATAGATATGAAATGTTAATATTCGGCACGAATTTAACATTTTTACTGAATCTAAAGCACGAACCTTGGGAGTTGATCCCTGGCATTTGAATAATAATGTTCGTAAATCGAATTTACGTTTTAGACAAATATGTCCCAACTCATTGAAATAAAAACTTGGCAACACAAATTGCATTTGTTACAAAAAAAATTTCATTTTTAGTCACAAAATCAAATAACAAACTTGATATATTCTTATTATTGCATTATAGTTGTTTTCTTATGGCACTTCCCATGGACAAGTCGTTGAGGTAGTCAGTGATTTAAGCATAATCATCGTCTGTTGTTTTGTAGTAGCACATTTCTATCAAATTTTGTGCAAACTTTTCTCTTCTTCTACTTGAGATCAGAAATACATTTTTGACATTATATCTATGTATTGTTGTTTTTATTTCTAATGGTTCACCCGTGTGTGTGTCTCTTGTTTCAAGTAGCTCCAACTAGGGTCAAGAGTACGATTTTTTCTATTCACTCGTCACATTCATTTGCAAAGTCCCTCTTTACGGGGGGGGACATTCGCACTCCTTACAGATAGGACACAGAAGAGCAACCCTTCTCGAGCCGGGATTCGAACCAAGGACGCCCAGATCACGAGGAAGACACGCTGCCACTATGTCAAAAGCCAATCATGGCTTTTTTAAGGTATCTCTACATGCTTTCCAAAGTACAGACTAAAAGACAGTCAATATTCTTGATGGATTTGGCTTACAATTTGATAGGTGTCTACAAGTGTCTAATTTAACGTCTATGTCTACAACATAGCCGTTAAAACTGTGTGCCGAATTATATACGCTTCTCTTCGTTTTGCAGTTGTCGTGTTAACTGTTATTCGAACATCTGGACAGACAAATTTCTTCAGCGGAATTTGCTCATAATATCATCGAAATATTAAATTTGGTGTAAATATTGTATATGAAATTTTAATTGCAAAGCTCAAAGCGTTGCTTAGTTATCTTTGAAAGGGACAGACATAACCCAAAAACTGTGTTTTTCAAGCCTAAGGAGGTCTAAAATGTGGAGATACGTCAGAATCAAGAGTTTGAAATTTTACTTTTAAATACTTGAATGTTATTGTCGTGTTATAAAATATGAAGGATGATGATGACGTGCCCTCTTTACAACGGAAGGAGGGGTGCCGTAGCTTCTGAGGGCATGAACCCCTGAGCACCTGAGGACAGAAGTCTGACTTGTAGCTCATATGAAGGTGTCCACACTTTATCACATTCGCTTGCACAACTCCTCTTTACAAGGAGGATTATTCATACACCTCTCAGATTGGACACAGAAGAACAACCGTTTCCTGAACGAGACGTGAATCCAGAAGGACAAGATCACAAGGAAGACGCGCTACCTCTATGCCAGGACGCCGGCAATACTTAAAAGTACTTCTACTACACTTCCCGTACGAGAAAGTAAAAATTTGTTTTTAGACACTGGTTGAACTGAAGCTTGAAGGTACTTCAAAATCTCGGAATCTATTTTTTAGCAATTACGATACTTTCTTCTTGTACACATATCGTAAATGAGAGAGTAAATATTAGGATAGTGAAAACGAAATTCTCGAAGTTTCGATTTCTCCTCTTACAATATTTGCTACTTTTTTTTGAATTAACTCTAATAAATCCTGTGTTGATTCAACGACCTCTAAAGCGGAGATTTACTGAAGTAAATCCTTCGTAATATGGAAATGTAAAAAAAAAAAATATCAGTAAAAACGGGCTCTTTTCTGTCTTAATTCTTTTTAATTTGTCTCTAAAATAAAGATAAAATAGTAGAACAAGCCACTTTAAAATTCGGCATTTTAAAATGATATTTCTATCTTATGAGTGTTTATAGCTTAATTTAGTGAGCAATATACGATAGTAATACATTTCTAGATACTTACTCCAAGCTGAAATTGAAAAAAATATATTAATACTCAAGAATGAACTATTTAATCACAAGAAGTAAATATTTTGTGTTAATCAAATTATTTTTTAAATTGTGATGCACGTGTTTCACTCTAAACAATACAACTAGATAAAACTCAATTTTTAACAATACAACAATGAAAAGGTGCATATTTTTAGATGAAAATTCGAAACATTAAACTTTAGCATAAAATATAGCACATTTAACTTAGAAGAAAGTTTTCCCACTTTAGTACATTTTTTTCTGCCAACTAATATTGGTAACTTTGAATATGAATTTGATAATAATTAATGATTATTCATAACATGCAATTTAATCATAAACGTTGTTTAAAATACAGTTACAAAGAAATTAACGGCGATCGATTTACTAAACAACATGAATAAAAGAACATTTTTAATTTTCACCAGCAGGGGTAATAACAGCGTTGTTTACTGGATTAGGAGGGTGAAACTGAAATAAACTAAAAATTGATCCTTTCATTGAGTGATTTTATAAAATTTAATGACATTTTAGTATATAAATAAATTACTTGAATATTTTCGTTTCATTAACCAGTTAACTGTTTTCGACTAGCATACTCGTGATGGAAAAAGTACATTTTACGTTATGACGTGTTTAGTAATAAGTATTGACAATTTTGCAGTTTCAGTAATTTTAATAAAAACTCAAAAATTTTCGTAAATTTCAGCTGAAATTCATGGCCCCAAAATATTTTGAGGCCAAGTCGAAATCAAAGGGACAAGTAAGAGACTCTTATGCATCGTAACTTGCTTTGCTTAATAATATTTTCTAACAACAAAGTAAAATAATAAATGCATTTTTTTCTGTTTATTTTTGTCCATATGCAAAAAAGTATGTTAGTTTTAAATAAATAAATAAATGTGATTATTAAAACAAAAAAAAGTCAATTCATTACAGCATAATTTACACATACTCTGTGTTTGACTAGTTTACTTGCCATCGCTAAATTTTTGAGACCCAATTTAGATGCGAATTTTTTTGAAACAGTTAACAGGTTCATTGACTTCAGAATTCAGTGCTAATATTTTACAATTTTGCTTTCATTCATAATCTAGTTACAAATGTACTCCGTGTGTTCCCTTTGAATATGCATCATACCTACGATGAAATCGACATCGTTCTCTGTGTATTGCAAAGGGTCCCTAATGGTTTTGTGTGATTTGAATGCATTACGGTCTTCTAACGCGCTTAACTCAACCTCCAATACACATTACAGAGTATGCAAAACATTTTATAGGATACCGCAGACAAAATTCCTTAGGATTTAGAACATGAGAAAAAAAATCAACAATTCACATCAACATAACCTTAGTAGCGACAAATAATTATAAATGATGAAGAAACAAATTTAATTATTAATATTTGTAATATTGTATATTTTTGCTTTAAAACGACCATTTTATATTAATCAAATATGTAAAATATTCCTGTTTTCTAGTTTACATGGCCATCTTATTGTAGCAACTTTTATGCTTTTTGAAGAAAATCGGATATTTTTTTTTACATATATACATTGATTTTCTATAGTTCAAAAATATATATCATCGTGAAAGAGCGAAACGCGGCAAAAGCCTACAAACCCAAAATTCCCAATAGAATGATCTAGAGGGCACTGTTCAGCAGCATTGGGTTTTGATATCAAAACTATTAATTTAAATACTCGCATCTGTCTGCTGAATATCCGCCAGTTTATGAAAACTGCATGTTTCTAACGAATTCCATCATGATATCAATGACGACGAAACATCGGGTATTTTAGAAAGGATCCAAGAGCCATAGAAATGTGAATACAGTAAGACCCCGCTTAACGCTGTTTCGTTGAGCGCTGTTTCAGTTTAACGCTCTTTTATTTCAACCCGGGGATTCCACGAAATCGCTCGCAGCGTACGGGGATTCCCCGAAATATTATGCAGTGATAGATTTCAAATACATATCCGAAAGGGTGTACTTGTATTTCTTGTTTGGTGCGGTATTGTACAGACATATTTTTATTATTGGAAACATTTGTTGACATTATTGTAAGTAGGTATTAATTTACATATTTAATATTACAGTGTCAAATATTTTGATCTTTAGTTTTTTACTATGGGTGATAATGAAAAAGAAAAGAAAGCAACCAGAAAAAGCATTTCACTCAAAACTAAAATGGAAGTCATTAGAAGATTAGATTCTGGTGAACGTTAAACTCTAATTAGTGCTTCATTGATATGCCAACTTCAACAATAAGGACCATCACGAAGAATAAAGAAAAAATACTGTCATCGGCAACTGCAACTACGTCAAGCTCTGCAACAAGAATTACCCGTTCTAGAAATAATATCATAGATGAAATGGAAAAACGACTGTTTAAATGGATTGACGACGAAATTGACCGCAATATGCCACTAAGCCAATCTATCATAATGGAAAAAGCTAGAAGAATTTTTAATTACATTCAGGCTGAGACAATTGACAAAAGTGAAAGTTTCGTTGCTAGTCGAGGATGGTTTAATAGATTTAAATATCGAAATAACCTTCACAACATAAAGATTACAGGAGAAGCAGCAAGTGGTGATACAAAAGCGGCGGCTGAATTTCCAGCGATATTAAAAAAAAATAATTGAAGGAGGAAACTATCCTCCAGAATTGGTTTTTAATGTTGATGAAACAGGCTTGTTTTGGAAAAGAATGACGAAACGAACATTTCTATCCCGTGAAGAGAAATGGGCACCAGGATTTAAAGCTGCAAAAGATCGCTTAACCCTTCTACTAGATGGTAACGCAAGCGGAGATTTTAAATTAAAACCATTTCTAATTTACCATTCCAAAAACCCAAGAGCAATAAAAGGCATATCTAAATAAACCTTACGTGTAATTTGGGAGTCTAATAAAAAATCATGGAAAACTGCGAAAATTTTCCAGGATTGGTTCACTGAACATTTCTGCCAGTCTGTTAAACGTTATTGCGAAATTAAAAAACTTGAACAAAAAGCACTTCTGTTAATTGATAATTTTCCAAGCCACCCAACAAATTTATCAGACTTAACAACATGCATTCCAGTCGAAATGGTTTTCTTGCCGCCTAACGCAACTGCCATAATTTAACCAATGGACCAAGGCGTTATATCAAGGCTTATTAAGGCTTATTACTTGCGGCGAACCTTTAAGCAAATATTTGAAAAAACAGACGGAGAAGAGAACCAGTTCATAAGAGAATTTTGGAAAAACTACAACATCGTGGATGCTGTAGAAAACATAGGCCTTTTTTGGAATGAGGTAACAGAAAGATCTTTGAAAGGAGTATGGAAGAATATTTGGCCGGATTTAAGTAAGAGCGATGACGTTGGACACTCTGTCGATGTGGATGAAATAGTGGACAAGATAGTGAAATTAACGAAGCAAACCGGTTTTGAAGGGGTTGATGTGGAAGATGTCGAAGAAATAATTCAAGAAGCAGCGGCTAGTCTTTCTAATGATGAGCTCAAGGAATAACTGAACTAGAAGAAAACAAAAATGTTGACAGCAGTGATTTAGAAGAAGAGCAAAAAGAACTTTCGATGGCGTTTGTAAAAAGGAGTTTGTCTACCATAACTGAAATAATGGATCAATTCATTGAAAAGGATCCGAATTTTGACAGGAACTCAAAAGTAAGGCGTGGTATTAGAGATGCTCTATCCGTTTATTAACAACTTTTAAGAGAACAACGCAAAAGAAAAAGGCAAACAACATTAGATGCTTTTGTCACAAAAAGGCAGAACACTGAAAACGCGGAAGGCTAACTAAATATTACTGACTTAGAATTTTATTTGTTTTTTTAAGAATATTCGTTTTGTTATTTATATTTTGTTTTTATTTTTGCAAGAAATAATAATGTGGTATTAATTTGGGCTTTAAGAAATAAATAATTGGTTTTATTTTTATTAAAAAAACATACTTTTTAAATTTAATACCTAACCAATTTCCTAGCCATCTTCCCCTAACCCCAATATTTACATGTAAAGATAGCCTCGTTTAGCGCTGTTTCGCATTACGCTCTACTTTGATGGAACGTATCCCCCGCGTTAAGCGGGGTCTTACTGTAGTTGTAAAATGCTTTGAGCAACTGAAGTGGAGCATATGGAGGTACTCTGCAAACGTAAAGCGCCGGCAAATAAGAAATTACTGCCACTATTATTGATTCGTCTCCGAGCGCCCTCTAATTCTTCTGTGTGGCGTTTCTGTCATGTATTTCTTGATGATTCTGGCTCTCTTTTTTTGTGCCTTCAAGATTTTTTAAAAAAGATGCTATACAGAATCATTCTGAATTATTCTGTATTTAGAGCTGCTTAATGTAAGAGATTATTCATATTAATAATCAAAGTACACTTAAGCCTTTATTTCATTTGATGTATTGGAATCTGACCATTTTTAATTTGTACAAAGGAATTTTCTACAACAGACTATCAATTTCGAATTTAAATCAGTTGTCTAATTTATTGTTAAAAGTACCATCTTTAAGTTTCATATAGTTGCGTAAATTATTTAATTTACATGCAGTCAACTGTTTGCAATACAAGAAAATAAAATTGCGTATGAATACGTATGATTTTAAGAAGATGCAAATATCACTTAAATATACATACTTACAAACAAAGAAACTTTTTTCGTCGTCTCTAGAGGAAAAATGCAATAAAATTAGCATACGTTTATAATTTATAGTTGGCAACGAGTCAACAATGCAAAAAATCATGAAACCATTTTCACGTGAAAGTGAGTTTGTTTTTAATTTTTAACCGATATAAAAATTATTCCCTTTTTTATAGACTCAGTGTATAGCAAAAAAATTTCAATGATTTTACGAGCAATTTAAAAATGAATGAACTTTGCAACAGTTTAATTTATGAAGTAATTATATTTTGAATTTTTAAGCACTTGCTAAGCATTTATACGCATGGAATTTTTTTTCAATTTTTTCTTTTTTCGTAATTTTATTATACATACATGAATAATGGAATTTTGAACAGTCATTAGTATAATAATAATTCATTTATCAGGTATTTCTTCAATTCAAAAAAAAATATTCATTCAATGACGCAAGCCTCACAATAAATTTGAATAATTTTTATTACAATAAAAGAGTTATTAAAAACTAAAAAGTACAAAGCTTTAAAAATATTTGGAAAAAAGGTATTTCTATGTACATATTAAATATAAGAAACATACTTATTTTTAATCAAAAATATAAAACTTTGGACAAAAACAGGATAATATGGGGGTTTGAAAACAATATGAAAAAAGTTAAGACAAAGAATACAGAAAGAAAATAAATTTCTAGGGTCTCATTAAAACATAAAAACTTATTTTGAGTAGAATTTAATATTCAATTATTTAAAATATTTTTGAAAATATTTTATGCTCTTATATTTCAACTTAGACGTCCAAATTTTTAATAAAAATGTATTTTCTACTGTAATCGTAATATTTAATTTTATAAAATTTACTAACATAGATCTACACTTTTGAATACAAAATTTGAGCTTGTATGAATTATTTTAATAATTCTTTTTCATTTTTCATTAATCAATAAAATCATAATGCAAAAATATGATACAACTCTAAAGATAAATCAGCATTCTTTTTTGAAATAAGTCAATCAATAAAATGTTGATAAAATTTATTTCTTATAACATTTTTTTATTTCTTAAAACTTTATTTATATATTTTTAAAAAGTAACATTAAATGATTTAGAACAAAATCTCTTTTATATGGAAATTCTTAAATTAAAGTATAAAATATTGAATTTTGATTTTTTCTGAGACGGTTATGTAGTTTTATATTTGTTATTAGTCCGCTATTCGATTTAAAGTGTTTACCTCAATAACATTCAATTTCATAAATATCAATTTAATGACCTTGATTCGTTTTTGTTCAAGCCAAATAACCAAACGTAATGTTCGAAATTGTCATCTGCTTTTTCGTAGTAGTTAAACTGAAATTTCCTATCAATTTTTTGAAAAAAGTAATATCAGCAGATTAAAAGGCAGAAAAATATTGGCTCGCTGTCATAGATTGGCATTTTAAACCGAAGTTTTTTAACCGATTATTATTTTTTTTGCAGATTTTCTGATTTAGTACAGTAATTTCATTAAAAACGCTTTTAAGATATTATATTGTTGTTATGGAAATTCAATCACCAATTTAATGGTTGGATGGATAAAAGTCATTTTTGGACAAGCTGCGCAAATCATATAATGTGAAATTTTAGGTAATTAAACAGACTCAAGCATCAAGAGTCTAAAAGGAAGCAAGGGAAAAGTAAGCAAATTTGGATGATATAAAATGCATCCATTTAATAGGGCCTGAGGAATTTGTATATGTTTGTTAAACGAATTCTTTTCTATTGTCTTACATTTGGACACGGACTGCTATTTATTCCGTTTAATTAAGCGGTTAATTTTTTTGTTAATTAAAAACTATCTTTCCCGCCAAAAATCTTTATTTCCCCAACTCCTTATGAGTAAAACATCTGCTTTTTCCACACGCTAATGACAACAAGTGTAATTGAGTTAAGACAAGGCTTAACAAGTTTTCGGCTGATTATTTTAAACGAGTCTGTTTATTTTCTTAGTGTTTGATGCATTTAAAATTAAACTTTGCAAATTGATAGATTTTTCAGATTCATTTTGAATCACTTTCTAATTTAAGTAATACAGAATAACGCAAATTAGATATTTCTAATCTCTATTGCGTTACCCCAACTAGTGTAGAAAATTCACGCATTTTGGATTGCCAAAATTGGCTTTGAATCGCCAATTGGCGTTGACATTTCAGTGCTAGTATAAGTTTTTGATCAATTATTTATATTATTTGTAAATGTTAGGTGGTCATAACCTATTTGGTAGAGCGTTGGATTCTCATCCCTAGGGCTGCGAGGTCGAACCCGCCAGCCAAAGACGGTATGTCTGAGGTGGACCCAAAATCTGTCGTGGTCAAAAAGTCCTCTATGTCGAGAGTAATACCTCTTGGAGTATTGTGTCAAAGGTGATAGTTTTCTGTTCCAGATCTAAATAACGATCTGAGGATGATAGAATGAAATGCATGAATGAGATGCGCCCTGTAAAAAGGGTTTGTGCCTCATGTGAGCTAGAAGTCAGTATTCTGACCTCAGGTGCTCGGAGGTCTACAATCTCAAAAGCTACTGCGCCCCTCCTTCCTTTGCAAAGCGGAACAATAAAAATTTTAATTATTTAATAAAAAGTAATTAAAATAAGATATTTCCTAATAATCCAAGTAATAATTCGATTTTAAAAAATTGTTTTTTCTATTTTTTGCTTATACAAATTTCCTCATTGGAATTTTTTAAAATCATCTAATTCTGAATACTGCTTTTAATTTTAATCATGATGCGTGTTTCTTTATATTTTGTCTCAGTCTTTGCATTAAAGTCAAATTCATCATTAGAATGATTTTTTTTTTGAGAAAATATCCTTTTTATAAATATTGCTTTTCATTATATCTCTGTTTTACTTGATAACAAACTTTCTTTCATTGCTTAGAAGCAAACTATTTGAAAAGAATTAATATATGAAAACATCCTCTTTGTTATCTAATTTCCATCCAAATATTTGTGCGCAGAATGATCAGTAAAACATTTATTTCAACAAAATTTTAGGGAAAAGTAAATTATAGGAAGAAATAGGTAATATCAAATCTATAAATTAACAATTTCATTATAACTAGATATAAGGAAAAGGAAAAAACATCAATAAAGGGAAAATGAATCAAAAAAGCTATCGCAGGGTTGTAAAAAAAAAAATCTCTTCGTTAAGGGTTTAGTGGACTCCATTAGGCACTTTTGAGAGGGCTCACTTAGGGCTATGAACTTTTAAGACGAAATATATTATTTAAAACGAATTAAAAAATATAAAACTTTTTAAAATTTTGAAAATATTCTAGTTTTTATTTTTAATTTTTTTCAATTATTTTTTTTTTAGTGCCCAATATATATTTCAGCAAAACTCTATAATTTTGTAATTCCACTTAAATGGTAATTTTTTAGAAATATTTTTATGCACACATTGAATTTCCAAAAAAAGAAGATATATTCTGGATTAAAATTGAATTTTAATCTTCTAAAATTGGAATCATAAATTACATGCTCTATTTTCTTTTATTATTTAACACGAAATCTTTATTATCTATTTTATTTCTTCAAAAATTAAGACAGCTTTAGCGTTTCAAAGATATTTAAATGCAATTACAATATCATTTTGAAAAAAGCCGTTAAAATACACTTTTTTTCTAGGTCCTTCAAATATTCATTTTATTGAACAGAACATCTTTTTAGTTGAATATAAATATATATTTTAATGATGGAAAAATAAAAGTAAAATTTCATGTTTTCGTCCATTTCTGCCTATTTAACTATCTGCTTAAGATAAAAATTAGGATAATAACAGAAAAAAATCTGAAAATGGGAGAATAAAAACTCACCGGTGGCGGTCAAACTTGGCATACTTCCTCCAATCCCTAGGATTGGACTTGTAAGCTCTCATTAAGTCCATAACACGGTCAATGTTCACACGGTCAGTGGCGAATGCTTCTCTTAGTTCCCTGATCAAATCGTCCAAAGTGTCTATCTTGGGAACGGTCAGCATCCGTTTCTGGACTTCCACATCTTGACCAGCACCGAAGCAGGAACGATAATCAAGTTCAGCCATGGGGAATAATTACTCGAAAAAACAAACTCGACTTCGGAAGAGAAAAATCCAAGCTTTGCTGGAAGTAGAACGATGTGTCCAGAATTGACAGGGGATGCAAGTCAGGAACGCGAGAGAGGCGATGCGATCAAGTCTACAACCGATCACAAAATATGAACAAAGCGCTTCTTCTCCAAGCCGGCTTGGGGAAAAAATCCCTACTTCCCCCCCCCCCTTTCTCAACTGATAACGTTTTTCGCAAATGACAGCTCGTAGTCGTTTCGATACCTCTGTTATAATAATGGCGCCAAATCCTATCGCCAAAATCTGACCCCAAGAAGTCAATCACTTATTTTTTTCCCCCTTCACCTTATTTTTTACTTATTTGGTTCAAATTTTCGTGTGAGAAACTCACGAGGGTTGAGACGCTCGTACTTAGTTTGTTAAAACCCTCTTTATCAGAATAACCTTACTACCCCAATTTTTATTTGTTTATTGTTCAATATCATTTCCTTTTAGATTAGGTTTCGAGTAAAATAAATAGTAAACAATCCGGGTTATTTTCTATAAAAAAAAACGTGCGCCGTTGGTTGTTAGACGATGATGAAACAGCTTTTATTATTTCGTCGCATAAGAAACTGCGATTGAAATGATAGTTTTCACTTTTAAAAAGATTCTATGCATATGGAAGAGATAAAATAATTTGCATAAATTAAAAATGAGGTTTGCCATTTTTCAGATATCTCGAAATTTCTTACCTTGATTATTAATAGAATTAACAATTGAGGCTGTTTCTTAATAATTCATCTTAATTAGTAAAGAAAATAATAATTGGCCTTAAAGAAATTAATAGTTGACCTTAAATATTATTTTAATAATAATTGACATTTTTTATTAGATATAACGAATTTTATAGAAATTACTAATTAGTTTTCCAGAAATTAATAATTGACTTTAAATATTATTTGAATAATAATAGACAATTTTTATCGATATAACAAATTTTACAGAAATTACTAATTACTTTCCCAGAAATTAATAATTATTTCAATTAAATATTATTTCGATACTAATTGACAATTTTTATCGACATAACAAATTTTATAAAAATTACTAATTAATTTTCCAGATAATTATAATTGACTATAAATATTATTTTAATAATAATTGACAATTTTTATAGGTATGACAAATTTCATAGAAATTAATAATTAATGTTCCAGAAATTAATAATCGACCTTAAATATTAGTTCAATAATAATTGACAATTTTTATAGATATAGCAAATTTTATAGAAATTAATAAATAGAAAATACAAATTTTATAGAAATAAACATTTAACCTTAAATATTATTTCTGTAATAATTGACAATTTTTTAGAAGTAATAAATATTATCGAAATAAACAAATGACCTTAATTATTATATAAATTAACTGACCTTAATTATTATAGAAATTAATAATTAACCTTAATTACTATAGAAATAACAAAATTTACGTAAATTAATAATTAACCTTAATTACTATAGAAATAACAAATTTTACGCAAATTAATAATTGACCCTGATTATAATAAAAAAATATTCTTTTCAAATTGATGTAATTTAGCTGTCATTTAAAGCTATAAATTCTTCTAAATTAATCTCTTTTTTTTTTTACTTTTTCGACTGTGACTTAAATAAAAAAAGAAAGTATCGAAATCCTTAAAAAATTTTAAACAAAGAACCATTTCAATTAAATTTCCAATGAAAAATCTGATATATGGTGCTTTCCTGAATAGAATGTTTTTATTCTTTAAACAAATCGTATCTGAGGGTATCCCAGATACAAGCAGGCTTAGTGGTTTTGGTTTCCCTGGTGGGTATATCAAGTAAACGATGGGGAGGGGGAGGATTACGTTTACTTTCGTGACAAAAACTGTCTTCTGAGGGAGGACATTTACAATGATAATTTCGATCCAGCCTCCCCTTTCCTCCGAATTGTCGCGGATAATATCATATTACTCCAACTGTCTTGGCAGGGCGGGTGTAACTCCAGTAATGTATGCATTAATTTATGACATATACTTAAGATGCTTTATTATTAAGGTATCCAAAAACGTTTGGAGCAATTTTTCATAAAAACGTGGTGTAGACATACTTTAAATATATTTCTGGGTTTAAGACTATTCAAAATTAGTAATAGGGTATCAATATTATTAAAACTTTTAAAAACTGGCAATAAACATTGAAACTTTTTGAAAATTGGCATTTAGTAGAGTAAATTATAGCAAACTCTCTAAAAACTTTTAATTGGCTACAAGAAAAACTATTACTCTTATCTGAACAAAACTTATACAAAATAAACTGCAATATTTTTTCTAGGGAATGAACTACAGTTGTATGGTTATAAATATAAATAAGATTAAAATGAAATCTGCTATGCACACTTCAATGTATCCTGTCAGAACATAATTTCTTGAATGGCCAAGCACCACTTGCTCGTACAAGGTAAATGATATTTTTATTTTTTTAAATTGTTTCCAAACACTTTGTCTTGCATTTATTGTTTAAAACAATTCACATTTCCTATTTATTTTATTTTATATTAATCGTTCGTTCAAAATGATATTTTTCTAGGTTTTATTTGCTGTAGTAATTGATTTATTTTCTTATCGGAGCTTTTGTAAATGTTATGTCAACGCGTTATTAAAAGCTGATTTTTTGAGATGCTTCTGTAGATTATAAAATTTTCATTTTTCGCCTACTGATTTTTGTTGACGCCAAAACCTCATTCCGAAAACAACATCATGTTCTGACATGATACTAAGAATTTTAGAACTAGACTTAGATTTATCATGAAATTGTTAGTAAATTTATTACATTATTCAAACAATAGGTTTTAAATTAAAAAAAATATTGAAACAATCTAAATTATTTTATTTCATTCCCTAGATAATAAGACTAAGTCCACCAAATTTCATAGTAATATGACAGCTATATTTTAAATTATTTGAATTGAGCAAAAAAAAAATCAGTGCATTTAAGGTATATTGTAATATGTTTTAATAAATTATGCTTTACATAAATGAATCGAAGCGGCATTCACTGGCCAGTGCAAAAATTGTCAGAAAAAAATAAAACGATTAAAAAA
>JAOUZG010034668.1:688737-701968 GCA_026289955.1 Argiope argentata
TAAGGTCAGATCTGGCCAGCCAACGCTGTTATTTCTTTGAAAAGTTGGTGGGGCATCTGATTTGTTCAAAATAAATAAATTATTTGCTAAGATAAAATCCAAGATTTCATTGCCTCTGTTGTCATTGGACTTGTACCCCCAAAGGGTGTTGTGTCCATTGAGGTCTGCACCAATGATGATCTTTTCCTCAGGCAGGCTGGTGAGGATCACCTCACGTAGCAGCCCTTTTCGTGAAGATGCGCGAGAGCGCGGAGGGAAACGGGTTGAGCGAGGAGAAAGATCAACCAGAGATTCAATGAGAGATGGATTGCAGAATGAAGGAGGAATGTTGAGAGGTGAATCTGAGTGGGAAAACAGGTCATTCTGAAACTGAAAAAGCAAAAGATAGGAGGTCGGGCGGAATCGAGGACTGATGAAACGAGAGAGTAGAAGTCAGCCTGGATCTAAGACTGACAAAATCGATAGATGATGGAATAGTGGTTGCTTTTCAAATTTTTGTTTTATGTGTGTGCTGTTTCTCGTATCTATACGTTAATAAAATTTTGAGACTGAAACTGGATGTGATCGCTGTCACTACCGTTCACATAAAAGAAACCCCACAAATCAGACAAAAGTGTTGTATTTCGTATTGGTGGGCAAACTCCAGGTCATTCAACTCCGGCTTATTCAGCTTTTTTTTGTTATTCGGCCAAATACTGAGGAGGGTTTTATAGTAACGAATTGTCAAATTTTAGTCGTTGTAGGTCCAATAATCCATACGGAGAGTTTAGAAGGATTTTTTTCCATCACTTTTATCGCAATAACAGATAATAAACAAGTATATAAGCATTTCTCACATACAATTAACAGAAAACTGTTTCACAAGAAAATTTAAGTATCACTTTCGCTTTAAGAGCCTTATCACTGATTAGTTGAAATATAAGTAACGAATAAATAAAAGTATTTCTCAACTCTGTCCAAGACTTTTCAAAATGGCTTTCTTTTCTGGGAAAATAGATAGTAATTTGCATTGCTTTCTTTCGGTTTAGAAACAGATTCAGATTTCTTCTTGCCATTCAAAATATTTTCGATTGATTACTCTGTAAACGCGTGCTTCTTGTGAATGTTCTCGATAAATCTATGAATTTGTAAGCAGAAAACATGCAACCATCTAGTGATGAATCTATTGATATTGGCCGGTGACGAGCGATGTCTCTAAACAATTCGTTATTGTCCTCCAATTAACTTCTTTTCTTGATCTCATTGAATGAAAGATAAGTTATAACTGCAATATCTTCTCTTACTTGATTAGTAATGTAGCATAATGTGTCAAGTTTGTTTCTGAAGGGAAAACACGATATCTTTCTTTTCATTTTTGTTACATAAAATATAAAGGAAAAGCAGAAATTGTCTAAAAATCATGTTTATGAATATTGTCTGTGAATACGATAACTCAAAAATATGTAGAGCTAGACGGATGAAATTTGGGATGTGGTTACACACTAAATTTGTGAATTTCTTGAAATTTTTTAAACAAAATTCATTAAATGTCCGAGTTTCAGGGATCCGAATAACAATAAGCAGCCAATAATTAGAGTAATAAAATTTTATACGCAAATTTAGTTTGAAGATATGGATCTTAATTGAAGATCCATATTCATTTTTGAATAAAATTCGGTGTGTTCATACAAGCGCATTCATCATAAAAAACATAATAATTTATATAAATTAAATTTCTATGTGAAAATTTTACTTTAATTGTAGTTTTGCATCAAAATTTGGATGATTCAAATTCAGTAAACCAGCAGGAGTGGTCTCCATAAAACATTCCCACATACTTTCTAATCAAGGTGTTATCCCAGGGGGGGGGGGCTCTCTTATGGCATATAATTGTTACGGAATATTAATTTTTGATGATCAAAACCAAAATTTGGTTCAGAAATGCACTCATATTCATAAAATTAATTTAAAAATTTGATATAGTTAAATTATTGCATGTTTGAGTTATCGCATTAAATTTTTTTGACAGCATAGACCAACAGATGATCTACCTCTTATTAGATTTAGCTTGAAGTTTCATAGAGTTATTATAGATATTAGCCGCCTTTGGCGACCAGTCGGTTCGCCAGTATTAATGCTCCCAAAAATTTTCAAATAATATTTTATGTAGTTGTTATAATTCTAAATATTTTTAAACTGAACAAATTTTGATAGTCATTTAATTCATTTATAGTATAATTTTCTTCAGATGTTCTGTTCATTTCATTACTCATTTTTCTCTTTCTATCCGAGCAATGATCGTCCCGGAATTGATATTTTACTTAAATGGTATAGGTAAAGGTCTAAAATTCTACGTTTTTTATAGAATAATGAGATTCAAATTTTCACAAATGTAAACACTCTAAACAAATACAGACACAATTGGTTTTCAAGAGATGCGAAAGTTTAAACACAGCTTGGAAAATGCCGCGCACAGAGGAAATAATGGTGACCCACACACACACCCTTCTTTCCTTTTCTTTTTTCTATCCTTTTTTTCACTACTTTTCTTTCTACAAACTTTTTTTCCCCTTTGTTATTTCTTTTTTTCTTGCCTGCCCAGACTTTATTTTGAGCAGGCATAGATTAAATATTCATACCGTCTAATAATAAAAGCAACTATTTTCTTTCTTTTTTAAACATCCCGTTATCTATGAATGAAAACCAACCGAGTTCGCGTATTTCTTTCTAAACAAATCATAATTTATTACTTCCTGCTATCTTACTCAGTTGGTGTGGGGGAAGGAAATGAAGATTTGTGGCGGGAAAGTAAGAAAAGTGTTGTTTTAACTATTTTTCACACAGTTTTTTCATTTTTTCTCTCCATAAGAACCATCCTCGTGTCTTAACGAAAATGTTAAAATAAAAATTAGCCGAATCGATCGAGCCGTTCTCAAGTTTTGCGCTTAGCAACGCATTTCGAGTTGCATTTTTATTAATATAGATTACACCTGTGGCAATTGAAGGTCGAGGCATAAACCAGCTACGTTGGGATTTGTTACCGAGTAACATAACCAAAATACAAAAGAATACTTGAGGATAGAAGATGTTATTTGGTTTATGAAGCTAGCGCCACTCATCTGATTATCAAATATTATCTATCTAGCTGTTTGTGTTTTGTGGTTATAGTATTAAATTATATTCGATAAGTCAGACTTCCTCGAAACGAATTTTGCTCAAAATTTGATTTAGAAACTTGATGTAAAGACTGTATACCACATTACATTTTCTAGCTAAAAACGTCTTTCAGTTATCTTTACCATGGGTACATGTACAGTTGGCCATGTGTCTTTCGAAATCAACCAAGTCTGAAAAGAAGATATTCGTCAAAATCTCAAGTTCCAATTTTTTCACGATAATTATTCGTTATCTTCAAAAAATATGGATTTGTCACAAAACAAATTTATATACATTAGTCATAGTGTGTCATATACTAAATAAATGTAGGAATATTAATAAATGTAAGGAAGTGAAAAAAAAGCTTTCAAAATGAATATTGGTTTTCTTCTTTTCTTAAACTAAAAGGAACAAAAACAAAAGTGGGAAAGCGAATGTAACAACTCTGAACATTCATAACATTCATGGGTTCATTAATTGTCTACAAGTTTCATGAAGTTAGAAAACAGTGAAAAAACTTCCAGGTGAAAAGAGCTTTTCCACAGATTTAATTGAAATATAATGAAAGAAAATTAAGTATTATAATTTAAAATTTAAATAAAACTGATTCTTCAAATATTTGAAAATAATTATTTTTTTGTCAATTTATATGAATTTAATTTTAAAAAATTATTTTTTTAATTGCCAGTTACATTATTTAAAATGAGTGCTTTTTCTTCACTCGCAATATAAATGAATTATTTTAAGATTAATTGAAATTTAGTCTATAAAACTAAATTTAATGTTTAATAGTAATTAATATTATTATTGTGAATATAGATAATATTATAAATATTTAATTATTATTATTCATTTTCGTGATTATTGAAATTGCGAAAATTCAGCACATGATCTTATACATTTATTATGTGTATAAAAATTAAAATTTCCATTTTATATAGGAAAAATAATCCTGAAATTTTTAAAAATTAAAAAATGAAAAGATATAATTTTCGGAGAAATAGACATTGAAAATTGTGATTAGCGAATACATTTCTTTTATCATAAATAGAGCTCTAAAATGAATTCTATAATAATATTAACAGGTTGTTGCAGTCTTAATTCAATGTAAAAAGGCCAGGTGAAAATTGAACAACTAAAAATCTATATTATAGAAATTAATTTCATTTGTGTACCAAATACTTTTTTCATCAATTTATTACTAAAAGATGGAAGTGCAACTCATAAGTATGTTTTCTCAGCCAAAATATCCCTTTGCGTTTATATACATTTAAGAGTAGGAATTAATAAACGAATGCTTTTCCAAAAATTTGGAAGAATGCAGGAAAAATTTGCAAAAAAATTCATTTGTGGAGGAATCGGTACTGTTTACCACTATTTAATGGAATGCACAGAAGTCTCCGAACATAGAAATCATCTTCAAGTTGAAAATAATGGCTTAAGCTCAGTACTGACGGTACCAGGTAATCTTTTGGACTCTGAAGAACATGTCAAAGATGGTCAGTTTTTAGCCAACTGTTTGAAAGTTTGTAGAGGAAGAGGTGGTCAGTTTTTGACCACTTTGGAACCAATTTTCTCGAAGAGAATATCAGTTTGACAGATTCGGTCAAAGTAAGAATGGACATTGTTAAAGTCCACAGTCGTTCACAACAAATCCTGTTGATACTGCTACGTTCAGTGGTGGTGGAGTGGTCGTCTATACACAAGAAGAAGATGTACACAAAAGTGAAAATATGTTATTCACTTTTTATTCTTTTGTCGAAAAGGTATATGTTGATTGTCAAATTAAATAGCATTATAGAATATATTGATAAACAAAGTAAAAGTTTGAAGTGGGATAAATATATTTTAATGACTTTTTCTGAAAATTGTGTTTTAATTACGCTATATGATTTTGAAATAATCCATATGTTTTAAATTTTGAGAAAATTTCTTAAAATTGATAATGAAGATTTAGGGTAAAGAATGAAAAAAAGATGAATTTGAGTTTTATGTTTTAATATAATTAAAAGTGATTTGTCAGTAAAACAAAAGCTTCTTTTAATAAAAAAAATCTTAATCTGCTTAATAATCTTAAAAATTTAGTCTGTTTGAGTAAAAATATTTCTAAAAAATTAACATGTTTTGAAATTAAAAAATAAAACTCAATTCTGTTTCAAATGATATTTTATAGGATACTGAGAGAGAATAAATATAAAAATTTAAAAATCAAGTAGAATTTTAATTGATGGTAATTTCATTGAAAAGTACTGGCTAGTGGGCGGAGGGTGTAGACAGTCACAGATGATGCAATCATGAGACACATTTTGATATGAAATAAAATTCGACAAAATTTGAACAGTGATTGAGACTGCAGGTTGTTCTTTATTGTTTGCCATTTTTTCTAATATTTAAATTCTATTTAAATCGCAACAACTTTATCAATGTCTTATTAATATATGGTCCAAAGAATTAAAATTGCAAAACTCGCCGAACACATTGTGAATTAGATAAAAGAAATAAATTGCATATCTCACAACAGTTCGGATTCCGTACATTCTGACTTGACTACCAACTCAACTCTCTATGATTCCTAAATTCTTTAATATAATTAAACCAAATTTAAGCTTAATGTACCGTTTTAAAGCAGTCCCAGGCTTATTTTCAGATGGACCTTGTAATTTTGAATTCCAGTCAGATGACGAGGACGGCTCTGAGCTGGCACCCATCTCTTCAAACTTCTACAACATATTAATGGGAGAACGTTTGATTAAACTTATCACGTTAACCAATACATAATTTTATAGAAAAGTACTATTTCAGATACAGATGTCAAAAATTATTTCTCTTCCACAAGGAAACGGCTGCATTGACACTTTTCCTTAAGAAATTTTCTCGAAAATGTTGCTTTATCTAATATTAGTAGATATTAATAGACCCTTAACTCCCATTTTCAGGGAAATTGTTCTCCCTGGGAAAAACAAAAAAATAAAATTCAATAAATTTTTTCATAAAATATTTATTTGACCAGGGAAAAACAGAATAAATAAAAAATTCATTGACACCTGCCATTATAATTGAAAATGGTTCAATAAGAATAAGAGGCATGAATAGAGAAAATAAATGAATAGACAAGCAAATCTTTACGTATAAAATGCTAACGTACGTGGTACAGAAGTCGAACTTATTAATTATTGTCGAATGGCAACAGTGAAATATAACTAAAACGTCATAGAAATATCAGATTGCTTCATTCATTGAACATTTTTACAGCTGTACTGAATCAAATGCTTCATTTGGCTAAATTATTAGAAGTATTCCGGAGATAGCTCGCCACGTCAGCAAAAAGGACATTCAGTCAGAGGAAAGAAGATACAGAAGAAATCAAGAAACAAAACAAAAAGTTCAATCAAGTGCAAAAACAGGCTTATTGTTGCCAGATAAGCTATCGTGGCAGGGCTGAAGATAAATGTACGGTTTCTAAACAAGCACTTCAAAATCGGGCCAATCAGCCAAAAAAACACTTTAAAAGTCTGCACCCCTGGGAGTATGCCAGGCTAACAAATAACCTTAAAGGCAATAAAAAATGGCAAACTTGCAGTAATAAATTATAATTTATTACATTTGAAGAGAAATAGCAATTTTGGCGCCCATATATTAGTATTTAGTCTAGCCGTAATCGTTATGATTTGCTTACGGAAATTGATTCTTACATCTTAATTCAACAATTATCTTTAAAAAAATGCTTTTTGTATTATCTTACGACTAAAAAAGAACATTTTTGGTATTTTTCCGTTAGCCAGGTGGCAGGGAAAAACTGCCAAATAACGTAGAATCCCGTCAAATTTCTTACACAGATTTTAAAGTGAAAAATTGCCAAAGAATGTAGAATGCGATGTGATGAATCAGGAAAAGCTAGACACGAACCAACGGAACCCCGGCCATTCCGAGATAAGGCTTATGAAATGGTTGGGCCGTCTAGAACGAGCACTCAAAGCTGATTACGCAGCATGATAAAGATAACTTTTTTCCCATGATCGACTGAAGGGAAGAAGGGCAACTTGCGGCGTTAGGTAGAACTTAAAAAAACGTATGTTAAGTCCCAATCACCGATAAATAATTCGGCATCTGAAGTGATTAGTTTGGCATTCTTAAAAGTGGCACTTTATGATTTCCTGATTTTGAATCAAACAGGCTGGACAAAATTAATTATTTGCACAAGGTTAATCATTTGTCCATGCTTTTGCAAACATGTAAATTCGATTAAAGAAAGTTTAAATAAATAATGCTAAACAATGACTTAAATAAATAAAATAAATCGAGGAGCTAAAATTGTAAATTTGTTTCAAATTTTAGTTTCAATCAGTCAAAAAAGGAACGGTTAAAAACATATTACTTTTTCTGGTGCTTGTGTATTAACCAGCGCTGAATCGACTAATGGTCGCTCTTTATAGCCTCTTTCAAAACCATCTTAGACAAATGGAATGAGGTAGATACTCAAGTACGTGCTTTATTTACTGTATTGAAGTGTGTAATCATCGATTGAGATACTCAGAAAATGAAATTCCGATAGTATTTATCACCTTGCACAAAGATCAATATTTTGTGCGGTGACGATGAGATTGTATCCTTAAAAGAAAGTATACTAGAAAGTTTCAGAAAGTCCAGTCTCTATGGGTTTCTATGGTTTTTTTTTTTGTTACATCAATTGCTGAAGAAATCGAAAAACTTTTGCGGTTTTTTTTCTAATGTCATAGACAAGCCCGCTAATGAAGCCAACGATTTTATGTTGAGAGCGCTTCTCTTGTTTTCAGTAGCGCCTTCTATGGCCAAAAGTACGTCTTAGCGATTCAAGCGTCACATTCGTTTGTACAACCCCTTTTTACGGGGGGTGGTAGTGGCACATTCACGCATCTCACAGATACATGAAGAAAAATCACGGGGACCCCTCTGCCAGGATGTCGGCCTAGAAATTATTTAATTGAAAGAAAAGTTTTTTTTATTAGTTATCAAACTTTCTTAAGACTTAAAGGAAAGTTTATATCAAAATGTAATAATTTAAATGATGAAATTCATTGTTTTAACACGTGCACATTTTGAAATGCGTATTTTCATCAGAAAATACTCGTGTCGTTGCTTTCTTTCAGGAACTTCCTCCAAAACGATTTATAATAACCACAAGAATTTGTTCAAGTATTTCTGTGGTTGAAGTCTATACACATTAAGCTATTTTCGACCTTCAAAATCTATTATTTCTGAGGATGAATAATTAAATATTTAAAAATGCAATTCCTATGTATTTCGAACTGGAAATTTTGATGAATCTCCACATTTTACACATCATTGAGTTCAAAAAACACATTTTTAGAAAATGTCTGTCTGTCTATGATAAAGATAACTCAAAAATCGCTTTCAGCTAGACGTACGAATATGGTATAGATCATTTATGCCAAATTTATATATTTCTTCAAATTTGGCGGAAATTTATTTAGAGGAAGACTATTAGTTCACATTTTTTAAAATTTGTTAACACGATAACTACAAAACAAAGAGTGCTAAATAAAAAGAATTCTATACACACATTTAATATTTATATCATCTTTCAAAGTTTGAGGAAAATTTGACCGTCTGCCAATTTGAACTTTCACAGAAATGTAGCTCAACTCAAAAATTCAATAACCTAATTATAATAAATTTGGTGCTGTAATTTCGTCACTACAAATGTTGTTCTTTGCCTAATTCTTACTTTAATCTATTGGGACGACGAAGCGAGTTCGCAACACAAATCCGATTTCCAGTTAGTTCCAAAATTAACTGTGTTCCACGGATAAATTGTAATAAAACTCGCTATGCAAGGCTCTCTCTGATATCTTAGCTTTATTCCAGTCTTGGAGAGACCTTTCTCACTGGTTTGTTTTGTGGGCTACAGATATATCAATTCAATTCCTTCTTCTGTCTTGAACAATAAAAGAAAATCACGCGATTTAGTATTTGATGAAACAATAAAAATGGTTTGAATTTTAGGAAGACGATGTTGTTGTTGTTATTGATGGCATTTGCCATAGACAAGCCCGCTGATGCATCAGCAGAATTTAGCTCAAATAAGCGTCTCTTGTTTCAAGTAGCTCCAACTATGGCCAAGAGTGCGACTTTGACTAAACACTCATCACATTCGCTTGCACAGCCCCTTTTTACGGGGGGGGAGTACAATCACACATCTTACAGAACAACCATGCCTGAACCGGGACTCGAACCTGGTACCCCCAGATGCCGAGGAAAACGCGCTACCTCTGTGGCAGGACGCCGACAGGAAGACGATGGAATCTGTTTTAATAAACGATAATAGGAAAAGTAATTTTAAAGAAACTGCCAAAAATTCATCAGAAATTCTTAAGACTATTAGAGGACCAGAAGAAAGTCACCTTGTTCCACATTTTATAACGGTGGGAAACTTATTTTTGTGGAGTGACATTTTCAAATATTTTCCTAGAAAAACGAAAAATTTCAACTTACTTTTTAATTTGTCAGAATTTTAGTTAAAATTTCAAAAAATAAAACACCTTCAAGGAGCACATTCCTACAATCCAAGGTAAATATGCACCGAATTTGGTGACTGCGAGCCAAACGATCTGACGTGTAAAGCGTCAACACACATGCACACTCATTTTCATTATTGATATAGTATACATGTTGGAATTTCAGCTCAGACAATACTCTTTATGTTTTTTAATAGATTGAGTTAAAGAAGAATCTCATTATAACCTCTTGCGTAATAATTGTATCTGTTAGCCGCGTGCAAGATTTATGCACACGTGCATTAATCTTCCGCACGTAACAGTTACCTCTTTTCAGACTTGGAAAATAGACAAATAGTTTAGAAAACTCTGTTCTAAGAGATGATACTGCATTCCGACAAAAAATTATAATTTGCTGAGCACGTGAATTCTTATCTAGTCTACTTGACGCATGGAATTTATCTTCCGGTCTGAATTCGAGTGACGTAATTCACGATCCTTAACTATTTTTTTAAAGAGTTATTCGGCCTTCCTGACGTTGGCAGAAACCTCTACGATCTTTGAACAGGAGGTTTAAGCATGGAAATGACCTCGAACAAGATTCGGAAATCTTCAGGCGCTCTTTTCCTTCCGCATTCCCAAAGCTTTAATATGCATGTGAATATCAGATTATTTTTTCATGAGAAATGCACGAGAAAAAAAGAGAAAATACTGATATAGTCCAAAATTCTTACTCAAAAGTTTGGAATTTTCACATTAAGGCTTCTATGAGCCTGAAAAATACATTTTACAATTGGTCCTATTTATCTATGGAGGCAGTATCTCAAACAGTGAGAATGGTTTCCTCAAAACATTCTCTAATTCTCTCTAATGAAGCTAACATTATGTTTCAGACATAATGTTTCCAAATCTATTGAAACTAAATTTCGACACAAAACTGAAATTGCGATCATAAAATATCATACCAAATTTGATATATTTAAGTCACCGTGTTTTTGAAAAATCGCGATCACATGCTTCTAAAACCAAGAGACTGTCTTTGTCTCGAAATTTGATTGATATCTGCATTACTCGTGAAAAGTCTGTAAAGAATTTTATCCATTTACTCGTTTTTCGTTTTGCAGATATCGTGTCATCTTATTTTCGAACAGAAGGGAAGACAAGATTTCTTGGATGGATTTTTCTCGAAATTGTACTTCAAAGCGTTTTTGAGTAATCTTTTTCAAAGACAGATAAATATAGTGACAAGAATATTTCGAGAACTCTGAAAGGTTTAAAACGAGAAAAAGCAGCGAAAAATCTTTCTGTCTATCTGTATGCAGAGGCACCTCATAAGTCAAAATCCGAAAAATTAGATCAATGAAATTTTACCCATGGCTTGACCACCCTGGATTCTGTAAATTGGTGCATTGAACGATTAGAATAATGCAGTGAACAGTTTTTATTTCTTGAAGCAAAATTTTATAAATAAAATCTAGTTAAAATAGTTCATTTTGAAAAAAATTTAGTTAAAAGTTTAGATATTCAATGAAAAAATATGTCTTTTCGACTTTAAAGTTTATAAATAAAGTATATTAAATCTAGATACGATGTGTACTAAAATGCGTATTTAAATTTAGATTTACGACTTCAAAATAAGCGCCAATTCGACTTCAAAGTTAATAAATTTCAGATTTCCGATGAAAGGAAAATTCTAATATGTGTACTCATCTCTTTTATAAAAAATTAGCGTTAGTAGTTTCCCTGAAACTATCTCGTATATTCTCCAAGCGGTCTTATCTTCCATCCCCCTCCTGAACGTGGCCTATCGTGAGGTTATGTCTTTAATACACCCTTTTATCAACAGATTTATACTAAAATTTAATACTAAATTACAGTTGTAATTATAAGATAAGATTACTAAATTTTATTAATTTAATTCCTTGCGTTTATGATTTGTGTGTTTACATTACATGTGACAATGATGTGAAGGTACAAACAATCTAACTGTAAGATTATAATTAACTCTTAATTTTATAAGTATCTATATTTTAGCTGCTAAGCCTGTGTGCCAAATTTAATCTGTCTAGCTTTTTGTATGAACTGGCCTACAGATAGACTTTCTGTTGATGGATTTCAATCAAATCCAGTGATAGAACTCTACTTAATCATAATTCCATGTAACAACTTCCAATCGTTTATCTAAAAGTTTTTTTTTGGAATATCGTGATCATACCTAGACATGCCAACGTCCTGGAACCGGGATAGCGCGTCTTCCCCGAGATATGGGCGTCCTTGGTTCGAGTCCCGGTTCGCGTATAATTTTTTTTAACCTGTTCTATTTGTGAGATATATGGGAATGTGCCCCCAACCCTCTTTGTAAACAGGGTTTAAACAAGCGAATGCGATGCGCGAGTAGTGAAGACGTACTTTTGGCTCTAGTTGGCGCTACTAGAAACAAGAGACACACACTCGGCTTGAAATCGATGAATGCATTAGTGAGCTCGACTACGCCAAGTGCCATTAGAAATTAAAGAAGTAATATAAAAAACATTTTTTTAAGATTAATTGCTCTTTAGGTCATTAGAAATTTTTTTTAGTTACTTTATATTAAAAAATTACAATTGTTGTTGTTGTCCTCGTGTTCCTCTTTGCAAAGGAAGCAGGAGAGCAGAAGTTTTTGAAGGTATGGGCCCCTCAGCATTAGAGGGTAGAAGTCTGAATTCTAATTCAAATACTTCACAAATACTTTTTACAGGGTGGACTTCATTCTTCTTCATTCTTGCATATCATTCATTCATCCAAGAACAGATCGTAATTCAGATCAGAAAAATAGAACGATCACCCCTGACCCAATACACTTCAGTGGTATTGCTCTCCAGGTAGAGAACCACGGCGGATTTAATGTTCAGCACACACGGAGAGTCTCCGGCTGATAGGTTCGATTTGAAGCCCAAAGGATGAGAATCCAAAACCCTACAAACCTGGCTCTCCAGGTCTAACAATTACAGTTACTATAAATAATTGGTCAAAGAGGTATACAAGCGTTGCATTTTCAATGCCAAATTGAGGATTTAAAGCCGATTCGAGCAACGCAAAATGCATCAATTTTCTACGCCAGTTTCGGTAACGAAATACAGATTAGAAATTTCAAATTTGCTTTATTCTGTATTATTTTAATTCGAAAGTACTTCAAAATGAATCGGAAAAAATCCGATTAATTAACAATGTTTAATTTTAAACGGATCAAATCTTATGAAATAACCAACATCGTTTAAAATAATCGGCCGAAAACCTTTTCAGCCTAATCTCATTAATGTGCGTTAAAAATAAACTGAATTAGTTACTTATTTGGAGGCAGGAAAATGAAGAAAGTTAGTTTTGAATTAATTAATAAAAATTTATAAATCAATGTTTGAAAAAACTATATTAGCATCAAATGGTTTTTAAAAAAATTACTTTCAAGTAGTTTTTAAGAATATTTACTTAAACTTGATTGGAGGAATAAAAATTATTTTATTAACGATTGTAAATTTGACCATTATATATATATATATATATATATCTATTTGTATGTAATTTTTTTAAAATCCATTTATTGCTAATATAGTTTTTTCAAACAT
>JAOUZG010034668.1:702368-721303 GCA_026289955.1 Argiope argentata
GTTGTGTGTGTGTGTGTGTGTGTGTGTGTGTGTGTGTGTGTGTGTGTGTGTGTGTGTGTGAGCTAATACTAGGAATTGAATAACAAGAAAACATAAATATTATGCCAAAAATGTATTTGCTATCTCAGGTAGAAGTAGAGAAAAGTTTGCGCTAAATCTGATAAAAATGTGGAAATTTATTATAAAGATCGTATGCCTAGTTCAAAACGTTTTTGAGTTACCTTTTTTACAGGCAAGCAACCTGTTATAACGCTTTTTTCAGCTGTGGGAAATCTAAATCGTGTTGATTCCACCAAATCTTGAATTCGAAAATGTTATGATTGCAGCATTTTCGCTATACTTCATATAAGAGAAAAGAAAACTGAATTTGCAAAACACACATTAAGTCGAAAAATAAATATATTTGCTGAATATTTATAATAATTATTCGAAAGAGCAATTAATCTTTAAATAAAAGAACATACTGAAATGTTTTATCTATACATATTGTAAAATTATGTCTCCTGAAAGAATCTGTAAAATGAAACCACAAAAAATCGAGAAATAGTTAACGGATATTGGAAATACTTATACCATTTTGTAGGGAATTTGTTGGGAAAGGTTTTAAAACATTAAATTAGTATAAAAAATATGAGTTTTATAATTGCGATTTTAATTTATTCGCGCATGCGCGGGAACTGTTAATCGCGCTTGTAACAAATAACAAGAGCTGTGGTATGCATATGTGATATATTTCTTCGTTTACGCCTGGTTTTAAACAGCAATTTAAATCTCAGTATGCCGAACAGAAGTAAATCCAACCTCAACATATTTTTTTTATGTTTGTTGTTGCGTAACATGCCCATGTCGTATCGGACGGAAGCTAGTCTTCAGTTTAAAGCTAATTTTTCTCCTTGGAGGCTATATTACGGGCAACGTTGTGCTGGTACTGCTAGTTCTACATATAAGACAACCTTTTAACCACCATTGATTGTTATGATTAAAGTTAGCAGCACTGATTAATTTATAATCATTATTAATTCAAATATAGCAATTAATTGTGAATAAATATTTACAAATTTGCTCTAAAATACATTTTTTATCTGATTATTGGCTTATAAGCAAGAAAATAAAGTATTCTTATGCAAAAAGTCAATATTTAGCGGAAAATGCAGGCGTGTCCAAAAGATGATTTTAACTTCTGTATAATCCGCTAAGAACATCTGTTTTCATGGTGCTTTCTTATTTCCTTTTGCGTTTGTTATTTTAGAAATGTTTATTCTTCTAGCAATTTAAAAAATAAAACTTCAATATGAGAAACCAGCTGTGTTTTGAAAAGTACGCCTGCAAACAGCCTGCAATACCTGCAACTACACGCGACGCATTTTATTATGTATTTCGAAGAAGAATATTTAACTTAAGACGTCTGTTTAGAAAAAGAAATCTGCAGTTCGACCGTAAAAATTGCACTTGTGCTCCATAAAATGAATTGCGTCATAAGTTTTCGATGACTGTCCTATTCAAATTTATTTGATTTATTGCAGTATAAATAATAATGTTGAGTTTGCGAGCTGCTTTAAATAATCTGATCACTGCATACATATGAATCTTATTTTCGAACCATAAATATCCCATGAAAGAAATAAATCCTTGATTTTTTTTATTATTCCTTAAAATATCATATTTGCCTCCTACATAAACCAAATATTAACTATATTATGTTTGATTTACTTTGGGCATATTTTTTTCGTTTGCTATTTAGCATTTTAATTTTTATTTGTTATTCTTCGAAAAAATTATATACTGTTCTAAAAGCTAAATAAACAATTTCACAACAATGCTCAAAAACTTTCCTCGCAACAAAATGGTTTTAAAAAAAGAAAAAAACACACACTTTTATTTGATTTGATTTGTTTTCAAATTTAAGAAGTTGAGATTTTGTTTCCGAAATTTCTGTTATTTTTACTTTCTCGTATACAAAGTGAAGTATATTGTAATCGTAAAAAAAAGTCTTCTCTGAATTCGAAAAATACATTTTTGGTAATATGTGTGTCGATATATCTTCTTTCTAAATATGACAAAAATATCTGAAAAATGCTTTACGCTAAAAAAAGGAAATTTAGTATATGGTCTGTACAACAAATTTTAGATTCTATCAAATATTAGACCAAATCGTTTCAGAGGATATCTGTCTATCCGTATGTTCAAATATAAATTAACACGATAATTGCGAAAAGAAAATAGTGGATGGATAGCATTCAAAGAACAGATTTAACATCCACAGTGTAGGTGCCTATCGCATTTTAAGCTAAATCCTACCAGGGGTAGACGATCTGTCTGATTGTACTTTCAGAAGCACGTAAACACGATAGCTCAAAAGTGTTGCGACTTACTATGGAAAATTGGGTATGTGAATTTGTGATTATAGTTGCAGTTTCTATGACAATTTTCGGCAGCAGTCAATTTAAGTAAAACGCGCGGAAAGCATGAAATTGGTTTTCGGATGTTTTTAACCCCATACAACGGAATAATCGCTAAAAATACTTTAAGAATCAGATGACAGTTTCAGTAAAAAATCTAAATTCACCTCAAAATGTAATATTTCATAACTGATGTAAGGAGTGGAAAATAAGGCTCTCTCTTCGATAGCCTAATTCCTTAGAGAGAAAGTCTTGGGGATACCTCCACCCCTGTTTAATGTGCTACAGCTCTGAAATTTTCCACACTTGCTTATGTTTGATGATTATACAATACTTTACTTATTTTAGAGCTATTCCCTCTTTTAACCCTTCGCACACCGATGGTGCCTCTGACTCACCATTCAAGATTGTGCACCATTTTGACGTTGTATTTATTTATTTTTTAAGTTTAATTGTTAAAAACGCCTACATCATGGTTAAGAGATGTAGATTCAGTTTTCAAAGAAATTCGACTTAAAAGAATTATGTGCATTTATTTTTAAAGCAATAAACAAATATTTGTATTAGACGAATAGTTTTACATCTAATTAATTTTTGGAGTGCAAAGAGTTCATGTGCTACAGTTATGAAATTTTGCACACTAGATTATGTTTGCTGATTATACAATACTTTACTTATTTTAGAGCTTTTCCCTCTTTTAACTATTTATTTGCCGTGTGATCAATGCCATCAAAAAAATGCTTGTAAGGCAACTCGGTATTCGAAACATCATCAAAATTCGATTTTTTTAAAACATATGATAAATCGAATTTTTATAAATGTGTCTGCAAAATTTTAGAGTTGTAGCTTCATTTTTTATTAAGGTATTGAAGAATGTTTGATGAAGGAAAAAAAAGTAAATAACGTTCCCACGCCTACTTTTCAAATTCAAACATCTTTAAAGCAAGCTTATTTTGCAATTGCCAATTTAAAGGCTTGCATCAATTAAGATATTAGGCCGATGTATTCGAAGCATGACTCAAAACTCTAATGAGATTCTCCACAGTGTCTTTTTAAAGTCAATAAAAGTTATTTAAAGTCAAAAGTTACAACTGCATCGATCAAGCAGAACTGCAGAAATATACATTTAATTAATTTTGATATGAATATTAATTTTTCTTAAAGTTGTTTTGATAAAGATTTGTGAATTTTTAATTTGTTAGTTTTTCTTTATATCTTCTATATATAAATGTAACGTTTTGTTTCTATAAATTTTCCTTTTTTTTAACTTTAAATAATTTAGAATAACTTGAATCATATTTTATAAAAGTTGCAGGCTAATTGGACAGATTTTATGATTTAGATGAATCAAGACTTTAAATGCGTTTTACTCCATTTTGTGGGGTTTTTTTTTTGATTATGTGCTACATTTTGAAAGCCTAAGCCTTTCTTAAAAATGGAGGTAGGGGTGTGAAACTTTCTGTGAATGTTCAGAAATATGTGTTTTATAAACAGTATGAAATTAGATTTAATTTAGATTTTGTGTAGTAATATTTTAAAAAATATAAAAAGTCTATAATAAAATGTATATAAATAAAATATAAAAGTAAAAAAAAATTTTAGATTTTTTGTCTGTTTTTTTACAATAAAAAACATAAAAAATTAAATACTGTTGGCGGGAGAGAATCCATACTAAGTTTTATATAGATTATTAAGATACCAGGAGAAAAATTTTCATATTCCAAAAAGTCTTAAAGGTTAAAAAAAAGCTGAATTTTTAAAAATCATTTTTAATCATTTCAAAAAATTTTGTAGAAAAGAATTATAAAGTACTATTTTGCATAAAATAAATGTAAAAATCATTTTTAAACATTAAAACTTAAGAACAATTTTTTTGAGGCTCCGTGTCGCTTTGAGCAGAAAATAATGCTATTGTGATATAATCTATCTATATAAACAAAAATGAACACCCGAATGTGTTGCTAAGCGCAAAATTCGATAACGGCTCGACCTACTATGCTATTTTTTTGTAATATATTCGTTAAGAGACGAGTAAGTCTTATAGAAAGAAAAAAACGAGAAAATTGCGAGGAAAATAGTAAAAACGATACTTTTCTTACTTTCCCTACAAAAATCATCATTTCCCCACGAAAGATTTCAGTTTGTTTTTTTCCCACATCAATGAGGTGCTTAACAGATTTTCGACTGATTATTTCACTCGATTCTGTTTATTTTTTTTAATCTTTGATGCATTTAAAACTAAATATGATTAATTAATCGATTTTTGGAACTCATTTTGAAGTATTTTTGAATCAAAATTAGACAGAATACCAGAAATTAAAAATTTCTAATCTGCCTAGTGTTACCCCTACTGACGTAGAAAATTAAAACATTTGCATTGCACCCATTGGCTTTGAAAATTCTGACATACGTTGTATGTTATAATAGATGACAATTGTGTTTTCATTTTAATTAAAAGTTTAAAACATATGTATATAAGCTATATCAATCTCGATCGATAAATAAAAAAGAGTTTACACGATTTTAAAGAAATACAGACTTGATTTCCGATTTCGCTTTATTTCAGGTACACATTGTAAATAAATTGTTTTTAGGTTAGTTGCACGCTTTCCCATGCGTACGAAGTCGCGGGTAAAAGCTAATTTGAAATAAATACGTATTGTATAATCATAAATAGCTTCTTAATTGAAATCGACAGATTCCAAAATGGGAAAATGACATCTATCTCAGTAGCAAAAACATGAGGGGGGAGGTCTTCCCAAAGTTTTCCCGCATTTTCTCCAATGAAAGGAATTTTAATTTTTAGACACAGGCATAATAAAGTTTTTTTTCCGCCAACCATTGAAATCAAAATTTGACACAGAACTAGAAATGCAGTCACACAATCGCATAGCCTAAATATATTTAAGTCATTCCATTTTCAAGCTTTCGCTTTTACTTGTTTCATTACAGATCGACAGCTGTTGCACTCCTAGTTGGATTTAGCACAAAGTTTTGTAGATATATGCATTACAAATGATAAATCTATACACCGAATTTTATCTATCTAACTTTAGTCGCTTTGTAGTTACATTCTTCAATTCCTACGATTGGTTCACATTCTTCCAATATACGAGGGCAAATCAAAAAGCCTTTGAGCCTAAATTTTTCATCCAAAATACGGCAGTGAATACAATGCGAACATATACATTCCCAGAATTGAATGTTCTTTGAAACGTACCAGCCGTATCTGCCTTTTGCTCCAATGAGAGGTGCTGCTATCAGTCGTTTAAGATGGCGGTTGTTCTTCAGACGTCCACAGCTTATGAGAAGAGAAGTGTTATTTGCTTTGTCTGGAGCAAAGAACACACATCTATGATCCCTTGGGGTCACAGGTTTGCCTGTGACAAAAACAACAACAAACGAGCAAAAAAAAAAAACGTTTAGTGCCATTTGTTGGGAAAGTGATGTTAATGGTCTTTTGGGATTGCCGTGGAACCCTTCTGCTGCATTTCATGCCACGAGGTGCAACCATCAATGCCAGCAGCTATTGTTCCACTGACTCGTCTGCGGGAGGCCATCAGAAAGAAGCGCAGAGAGATTCGCGATGTGGACAGTCCAGATCGTCGAAAAGCGCCAATCATTTCACTGGGTGAATCTGGAACACCCACTTTACAGTCCAGACCTTGTCCCTAATTATTTTCACGTTTTAGGTACACTGAAGAAGTTTCCGGCAGGACAGATATTCACATGTGACGAAGAAGCCAAGAGTGCGGTTCGGTTGTGGTTCCACAAGCAGCCCGAAAAATTCTACCACAGGGGGATTTCTAATTTAGTACTGCGACGGGACAAATGTCTGAACCGGTGTGGTGACTATGTGGAGAAATAATAAAAATCAAAAAGTATTTGCACCTATTTTTTATTTGTCAAAAACAGTTTACTGTAACTGTTTTTGACAAATAAAAAATAGGTGCAAATACTTTTTGATTTGCCCTCTTATATCTTGCTCAAATTTTCAATCGTTAACAAAATGCTTTTTATTCAACCGTTCAAGTTCAAGTAAAGTTTTTTAAACTTGCAGTAGATGACACACGATGTTAAAAGTTTTTTTTCAAATATTAATTCATTAATCAAATAGGTTAGGATTATTAGAAAATAATTCAGATGATTGTCACATTTGACGATTAATCACCAA
This sequence comes from Argiope argentata, assembly GCA_026289955.1. NCBI lineage: Eukaryota > Metazoa > Arthropoda > Arachnida > Araneae > Araneidae > Argiope > Argiope argentata. Next base: position 708,942 of record JAOUZG010034668.1, read on the forward strand.
TCAAATTTACAACTTGATTAACAAGTTATTCATTCTCTAAATTCTGATGAATTTTGTTTCAATTTGTTACTAACCGGTTTAAATCGTTTTGAAACAACCACAAGACTCTCAGATTACTCATGCGTCGATAATTAGAAAAACGATGAGCTTTTTTCATCCCAAAATCGGTCGAACTTTAAAACTTTGTTTGTCAGCTAGAAAAATTGAAATGGAAGTTAAAAAAATAATCACATTCTTTATAATATAGCACATAATATTTTGTTTCAATCAGAACGCAGTTTCGAAGACTAAAATGACAACTTTGAATTTTTAAGTTCGTTTTATTGCATTCCTGGAAACGTGCAATATGTACAAGCGGAAGCGACGAGAACAGCAGAACGACACAACTCAAAACGAGGAAAAGCGAATAAACATTTAATCCCGGTGAATATATACTGTGAGATTTTTATAGGGATTTCTGACACGCGTCAAATCACAAGTAAGGGAATCGCAGAGATATCTTAAAAGAATGTGCTTCTATGGATATTATTTTATTCCTTCAATCGGAGTGTGGGAACCTGTTAGATTTTAGCAGATTCAGTAATTTTTCAAAGCTTAAGTTGAATTAATCAAATAGAAAAAGTGAAAATAAGAGAATATTTTAGAATGAAATTCTATGGGCTAAAGTAGGATAAATTTTTAGACATTAGTTAGGGCTTAATTTATATTTTAAAATATCATTACATTATATATATAAAGTAAGAAAGAAAGGGATAGAGACCGAATAGAAAAATCTCGTGATGGCTTCAAATTAGATTAAACCTTTTAAAGACAAATTAACTAAGACAATAATGGCTTAAATTTAATAATCTTTTCACTTGATGATTTGAAGTTTGATTTTCTTTTTTATTGTCCTCTTTCTTTGCTTTATTTACTCTTCACATAAGGGGAAGCAAAATAAAGGACAAATGAGAAATACGATTTCTGATTCTTTTAAACGATTTGATTAAAATCAGTTGATAAGATTTTACTTTATCTTTCATGCGCGCAATCTAATTATTCTGACCGACACCATTTTGTGAAACTTTCTGAACGAGAATGTCTCGAAGGGAGTACGTCGAATGTTATTACTTGCCTTATCTGTGTAAATTAACCTCTTGAACCGACACTCCTTATCTCAAACGCTTATCGATTTTTACTGAATCATCACTAAATGCCAAATATCAGCCGGCGTTTTATTATGCAATTATAATAAGCCGACAGAAAACGCGCTTTCGCAAATCGGGAGCTTCTGGAACTTTTCCAGTGTCTTATCAAAAAAAAAAAAAAACAATTTAACAGGGGAAACGAAAAACTAGTTCCCGAAGGAGGATCTGTCGAAAACACAATCGCGAATCGAGTTCAAAGCGCACGTGTATTTTTTTCATGCGCGATTATCAATTCACATCTTTCGCGCCACCAATCAATTTGTTTACACCTTCTTCAGAGAATGACGTCATTAGGAATGATATACCCGGCTGGCAAATCAAAAGTCTCTTTTATCTAACGAGGCTGAGAAGAAGAAAAGAAGAGTTCCGCTTGTTTGGCATTCTTAAACTTGACCCTGTACTTTGTTTTTTAAACTTCCTGGGATATCAGAATTTCTGTAATTAAAAGGCGTCCCCTAAAGGGCATTTGGAATATTTATCTTTTATCCTTTCAGTATAATAGATGAAAAGAATAGTTGTTATTGTGTTAAAATCGTGCTCGAAGGAAAAATAAACATCTCATTTTTGAAACTGCGTAGGACATATTGCGAAGTTTAGAATTTCAAAAAACATTAAATCTAATACGAAGTTTGAAACTTTGAAAAACAAAAACATAATGCAAAGTTTGAAACTTCAAAAAACATTTTTAAAAAACACAATGTGGATGTTGGACCTTCAACTTTCATTTGCAAAAGCCACCTGCAAAATTTAAACACATCATGTTTTGATCTTGAACGTTATTAAGGTCATAAATTATTAAATAAAAGTCAATAAATTAGTGAATAAAATTAGTAAATAAATTAGCAAATAAAATTTAACAAAGATGAGAGAAAATAGTATTGTAACTAGGATATGTTCTCATCCAAATAGACAGCAATTCTGTCAACAACATCTTGGATATGATTGTCACAGATAAATTGACGAAACTTGAAGAAAATCTCATGCACATTCGCAAAGTACCTAGTAGATTAAGAAACTTTTATTTATAGTATACTTTAGCTAAAATAATATGGTAATACTAAAAGTTTTATTTGCTTGAAGTGGAATCTTTTTTTATTGATAATGCTCATGAATACTCAGGTCAGAACTAACTCATTCAAGTCGATTTGAAAGAAAATATGATCCACTAACTGAAAAAACACAATGAATATAAAATAATGAAAAATGCAGACCTCAGGTCATTAACTTTTGCTATAATGTGGCAAAAAAATTCCCACGTGATAAAATATAGAGATAACAGACAAAAAGATAGGTATATAAGCTCAATGTAAAGTACCGCCGCATGGCCAACACAAGTTTGAAAAAAAAAATTACTTGACCTTGAGTGGATGAATAAAAAGTATTCGATTAACGATTGAAAATTCAAACAAGATATAAATATAGGAAGAGTGTGAACTAAATCAGCCCAATCAGCTTTAGTCGCAAAATAGTGGAACTTTTTGATTGAGTAATGAAAACATAACTATTCTATAAAAACATGATTTTAGACATTTCCTTTGAACTTTTTTGAAGAAAACACGCTAATCAACAACCAGAGTTCACACGATTGGCCTAAAATGATTAAATCATTGACTGTCCTAAAATGATGGTGTACGAAATTTCGTTATTCATATTTTTTTTAAAAAAATGAACATGTTTGTTTTGCCCAAGAATATTTTATTGTTTTGATTAAAGTTTAATCACTTCAAATTGAAGTTCATATTTTACTTGAGCTGACAGAAAATTAGAGATATATAAGCAAAAAGTTTAAAAAGTATATAAAACTTAAGACTTCTATAATGAAATGAGCAATATGACTGTCAAACTAAACTGAAATTTAAAAATAATTTTTTTAAAAAAAATTTCAACTATTTTTTGATTTCTAAATAATCTTTCAAGGACAAAATTATATGAAAGTTTTAATGGTGGCTTGTCCTGAAATTAAGATATTCAAGCCTTTATAACTCGATCATGATTATGTTCGATCATATAATTATCATATTATGATTATATGATTGAGACATTTTTAGATTTAGTTGGGGTGACAAGAATATTTTATATTTGAATCAAGAATATTTAATTTACATTATTAAGATTCATGGAATCGAACGATTACTTAAAGTTTAAACTTCATAATTTTTTCAGGATACATTTATTCACTTAAAATGCTATTAATTACACCAGTTAAATTCTTTTGAAATCAAAATTGAATTTTATGATAACCACAAAAGGATACTACCTACTTTATCGCCCCATCAAGAAATCATCCAAAGATATCAGAATATTTAGTCAGGTATTACGATTCACTCCTAAAGTGGATTCACCCAACAGTCCAATAAATGCTAACAATGGAAGTGGTTAAAGAGAAAACTATTTGCCATTGTCCCATTGCAGTAACGTGGTCTTCTAGAAACAGGTGTTAACTTTCATTGCGCGCAATAATTGGGTTCGTGTGAATCCTGATTAAGGGCCATCACCAATCACTACTTAACCCCTCCCCCTTCAAGTCCTGTTATCTGAAGGAGAAGAAAATCCCACATGTCTGAGGCACCAGGACAATCGCAAAGCTGGAATCTTCTCGTTCTTCATCTTTGAGGAGCCCCAAGGGGGGACAGAATTTTATAATATATCAAAGAATTATTCAATAAAACATTTTATGAGACTTTTAATAAACTATTTAAAAAAATTCTAAGTCACACACAATAATTCAATGTTCTACAATTAATCGATCGATTTTTAGGTGGGAATGTGAGAAAAATATGGGAGTGTATAGTCCACGAACCGTAAGATACAAGATTTTAAAAATATTATGAATTATTTGACAACCCAAAACTAAAAAAATTCGTAAAAGAAGTCATTGTGACCAATTTTCATAAAATATTTGTTTTAAAGTTTTAATAACCATTTATCCTGATGGACAGGGGCCGACGTGACCTGGTGGCAAGTTCCCGACTCATGAGCCATGAGGTTTCAGGTTCGAGACCCGATTCCACCGAAGAACCCTCGTATAAGGGAGTCTGTTGCACGTTAAATCCGTCAGGGGAGCGCATCCCCCAGCTGGTGTTGTGTGGTGTGGTGTGGTGTGATGTGGAGAGGCGGATGCAAGCTCAAGTGTCCTCTTTGTCACCTTACCGCGGTTCAAAACTACGAGGTTTGTCCCCAAACACCCCTAAGGTTACTTTCCAACGGGACGCTACGTTAACTAAACTATCCCGATGGACAACTGTTCACCAAAGGTGGCTGGTATGGTAATAAATATAGTTAATGCTTAGGTGGCTAGTCCAGTTAAACCTGTACCGAAAAATAGTTCCTTCAAATTAAGAGTGTTGAAAAATAAAATGAGCCTTATTTTCATAGGGAGTAAGATCAACATTTGTCAAGAACGGATTGCATGCAAGAAAATGCCCTGATAAATGGAATTCGATTCTGTTAACATCTCTTTAGTAAATATATTCTATAAACAGTCCTTTTTCAATTCATACCATTAGTTCACATTCTCCCTATATATATAGTTCAAATTTTCAATCGTTGATGAAATAATTTCTATTCATCCACTCGAGTTCAAATATAATTTTTTGAATTTGTAGGGGATGGCACTCGATGTTAATACAGTTTTTTTTTTTTTCAAATATTAATTCACCAATTTAATTAAATTGATTTTTAATACTTGAAATAGAGTTTTAATAGTTTGAAATGAAAATCGAAATGAACAGGTAGTAGCTTAATCGGCAAAATGTGACGATTTCAGTATTTTTCTCGTGAAGGAGAAGAAGGCGATATCGATTATTGCGAAAATCAGTAATGTTTTAATAAATTATTTATATTAATTATAATTATTTAATAAAAGTAACTAAAACAAAGTTTTTCTTTTCTGACCTAAGAAGGAATGAACTTACTTCCGCATCGTTTGATATTTAACGTATTGGAGCAAAAACCAATCTTTAGACGTCACATATAATTTTGTAGTTAAGTTGATGGTAGGAGATAATATTAATCTACTAAAAAGAGAACGGGAAAAATTTCTGTTTTATAATTTATTAGTCAACTTTTAATATTGAATATTTGAATGATAGATCAAGGTACCATTTTAGTCATCTAATTTATTCTTGAATGGATGGTAGAAGAAAATATTAAATTATCCAAAAGAAAACGAAAAAGCGAGAAGCTTTTCTGTGTTATGAGTAAAAACTAACCTTAAAGATTTAAATGACAGTGATGATGAATTTACTAGTTATACTATCATTAGAAAGTTAGTTATCTAATTGATTCTTTCAATGGAATTGATTAATCTTGACAACTCCATTCATGATTTACTTGCTGATTCTGAGTAAGATAATAATATTGTGGAATGTGTTCTTGTTATTAATGGCACTTGCCCTGGACAACCCCGCTGATGCTTCAGAGGATTTAAAGCGAAAGGAGCGTCTCTTGTTCCAAGTAGCGCCAACTAAAGCCAAGAGTACGACTCATCACATTCGTTAGCACAGCCCCTATTCTCACGTCTCACAGATAGGACACAGAAAATCATGCTCTAACTGGGACTCGAACCCAGGACGCCCGGAACACGGGGAAGTAGTGTTACCTCCGTGCCAGGACGCTGACATTGTGAAGTTTGACGGATATATAGCAAAATTATCCCGTTTATTTTCACTCCTTGCTAGAAGGTTATAATTTTTCTACTTTCGGTTATCTGAAAAACTCCGTTGTTATTGAATAAGTTGGTTCTTGTGTAATACATCAACTTGCGTTTATAACATTTAAAAGCACGCATCTGACTTGCCAAGCTCGGATCGGAGTTTCCGATCGTACCAGAAAGTAAAGAAATGAAAATGTTATTCGTTATCCTTGTAAAACTTTTAAGTGGAATCTTTTCTGGCAACTGGAGTGAAAGCAACGAATGTTTATAGCATGTGTACAAATATTTATCAGTAGAAAAATTTAACATTTTCTCTTTTCACTGTATTTGGCACTCATCTCAGAGCTTATGCCTCTACAGAGGTTTGTCGGACATCGAGGGATATATTAGTTCTGATAATCTTACTAAATGTCATGCAATTAATAAGGAACACAAAGGAATTCGGAAACTCGTGTCGTCTTCAGAAGTACAATAATTTCAAGCCGAAAGCGACAACTTTTGAATGTTCATAGCTTTAAAGAGGACTTGTTGTGAGAAAATGGCGAGTATTGTAAAAACATGTTTCTGTAAATATATTGGAAGATAATACCTTGAGGAAGAAAGCTTTAATTATTGTTGTATTCGAAATTTGAACCATTCTTAGCCGGCCATTTATACGTGAAAGCAGAATGGACGATGGAAAAAAAAACCTTTTTTCCCCATTTGTCCTGACATCCGGTGGTACGCTCTCAGTTTCGGGGCGGGAGGTTTTTAGGGTTGTGATCAGATGTCCCCGAAGAAACATCGTGTAAGTGGGAGTGAACATTACATTTGCCCGGCCAAATGTCCTCCTGCTAGTGTTGCATCAAGAAAAAGACGCCAGCTCATAAGTTATCCTCGTCATCTGATCGCGGTTCAAAATGACGAGGTCTTTCCCAAAGAAGCCCTAGTGTTGCTTTAAACGGGATGTTAATATAACTAAACTAAAATCTTTGGTAATAATAATAATATCTGGTAATCATGAAATAAGTCTAACTCCCGATTTTCATTAAGCTCCACTTGCTCAAAAATGCATTTTCAAAAAAAATGTCAGATGATTTGTCTTTTCGGGTTACAAAGATAGTTAAAAACCCTTTGATCTAAGTAGATAAAATTTGATATACGATTTTTATATGAAATTTTTAGATGCCTATCAAATTTTTGAGCTAACTTTGATCAGAATAAATCACTCTGCCAACATCTTCCATTTAGTTTAGTTTTACTAACATCCCTTTGTAAAGCAATACTATGGCTATTTGGGGTCGGGTCCCGTCATTTTGAATCGTGTTCAGATGACGAGAACGTCACCTGAGCTGGCAACCTCCTCTCCACACCAAATTTCTGCCTCTACGAATGTAATTCAATACGATAATAACAAAACAAAGATATCTACAGAGATAAAATTCAATACACAGAATTAACGTTGATAGTGTAAACACTTTTCAAATTTTGAGTCAGATCTGATGAAGTAGAAACCATCTGTCGGTCTTTACTTTCAGAAACATCTAGCACGATCATTCAAAGACGCAATGAGTTAACTATTTCATTTTTATGGCTTTCTGTGACTACAATTTTAGCTCTGCCTCAAACATTAGCTTTAATTGGTTCGGCAAACACAAATTCGATTTTCAAATACAATTAACTAAATGGGTGGAATTAATCGCCAATTAACTCTCAAAAGAATATTCGGTATACTTAAAAATGTTGAATTCGTGTCAAACATTAATACTTCGTAACTATTGTAAGCCAATGCCGTGCAAGGCGTTCTCTTGTTTAACACTTAAGTTAGTGAGTGCGAGAGAGTTCTTGGTCGACCACTAATATGCATTGAGGATCAAGAAAGCATATTTTTTATTTTTTGTTATATTAACGTTTCGTTGTAAAGCAACCCTAAGGTTATTTTGGGACGGACCTCATACTTTTGAACCATGGTCAGATGACTCATTTCTTCAAAGAGTGATCAAAAACATGAAAATTCCTCCATGTTTCGATATCAGATTTGTTAGTGATTAAACAGCCTTTTATGTATAATGCGCACATAACACTACACAAAAGTAAGATTCAAAAAGATAAGGTCAAATGATGGACCTATTAAAAAGAAAAGATCTATCATTTCTTATCAACTGTTCTAGATATGGATGTTAATCTTCTTGTCAAATTCTGATTTTGTGAAATGTTTTGATTGGAATTTCCAGCCTTTTCTCTTTTCGCAATTTTTTCTAGCTCAGACTCCACACAGTTTAACACTTCGAAAGTGCTGTTGAGAAAAATGTAGAATCTATCATCATCAATAATTACATTCTTTTTCTTTTAGAAAATTTTGTAAGTTTATCAGATTTTTGTTTAGCCAAACTGATTTCTGTTTTTACATTTTTCACAAACTAATTGATAAGAAAAAAGGGCACTGTAGTGTTAACCCATCCGGAAAAAAATATGCCATCTTGCAGTTTGATCGCTTGATAAATCTTATCTTAAAGAGAGAAAAAAAATATTTGGCGATATTTTTAACAATTCAACGGTAGGGTTAGCTTTCGTCTAAAGTGATCTCTATCTGTTGTTTAATCTGTTGTTTAATCTCTATCTGTTTAATATTTAAAGACGCATATCAGTAGCAGGATTTCCTTGCGCCATCATGGTAAAGTGCTGAAATTTTTTATTTCAAGATACATTTTTGATTGCCAAAATTTGGCCCCTGGAGAGGCCTATTTATCGGATGAGTTCTGCATCAGCCTTCGAATGATGCAATGCGGGCATCTTTTGACGTCGGATTCGTCATTCGATGTTTCTTCATTTCTTTGTCTATTTGTAAAAGCAGATGTTGCAAATTGAGTTGACAAAAAACAAGTAATAAAAAAATCAATTCCTATCTAGATTAACAAAGAAAATTTTTATTTCAGTTACTTTTTATTAAATGATTACAATTGTTGTTGTTTTCGTGTTCCGTTTTACAACGGAAGTAGGGATGCAGTAGCTTCTGAGGATGAGTCATAGAATAGATTCTCCGACCCGGCACAAAGGCATACGGATTAACCATAAGCACAGAATGACCGAACCGCCTCAACAGCAATTAGTCGGAACTGTGGTTGAGTCCGAATAGCCATCACCGGCTACGGTACAACCCTCCCCGAGGGAAGTAAGTCCCGTCATCGATGGGAGGAGTCTAACTTCCACCTATTAGAGTACCCACCGGGTTGGAGAGATCCAAAAACCGAACCGGAAACATCTCAACCACAATTACGAGGAAAGATGAGGAGGAAGGTCAGTAGTGATTTAACACTCTTTCAGGGGACCAGTTGCCTCGATATCAGTTTGATGAATAGGTCACTGTTTTGGACGGAAAATGCTAAAGAGAGCAGTTTGCCATATAAAATCCTGCCGATACTGCTAAGTTCACTGGTGGCGGAGTGGTCGGGAGTACACGAAAAAAAGTACGAAATATTAACTTTTGGCTTGAATGCTGCAAATTGATTATTGACGAATTTCTCTTTTATAAGATTCTTGGCGAATGTTTTGAAGATTAATCCCTGAGTTGCGGTTAATGATACCCGAAAAAAAATTTGAGTTTATTCAACTTATTGAAACATTTTGAACTATCGTTATAATTCAAAATCAAAATTTTCATGTTTCTGAAAGTATTAATCGAAAAACGATCAATCCTTTGTAAGATTTTGCTCAAAATTTGATAGATCTAAACTATAGATGTAAAATCTGGGTACAGAATGCTATTCAACTCTATCTTCAATTTGTAGTTACCGTGTTGACACATATTCAGACAGATTCCTTATGAAATCATTTTCTCTTAATTTGAAAGAAATTCGCAAATAAGATGTTTTTCGAACTCGTGGGGGGAAGGGGCATCTAATATATTGGGGAGGAGGGAGAAGGGGGGTAACAGAATCACAAGAGAGTACTTAGAATAATGTTGCAGTTGTTACTAATGACACTTACCATGGACAAGCCCGCTGATGCCTCAGCGTATTTAAGTCGAAATAAGTGTCTCTTGTTTGAAGTAACACAAACTAGGGCCAAGAGTACAACTTCAGCTACGCACTCATCACATTCGATTGCACAGTCCCTTTTTACAGGGGGGCACATTCACACACCTCACAGATAGATCCCAGAAAAACAACCATGCCCGAACCGGGACTCCCAGATCATTATTCAGACGCGCTACCTCTGTGCCTGGATTCCAGCGTACTTATAATAATTAACTTAACAAGGTAATGGATTCAAATATCTATTATCGATAAATAACAATCAAATTCGATTCAACAACTACGTTTTAAGATGCCAAATGCAACAGTTGATTCATTGAAGTGATACAGATTTAAGTTTTACTCATCATATTATTAAGATATATTATACACAATAGAAATTAAAAATATATATTAATTCATAAACACTTCCAATCTCAACCATTTTATTAATTTTATTTTATTTATTAACCCCTTAACTGAGTTATTTTCTATACTATCTAATAAGATGACACCTTCTATTTTAGGAATATTTTCTTATTTTGTTTCAAATGAAAATCATTGAATGCTTGACTTATCTACGTATTCGAAGTAATGTTAATACTGGATTATAATCGTCATGAACGGTTTAATTTTAGCTTACAGCTATCAAAATTCGATAAATCGATGCACGTACGGCATGCGGACAAAATTGTTAAGCGGTTAATAATGTGTAAATGGAAATTTTTTTTACTTAACATGGTTAATGCTTTTATTTCCATTTTGTGTTTTTCAAAAGATGGGCAGAGAAAATGAGTATAATTAATATGAAGGAGTATTTTGATATTTGATTTGGTTCAATTTTATGGAAAAGGGGGCGTTGATCCTCTTTTGTAGAAAAAATCCAGAAAAAATTAGTGAACCTGATATAGAGAACTAGTTTAGTTTTATTTACATCAATTAACGTCCAGTTGTAAAACAACACCAGAACTTTTTGGAACTTAACTCGTAATTTTGAACTGCGTTCAGATGTCAAGGGCGACACCTGAACTGGCAGCTCCCATCTCCGTACAACACCACACCAGCAGCAGCAGAGGACGTTTAGCACTGACGTATTTAGAGTGTAATAGACCCCCTTACAGGACTGGTATTCAATAGAATCGGGTCTCGAACCTGAAATCCCTCGGCACAAGATCCGGGACCTTAAAACCAGGCCACTGCGGTCTCCTGATAGAGATAAATGATAATTCGAATCTTTATCAGTTTCTACTGCAATACAAGTTAATCAGTTACAAACAGTTTACTGACCCGTAGTTCGTACTGAAAACGGTGAATCATTCATTCAAATAAATAACCATGGAAAATGAAGGTTTTCTCTTTGCAACATAAAATGAAATCTGACTGATTGCAGGGTTTTTTTTTTTTTTTTTTTTTTTTTGCATGGTACCATAAAATCAAGCTGATTTATTTTTACAAAATCTAAGCTTTTTATCGAAAAAATTATATATATAATGAAAAATATTTATATTATGTTGAAAACAGTTAGCAGAGCCGTGGCCGAAATCGTGGTGAAGACATGAATTTTTAAGCTCGTTTTGTTCCATCACTGGAAGCAGGCATTATTTACAAGCGAAAGCGGCGTGCACAGCATAGAACAACACAAAACGAATTGACGAAAAAGCTAAATGTGCAAAAAAGGGACGAAAAATCATTATGCCTGGTCTTAAATACCAAGACTTTGATAGGGAATTTTTTTTATAGAGCTTATAAAATCAGATTTCGATGGGGATTTACATGACACACGAATAAGAGGCAAGGGAAACACAGGGGTTTATTTAAAGGAATGCGCTTGCCTGGACAATTTTCATCCTCTCACACAGAGTGTGGGAAAGTCGCCGGCGTTTAGCTGCTTCAGCAATTTTACACAGCATCTGTGGAATTAATTCACTAGAACGAGTGGAATGGATCAGGAAATAAGAGAATATTTTATCATGATATTACTATGGGCTAAATTAAGATTACTTTGAGTTAAAATATAATTACATATATTTATGAGTATTTGTTAATTGAGGGCATCATTAAGAATCGACATCGAAATTTCAGCAACACAGAGTTAGATTTCGAAAAACATCGTGATTATGGCGAAATGAAATAACACACACACACACTATGGTTTCCTCATTGTGGCATTCATCAGGGAATTGACGACTCGTTTCCATTAGCAAATAAATCGTGTGGACACTTAATGACTTCGAAATTGGAGGTTTTCTTGAACTGATGTGGCTTAGAACCAGCGCAAATATCCCATCATTGGAGATTCTAATCTAGTTCAATTCAGCTGTGTTGAAGTCTTGTTTCGAACGGTCGGATTCCGTAGTTTTGAGCTGCGGTCAGACGACCCAACGAATTCCTCAGCAGAAATGAAAGCAAGTACTCATCATTGGGTATTGATTCATGCACATGCGCCGAACTGCTGGCTGGTACTCAAATAAATAAGATTCAAATTCTCAGGTTTATCGATTAAATTTCAAATTAAGGGTTTTTTTTTTT
>JAOUZG010034668.1:721703-787724 GCA_026289955.1 Argiope argentata
TAGATAGATCTATATCTATCTATATCTTATATATAGATAGATAGATAGATAGATATAGATACATATATATAGATATAGATAGATAGATATAGATAGATAGATATAGATATATATATATATATAGATATAGATAGATAGATAGTTCAATTTTTCAATCATTACTAAAAGACTTTCTATTCATCTAATCAAGTTCAAGTTAATTTTTTAAAACTTGTAGTGGATGACATTTGATGTTAATACGGTTTTTCGAATTTTAATTCATCAATTTTTTATTAATTAAAAACTAATCTTATCCCTTTTATAATAGTTCTTTATAAAAATTGTAATTGTTAGGAAAGTTTAGCCTGGTTGGCAAGTTTTCGGGAGTTTACTACTGGGGGGTACGGAGTGAAAGGGGATCGTTATTCGGGTGCTCAGGGGTCTGTACCTTTAGAAGCTACTACACCACTCCTTCCGTTGTAAAGCGGAACACGAGAACAACAATTGTAATTATATATTAAAAACTAAATGAAATAAAAAAATCCTAATAACCAAAGTAGGAATTGATTTTAAAAAAATTGTTTTTTTATTACTTATTTTACTTTCTTTCCCTCTCTATGTGTTTTGCCCTTTTACTTCAATTTTAGACCTAAAGCATTGTTTGATATTCAACTGAAGATGATAGATTATTTAATCATTTCCAGATGATTATCATTAGATGATGATTGTTAATTTAGATAATAGATCGAAGTAACAATATGCAAAAGAGCACAAACATCTGAATAATCCAAAGATTTAATTCTTAAAAATATCTTTTATTCTTTTTTCAACTTGTAATTAGCTAACATTTTTAATCTCCAAGCATTATTAAACTCGCGTATTTTAATTAATAAATCTATATTTATTACTATATTAACTTTACAGCCAACAAACCAAACGGTTAGGTCATTTCGAAGCAGAATTTAAAAACTGAAATTGAAAGTAAGTAACTGGCGCCATCTATGAAAAGGATATGAAAGTAACAGCCATTACTCCTAATTTTTAAATAAAAGAACCAATTATGTGATGAACGAACTTTTAGAAAGGACGTAGCAAGTAAATTCAAAGCAAATATTTTATTGTATAGAATTATTATATTGGATGTTTTTAATGTGTAATGTATTTTATTGTATAATTACTAAATTTCTCTTCATTCGAAAATGTTCCATTCTATTTTTCAAAACATTTTTAAAGAAATTTTCGGTTAAAAACTATAATAAAAAAAATTTGAAGTCTTTCGAAACTTAAATCCCAAACGTACTTATATGCTAATATTTTAAGATTAGATGTATCCATTAATATAAAAAAATTTAAGAAAAATTAAGCACAATTTATAAAAATTGCTATTTATTATAAAAATTCATTTTAATACTATCATAATAAAATGTACAAACATAAAAAAAATATTTAATATCGCTTTTACAACGCTCTATTATGCGAATACAATAACAACAGTTTTAAAAAGTTTGCTGTAAAGTATGCCCAAAAGTGTTTTTTATTTTTTTAAATGCAACAAATTGACAGCACTAAAAATGTAATTTCTTCTCCAAATATTGAAGTGGTATGAAATAATATTATCTGAAGTTTTCGAGAATAAACTTTAAGATTTCCATAAGTCTTCAATTAAACAATGTTAAATATTTTTAGCGCTTTTGAGATTCTATTATTGTACAAGAAGTAATTATGTGTGAAATTTTATAACTCTAGTTGAAAACTTAAACTAGTAACTAGAAACTCCAGAAATCCCTTTGAACAATTTTTTATCTCTTATGTCGCATTATCCAATTTACATAATGTATTCAGTCCTCAAATACTATCAATTTAAAATGAGGCAATGATACATATAATATCAACATTGTTTAAAATATGCTGTCTTTGTTCTAAAATGGTCTAACTTACCATCACATTACCTATAAGAAAAATGTTGTCCGATAAAAAAAAAAGAGAAGCGAATAATCAGTTTCAGTATCCTAGTTTTTTTATACAGCATATTTAAAGCCTTTTACAGAATATTTTATGCAGCATATTTACAAATATTTAAAAGTATCTATTTGGATTATTAAATTTCTTTTCAAAAGGATTTAATTATTAATTAATTTGGAAATTAAATTTCTTTTTGAATAAAAATGAGATTTTCCTGCAAGAACTTTGAAATTACATTTCTCCATGCATGATTTAATGCAATACTAAAATTAGCACAGATTAACCACTTAACAGTTTTGCCCGTATGCCGTACGTGAATCGATTTATCGAATTTTGATAGCTGTAAACTGAAAATAAACGATTCATAATTATTATAATTCAATATTAAAATGACTTTGAATACGTAGATAAGTCATGTATGCGATGGATTTCCATTTGGAACAAAATAAGAAAATATTCCTAAGATATAAGATGTCATCTTATTAGATAGTAAGGAAAATAAATAAGTTAAGTGGTTAATTTAAAGTAGAATTGTTTCTTCCTCGTACTGTTTGGTTGGATGCAGATTAATAAAAAGTAGAATTTGTTCTACCACACATTAGTTGGTGTAGATTATGTATTATTAAATCACTAGGATTTTGTTTTACTGTAAGCGTGTAGCTTGAAATCATCTGGCCGATAATCTTAAATTTTCAACACGAAAGACCGCACTGTAGTATCTTCCCTTTTATAATGGATGAATTACGGATTCCAGATCTATTTCGACGAAAAATACAGATTATAAAAATGGTAATAAAAAACGGTCGTACCTTTATTAGAAAAGTGCACCTTCCAAGTAGTATCGAAGTAAAATAGTGCGACCATTTTTCTCGTTATAAGGCAGGATAAATTCGTCTTCAGCAAGGAGTTATGAGGAGATTCAACGTCCTCACTATCTGATCACGATTCAAAATTACGAGATTCAACACCTGCTTCTTCAAAGGAGTCGCTGTTTTTACCCCTTGTGTAGAAAATGGCCGATTCATCTAGTTTCCAAATTCCTCGGCTAATACGGAATAGAAGTTAGCGTTCATTGCCGCCTATTCCTTTGTCATCGGCTGTCAAAGCATGTAGAAAATACTCACAACTACGAAAATCACAGTTAGAAAGATGTCCGTCAACTTGTACTGCTATTCAGGTACTAGCAACCCCGGATATGATTGCCACACATTAAGTAACAAAACTTATACTAGAAAATTTCATGCTTAAGAAATAAAAAGTTGACTTTAGACATAGATATAAAATTACATTATCATCTTTGTCTTGCAATGGGGTTTTCTTTATCCATAATGCTCATGAAAACTAAATTCAAAACTAATTACTAAACTCATTTTGAAACAAATAGTAATCCACAAATAGGGAAAAAATACAAAATAATAAAAACTGCCGTTCTCAGATTATTAAACTTAGTAACATTCCAGCCCCAAAAATATCTTTAAAACGCAAACTTTACAATCCCATAACTGACATCTAATCGTGTCTTGTTTTATTCGCAGATCAATAAATCAGTCAATTTAAAAATTAAAAGCATCGTCTCAGTTGCTAGACGCTAAAACAAAAATTCACATTTCGTATACAATGATGACGCAGTCCGAAAGGACGGAGACATTTTTAAAATCCACCCAACGTTACAGATGGCGGTGGACGTTTGGATATATTGATACATAAAGTTTTACTAATGACAGGAGCTTAAAGAGAGTAAATGAAAAAGCTAATGAATGAACAACTCCAAATTACTTACAGGGAGATTCCAAATTTATAGTGCAAACTTGCTGGGGAAGTAAAGAACAAGAATTCGAAAGACATTCACATAGGAAATCATTGTTGCAATAATTTTCTTAAGTGAAAAATAACTTCAACAGAAATAATAAAGTTTTATTTTTTTAGCTTCTATGCTAGTAAAGATATTTTAAGGAAATTTCTAAAAGTGGTATATTTATTTAAAACAATCATTTATTGTACAGAAATGTACGGGCGCAGGTAATAGAAATAAAAGATGAAAGGAATACAAGGCGTTTAAAGGCGTCATTTAACTGTGTATTTTTGCGCTTCATCGCATCATTGGAGCCTGTTCACACTTATCACAATAAATGATTTCTTAAAAAAGTAAAGGTTAGAAACAAAGCATCATTTTCAATTGAAATTGCACTCGCCATTTATACCTGAAAAAACAAATTGGGACCTGGGTTTGTGTATGTGAAGGTTATTTTCATTCTTTTTCTCTACCTCACCTAAAATCTGCACCATTAATTTGGAACTACGCTGTAGTTTTTGAATTCCGTAAATTATCAAAGAACAAAAGGAACATTTGTTGTTGTTGCTTATGGCGTCCTAGACAAGATCTATGACGAATTCAGGGTTTTTAAGCCAAGTTTTAGCGTCTATTACTACAGCAGCGCTATGTAGGGTCAAAAGTACGTTTTAGCAATTCATGTGCCATCATCCTTTTCTCTGGGAGGACTCCATTCATACACTCACTGATAGATAGTAATTTAGACCTGAATTGTAGAACAATCACCTGTGATAAATTACTTTTAGAGGTATTGTCTCGACTCGGAGAACTTTGTGGCTATGTCAGATTTATATGTGCACCAACCATGTACACTGAGAGTGTTCGGCCGGCAAGGTTCAAACTCATGCCCTGAAGGATTCGAACCCAACGTCCAATCAACCATGTTATACCCTCCAAAAGTACACATATACTTGAAGAGCTTTATCTTATTGCTTTACTTTAAATTACTATATTACTTTACTTTATTTAACTTTCTTTATTACTTTACTTTATTTAACTTTCTTTATTAATTTATTTTAACTTACTTTATTACTTTACTTAATTACCTACTTTACTTGATTCAAACAAAACTGCTCTGATTGAAACAAAATTGTTCTTAATTCAAACAAAATGATTCTGAATTAAAAAAATAACGATAGTTGTAGAATAACTTTACTTTATTCAAACGAAACGATGATTCAGCAAGACATAAAACTGTGTCACAACAGGAAACTAACGTTGGCATGAGTGATAAAAATAAATTACCATTTGTCAATGAACATAAATTGAAGAGCATGAAGCAAATTAAAAATACGTATTATCTTCTAAAAACAATTATTACAGGGGGAAAATAACTTAATAAAATAAAAAATAAATAATAGCCTTTCGAAAATAATAGAAATGGCTAAAAATCACTTCATTTTTTCTTTGTAATTGACAAATAATAGCTAAAAAATATTGGCACTTTGAGCTCTTCAATTTTGTTCAGATAAAACAAAAGTTAGTGTTAATACATTTTCACACAAATTGATCAACTCTGTACATTCACATAAG
The DNA here is from genome assembly GCA_026289955.1 of Argiope argentata. Taxonomy (NCBI): domain Eukaryota; kingdom Metazoa; phylum Arthropoda; class Arachnida; order Araneae; family Araneidae; genus Argiope; species Argiope argentata. The sequence goes on from JAOUZG010034668.1 coordinate 727,009, forward strand.
TAATATTTCTTTGGTTTATACACAATTAATTTGTACATCAGATTTCACACATATAATATGGCAGTCATAGATATTTATATAAATTTTTCATATTCAGATCTCAACACTTTAATTACAAAAACTCAAAATTTTACCTTCTTTTATAAGCTCTCTATAATTTTATTCACATGTGATTATGTTTCTAGTGGGCTCTATTAAAGTTATTTCTCTACAATGCTTATAGTCTCTGCTATTCTATCTAGAATGTATTTCTAAGGATAATGTCCGTTACTTTCAAATGGAGGGATATATTCCAGTTTTTAAAAATGATCACATAAAATTAAAATCAAATAAAATGTTAACTATCTTCTCACTAGTTTTTTTTAAAAAAAACTATTAGAATGGCAAAAAATAAATCTTTAAAATAAATGTTATTTAAAGTAAAATGTATCATAGATTTTCAATGACAATAAATTTGGAAAAACACAATATAAATGTTGCAAAAAATGTAACACAACATTATGTAAATGTTACAAAGTCTCTTAATATGGAAAACATTATTGTGATGATCTTCGAAATTATATTTATTATTAATGTTTCAATATGAGTATCAATATTTTAATCAATATCAATAAATAATGGAATAATTTTCTAAATGCGTATACAGGATGTCCATAATTAAAAGGCCCTATTTTTAAAATGTCTACAGGCAAAACTATAATTCAGAAAGTTATGAAATTGGTACTTACGTTTTAGACCGTCCAAATTTATTGCCAAATTTGAAGCCGTCGCCTTTGAGTTGCTAAACCGACAATTATGGCAATCCGGCTATAGTGTAATCCGTTGATCTTTATCACCAAATTTAAATCTGTCGCCGATGAGTTGCTGAACTATTGGCGAAGACGGTCTAATACGTAAGTACCACGAAGCTTTGTATATGACTCACACACACAGAGTTGACCGCAGGAAGCACGCCAATGCCTTTCAAGCACAATTCTCATGCAAGATGGAGCTCCTCAGCACATTAGCTGTTGTTTGAAAGAGGTTCTCCATAATCATTTTACAGATGGACGTGTCATCAGCCGTCAATTTCGTGCTCTGTGACCTCCTAGGTCTCCAGACCTAAATCTATGTGACTTTTGGCTTTGGAGACATTTAATACATCTGTTAAGTCACGACAATTCAAAAACTTTACCTCATTTAAAAAGCAGCATCTCACAGCATGTTCTCACTATTTCCCAAAACACATTACGAGCAACTATGAAGCATGTTATGTTACTATTCAGGAGGATAGCGGAAAATTATGGGCATCATGTTGAAGATGTTTTGTTGTAATTAAATTTGTCAAAAATATGCTAAATGTGTAATTCATTTGAAAAGCTGCGCCTGGTGGCAAAATTTTGAACTATTTTTTTTATTCGCTCAAACAAATTCCCAACCTTTCATTATGTCCTATACAAAATTTCACAACTTTCTGAACAATAGTTTCGACTATAGACAACTTGAAAGTAAAGTCGTTTAATTATGGACAACCTGTTTAAAAAAATTTAAGTTTTCATCTACATTAATCAAGCTTTTGAACCGAAATAAAAGTGCCGTAAAATGAATATAAGTAGTTTAAAATATATAGGTGATACATAGAATAATGATTCAATACTAGATTGAAAACATAATAACCAATACCCCAATTCAAGCTATTCTCATGTCAACTTTAAGCGTGAATTTTCGGTCTCAAGTCATCAGAGGCTAAAATGTCTGCACCCAAACAAACAAAAACTTTTCTGTGTTTTGCTCTTTAAAAAAATAATGAATGTCAATGTGCGTTCAGCTTCAAAGTCAATTGTGATTCCTAAAGATATAATCAAGTCCTTATATATTACCATCAGCTGGAACGTATTGAATGTTTTAACTAAGGCAATTAGATGCAAGAACTAAAAATACTAGAAATGTTGAGCTTGAAATTATCTCTCGTGTGAATTTAAATCTTGATTTTAATTTGGGGATTTATAAGCGACTGTGTTTGCATTGCTATGAGCTGTCTTACTTAACTTGAGAACCAGAAATGAAGTAACTGTTGCGTCTGTTACTCCAGGCGTCCTGAGTCGGGTATTGTCTTGGCGTGCCCCCTCTGACGAGCAGTGACCACTTAAGGGAAAAACTCTTTCATACGCCTTTACCCTGTACGCATTATTATTTAATTAAAATCAAATTTAATAAATATTGCATGATTTTAAAATCCATGTATTCATTTTATAACACCCAGTGCTTAAAACCCTTGAGTAATGTATATAAAATTGTGAAAAGTATTAATTGCACGTTTTTGAAAAACATATATAGGAATGATTTTGGATTAATTTTTGAAATATATGTATCAGAAATATAATTACCGATCAACACTTGCATCCGTCAAGAAAATCCAACAATACAAAAGTATCTTTGTTTGTTGGATGTACAACAAAGCTATATTGTACACGTATCTACAGATTCTACGACAAACACAAACAGATGTGATGTGAACACAATTACACAAACAAGTGTTATTTTTAAGACAGATGAATCCTAAAACGTTGCACAGGAAACAAAGCAGCTTTGAGTAATCAACAAGCGCACATGTGTGTGAATGAACATCGACACGTTTTCAAGCAAAATATAATAGCAATAGAAAAAAATGAGCTAATTGAAAATAATTTACATTACTTAGTCTTGCAACGAAATTCACTTTCATCCTAGAAAAAAGCACGTTGCATAAGAATTTGCGATGTTCAACAGCGAATCATGACTTCTTATTCAAGGTAGTACAGTGTGGTGGTCAATGTTGCGTGACACTTCAGCAAATCATGACTTCTTTTGCAAGGTAGCACAGAGTGTCGGCCAATATTGTACAATATTGTGTGATACTACAGCAAATAATGGCTTCTTCTGCAATGTAGCACAGTATATTCTTCCGCAATGTAGCACAGTATAGTCGGCCAATATTGTATAATAATGTGCGATACTATATTATTCAATATTCTACGATATTGAATAAAATCGAAAATATTGTTTAACGTCATACAATACTGTACAGTATATGTGTAATAGGAGCACTGCAAAATGCAATCATGAAGATAATTTTATTTTCGGCAAGGATGTAATTCCGATGAGTTCAATCAATCCGGTCCCATTTAATTCCTCTTACATGAGACCTACTCAGTCCAGTAATATTAAAAGTCCAATAATCATATTTCCTTCTGAAAAGGTATCTTTTTCTTAGTAATATTATGGTGAATTTTATGGAATTTATTTATGGATACTATCAATAATTCCGTTTCAGTTGTAAAATGATAAGAATATCATTTATATTTTGATCTCATAAAAGTGTCATTAAATAATTCAGTCAAAAATTATCATTAACAATGATGACATTTCTAACGATATACGAATATTTATTTAATTACCACAAGAAAGAAACTGAATAATAGGATGTCAGATAACCATACATCATAAGCCGTATGTTGAATAATTTTGTCATTAGGTTTCCGAAAATTTTGAAGCAAAGAGCGGCATTATGGTTTTAAAATATTGTAAAAGGAAATTAAACATAATGAAACGATTAATCAAGTTGATATTACATACAAAAGCTTTCGATAAAAATTCCTCTTTTCAATGACAAAGTTCGGCGAAAAGCAAGAAAGTGAAACCAGTCATATAGTCTAGGTTTTAATCTTACCATTAAAACATGAGACTTTGCCTTTCTATTTTACATTGCCTAGCAAACTGAAGAAAACTTTGAAAAGATAAAGCGCCCAGCTGAAATGATTATGAAAAGGAACGATTCAAAATGATCCCTACTACATAAATACACAGAATTTTAATGAAAAATGCATTGTGCAATTTGTATCGCGCTGATATAGATAGAAAGCCATTACAGAAATTTTTTTCTAAACTGTCAATTTTTTTCTCTGTTCCATATAATTTGGCTCATTATAATTTAAATCTTTTTATAATTCCAGGAATTGTAATTTTTTGATATAAAGTATACGAAAAACCAGTGAAGAAATCCTTTCTAAACTCCAAATGCTGTCATGATTTTGTTTATGGTAACAGTATGAGCAAACCTCTTTTTTAATGGCGACCTCGGATATAATACACGATGCATAAAGCTTCAGAGCAACCAACCTAAGATTCTTCCTTAATGTCATCTTAAATACGCTATAACATTTTGAATAAGAATTTCAAACCGCTAACCAACAAAAGAAATCAACACGAGAGAATACCCGAATTCACATTTCTTCTGTAAGAGGTAAATGATTGTTACAGAACTCCAACTTCAAAATCCAAGAATCTGCTTTATGGTTTTGTTGTCCAGAAAATGAAAAGAATAAGCAGTGCTATGCTGACAGCCACCTGTGTTGAGCGTCTTCCAGATCCACCGGAATTAGGGTTTTCTGTAATGGAAAATAAGGTGACTGCTTGACCAAATATCACCATGTCCACAATAAAACTTAAAAACATGCTTTGATTAATATAATAAAAATTATAAGTAATTTATTTTATCAAAAGTATTATGGATAATTATTTAAAAACTACATTGCGTAATCCTTAATTTTTAGAAAACCAATGGTTTTCTCCTCCGTCCCATCTCAAAATCGTTCGAGCTTCGAAACTATTTTTGCAAACTAGAAAATTAAAAATGGAAGTTTTAAAAAAATTCTATTATTATCATCACAATATTGTTACGAATACTAATAATTCTCACACAAGAGTGATAAGAAGATGAATACTTTATTGTCTATGAAAACGCGTATTATATTTTCGCAATTCGAGTTATGAAATTCACAGCGAATGAATTCTACTTAATCCGCTGATTTCAAACAGCGAAGCTATGGATTCGTCCTGCAGCGAGAGAAAAGACGCTCTCCCAAGCTCAGTTAATCGCGTAGCTTGTCCTCCGAACTCAACTTACTACCCGCCCTTAAATAGCGTCCCACTGAAGTGGGCGAGACAAACTTAGAAAGGGCTCGTTCGTTTCGGACGCGTCTAGAAATTTCTCCAATATTCTCTAAGAACAAATCTTTATTTTTTAGCTTCTACTACACATTTTAGAGTGTAGTAATAGCCGTTAGCGACCTCATTACATCGCCAACGCACATATATCGCCAAATTGGTCAAATACGGAGATCTTCTGTTGTAAATTCTACCAGAACAGTCTTTTTTCGCAGACGCCCAATTCCTTTACAATTAATTTTGTAGAATTAAACCACTTGTAAATATTTATACGATAATTACACAGCAATGTATAAACATTTACAAAGTTTACAATAATTACACAATTTAGAAATATTTACAATAATTACACAATTTAGAAATATTTACAATAATTAGACAATTTAGAATTATTTACAATAATCACACAATTTAGAATTATTTACAATAATCACACAATTTAGAATTATTTACAATAATCACACAATTTAGAATTATTTACAATAATTACACAATTTAGAAATATTTACTATTTACATCTAATTTACCCAAAATTCATAACAATATATTACTTATAATATACATACACCTTTCAATATCTTGCTTCGATACTGTGTGTTTCTTCGGGAGGTGACTTCTTATGACCCATGCCATTTATTTTCTGCTCATTTATTTTGAGACTTCAAAAACCCCAAACCAAAACACCATGTTCTCATATAATAATAATAAAAGAGGAAGAAGTGTCCTTACCACAAATGGGGATTTCATAATCCCCTTCTACAACTATTCCTTCGGGAATCCAAGACCCATCTGCGCATGTGTAGAGAGCTGTTCCCAGAAGCCTGTGACCATCTTCGCAGTGGTACTGAATCTTGGTACCCTCGACCGGGAATCCCCAGCAGCTTTTCTCATCCGTGATGTTGTAGTACCCGTTTTGAACACGAGGTGGATCTTCTTTGCAGCCAGACTCTGTTCAAAATGAAATAATATGGAATCGGAGGGCATATCATAAAGACGGCTCAAAAATGAGTACTTCCATACGTAGACCGTCTTCGCCAACGGTTTAATAACTCATTGGCGGCGAATTCAAACTTGGCGATAAACCGCCGACGCCAACGGAACCAACAAAATGGCGGACGACAGTTAAGATTTGAACAATTTTTTTAAATAATGGAGATTTAGCAAGTCATTGGTGACGCCTTCGATTTGGCGATAAAGGTTTAATACTAAGTACCCAAAAATGTTTCGGAGCCCTGTCAAAGACTCATAGAACTATTATTTAGTTTTAGAGATAATTATTATTTTAATTTTATAACCATTTTTATTATAAGGTTTCTGGGCTGAAAAAAATCTCAGAAACCCGTAGTTTTAAATTTCCTCTTTCGAAATGTTGCATTTACATAAGCACTTTTATAATGCCGTTTTTTTTTTTTTTTTTTTTTTTTTTTGATAATTCTAGACTGAAAAATAAATTTTTAACAAAATCAAAAGCTTGAAAAATAAAAATAGGAATAATAATAACAACAACAGAAATAGTAATTAATAATAGAAAATATTAAAATAGGAATAATCATAAAAAGGATTATAGAAAAAAATTAAATGAATTTTTGTTATTTTAAAAAATAAAGAAATTGGGAATAAAATATGAATAAAAATTGAAAAAAAGTAATACCTGGAAATTGCGAGATTGATAGAAGGAAAGAATGATGCGAAACCTAGGCTTTAGCATATAATATAGTTATATTAACGTCTTGTTTTAAAGCTGCACTGGCTATTCCAAGGTAAATTTCGATATTTTGAACCGCAATCAGATGACGAAAACGTCACTTGAGCTGGTACCTTCCCCTCAACATTTCCTCATTATACCAGAAGACGTTTGATCCCGATGTATTTAACGTGCGCCAGATCCGCTTTCACGGCGGCTTTTTTTTGGGGGGGGGAATCGGATCTCGATCCTGAACCCAGTTCCGAAGTCAAGACCTCCCAACCAGGTCATCACAATAGTTTGAATATAAATACGTACAAAACAATAAGTTTTAACCAATTTCATCTGAGAGCATTAAAAGCAACTACTTGCACGTAACAAAGAATGTAAACAATCATATTATATATATATATATATATATGCTTGCGTGTGTAATGATATCTCTTAGTCTTATTTAAATAATAACTGATTTCCTATTTTTGATATATTAGCTCGTATCACTTCATATTAAAATTTCATTTTAATTTCTGAACCAAATCCTACTTTTTTATTTAATTTTTCTTAAAAGACAACTTTTCTGCACTATTACTAAAGTAATATTATATTATATATATATAGTTGTCTTTTAAGAAAAATTAAATAAAAAAGTAGGATTTGTTTCAGAAATTAAAATGAAATATTAATATGAAGTGGTATGAGCTAATATATCAAAAATAAGAACTACTGGATGAGCTACCCTTCAGTATAGTTCTCGAGATACAATCATAGGGATAAAAATCCTTTAAGTTCATGGTATTCTTTGCTAATATTCCTTTTCTTAAATCGACACGTGTCAAAGAAAACCATATATGAATCCCTCGGTAAGAATTTCTTACTCTTTTTTCTTGTGCCCTAGTGTGAACAGAAGCATTTTATCGATTACTGCGTGTATAAAACATACTCTCCGGTGAAAAAATAAATTGTAGTTAAAAGCAAAATTTTCTTCTTCCGGACTTCACATGTATATATACGGATGGGTGACCAAATAATACGAACACCTATGAACGAAAAGAAAAGCTTTATTAATAGCGGGTTGGACCCCCCCCGCCCCCTTGACCGTATAACATGCTGTATGCGACGCGGGATGGACGCATAGAGGACAAGAACAGCGTTTATTGGGATATGACGTTCTTCTTCGTGGAGAGCAATCTCTAATACCGAAATCGTAGAAGGTGGAGGGAATCGAGAATGGAGTTTTGACTCCAGATATTCCTTCAAATGTTCAATAATGTTCAAATCAGGTGACTGAGGGGGCCAAGCAAGATGACCTACTTCCCCCTCATGCTCTGCAAATTATTCTTGCACGATTTTAGCAGTGTGGATAGGAGCGTTGTTGTCTTAATATAATGGGCATTCCTCTAGCAAATACAGTCTGGACAAATGGATGAACCTGATTCCCCAGGATACGGACATAGTGGGCAGCTGTAACCTTCCCATGCAGAGTAACAAGCGAACCCACACAACACAAAGATATCGCATCCCATACCATAAGGGAGCCACCTCCGTGCGTCACAGTCGGCACGATGCATTTAGGAGCAAATGCTTCTTTGGGCGTTCTGCACACATAAACGCGTCCGGGGGTCTGAAAAAGGGTGAACGGGGATTCATCAGACCAGATGACTTTCTGACATTGTTGTGGGGTCCAGTGTCTGTGTGTTTTACATCATTGACGTCGCTGTAAAGCATGACGTGCCATTACCAACGGTTTGAGAATTGCAACTCTTACATGTTCGAAACATGGAGCTCCCTTTGGATGGTTCTTGCTGAAATAAGGTTCTGAAGAGGACTATTCATCTCGGACGTTATCTGGGATAACGAATGCTTTCGCTTTCGGGTCACTATGCGGGTTAAGACTCTTTTATCCTTCTCGATAAGTTTTCTTTTCCGTCCACTGTTGCGCTTGGCAGGCGCCACATTCCCTAATTTCGTGCATGCTGTCATAACGATTGATACAGTACTTCTTGCACGTCCCAAATAATTGGCTGTTTCCGTCACCGAGCCCCCAGCGCACCGCATTCCAACAATCATGTTTGTTTTCGAACTCTGACAGGTCCGTCCTTATTGCATTTTTCAAAACTTGCGATAGACGCATGCAACATCTATAGCAGGTGTTGAATGACTGATACCTTACCTTTCAAATCCGCTAGGTGGTGGACTGCAGTGCGAAATGACATGCGCGTTGCGCGCCTTTGAAATGGACAATGCCTTTTCCATGGGTGTTCATATAATTCTGTCACCCATCTATATCTATACATATGCATATATGTATTGCATGTAAGTATGTATAGACATATCTCTGCAAAATAATACATATTGTTAAAATACCATATTTTTATAACAATTCTTTCTCAGTATTAATCAAATTCGTTATTAGATTTTTTTTTCATAACATGGCTACATGCGTAAATTAAACCTTAATATTCTCTTCATAAAAGGGTAATTTAAAGTCACTACAGAGATCAGTTTGGTGAACATGGATAAAAATTTCGGCTACTAACCTCAGACGCAAAAGAAACCAAAATCACAACCCCCACTCAATTTGCAGATCACCCAGAAAAAATTCCATTCTATCATAGCTTAATCTGGATTTTGGAACCAAGAAGCATGTAGAGAAACATGGAGGTTCTACTGATTTTGTGTGCCCAAGAAGATCGGAGAAAAGGCTGGTGTCAACATCTAATTAAGTTTCAATATTATTGGTCCTTATATACAGCCATTTTGTTGATTCAAATTTGTTAATCTAGCGAAACTAAACAAAAATTTGAAGGCCAAGCCAGAACATTTATTTACAGAATATTATTATTTGAAGCAGAGTATTTATTTACGCGTTATTCATAGAGTAGGTATGATTTGTGACACAATTTTTCATTTCAGTTGTGTTACTAAACATTTTCTATGATTGGTTCCATTTTTGCAAAACACTCCATGATAGCAAATCCCATTTTAAATCGTTAAGTATATATGCCTCACAATACTTCAATTTTAGCTAAAAATATTGTAAAAAGCGACAAATTCCATAATTTTCAAGTCTCGTTTTAAATACCGTTAATTTATGTATTTAATGCTACATAAAAATGTTAAATACATTTACTGCTACATAAAGAAATGAAACATTTTTAAATGAATCTCTCTTGAGATTTTGTTTTCACCCTGCAGTTTCGAGCACTTACCTCCAAACATTTTATGGACTATTCCCCTCCTCCACGGAGTCCCCAGAAACATCATGTGACACCGGAAACTGATGTCGGTGTGATTTATCCAGTCCTTGATCTCGAACTTTCTGTTGAAACTCACTTCGAATGTCCCATTGGCTAATTTGTTGACACTGTCGAACGGTACGCTGTTCAAGAATCTGCCTGAGAAAAATGCACAGTCTTTAAAACTCCTTTCCGAATGCGAGATTTGTAAAAAGAGAACACAAACAAGAAAAACACAGAAGTACATTTAATTTGCATGTTTGTAAGGCATACAATAATTGCAATCCTTATCTTATCGAATTATTTTAGAACAGAGGAAATAAACTATACATTTTATACTCGTAAAAATATCGTTTTAGTATTATTTTATTGATTGAATATTGTTCAAATTTCGATAACCCTATTTTTAAAAATACGCAATAATTTTACTTATAAAATAAGAGTTATCGAAAACTCAAATTCACAGAACGTGGACTGCTATGACCTGCTTGTAAGTAGCATAATCTGAGTGACTTTAGAAAAGAAAATCATAGTTGATTGCTTCGACCCATTGGTAGACTTACCGAAAAATCCACGTGACCCAGATACAACTATAGCACAGTCGTCGGGAAATAAGTTTAAGTCATATGGGCTATCACCGGCTACGAAGCGAACCTTCCCGAAGGAAGCAGACACACAATATTTATATACGCACAATAATGCAAAGCATAACTTTTCCAAATATCAAATTATATTGTTTAGTTTTGTACATTTAAGAAGGGTTTAAGTTGTTTCATGCAAATTTTGCTAATATTGTTGTTTTTTATGGCACTTACCATAGGCAAGCCCGCTAACGAAGTCAGTGATTTTAACCCGAGAGAGCCTCTCTTGTTTTAGTAGCGACATCCGGGTACAAGAGTACATCTTAGCTATTCATGTGTCACATTCGATTGCACAACTCCTTTTACAAGGTGGAGTATTCACAGACCTCACAAATAGAGCACAGATGAAAAACAACCACACCCGAAGCAGCACGTCCAGATGACGGTGAAGACGCGCTATCCCTATGCCATGAGGCCGGCAGTTTTGTTAATGTTAATCTTATTTTCAATTTCAGGGTCCTCTCTTTTTGTTTTCTAATCCCAACTGTTGTTGGGCCCACAAGTAATTAAAATATCCAATTCTGAATTACTTACAACGTTGATTCTATGTGCACCCCTTTTGTAAGGTACGAATGTAAAAATTAGTAGCATGCGTAAATTGTAAAGAATACTTTGCAATATTTAATATCAATATGTCAATTAATAAATAATTTGATGTCAAATTATTTATTAATCGATCAATTACGGTATGGTATATACAACCAGCGGTAGTTTTCACTAGACATTTCTTTCAAACTGCTGTATGTGGAAAACCCTCCTTCTACCCCCACACCCTCGCAGAATTGGAATAGAGCATTTTAAGAGAGGGCCGCGATTGCCACAAGAGTTACGATTCTTATCTTCAAAGTCTTGCATATGGACGTTTCATGTGTTAATAGTACAGAGAGAGAAAACTTTGGATTTCAGCTCTTTATAATTGATTATTTGAAAGAAAAACTTGATACAGAAATACTATTTTAATAACAATATTGTAGAATACTAAGTGGACGGAATATATTACCTTTTCAATAAAGTTTCGACGAGTGCTGGTTTGTTTACTGAACGATTAAACAAATTTCTATTCCAAAATCTTTAATTACCAGTTCCATACTTTCCATTTCAAGACGCTCATCATAGAACGCTCACAACCAAACGAGACACAAACAAGAATGAATACCAAAACAAAAAGCAGAATTTACAAGAAGAATGGTTGCCACATTTGGCAAACTATCATCTGACATGGCGATAGTGACAATAACTTTGTTTGATATTTAACATTTTTCCCCGCATTGAATAATTATGTTATTCAATTAATCATCAAAAAAGAGGTATAGCATATTAATTCAATCCAAAATTTGAGTAAACAACATTTTATGCATATTATTATTCAATTCGAGTTCACGTACAATTAGCATCATTTATACAAGTAATTATAAATATGTACAATCAACTGATTCAATTGGCAACAAACATAACTTAGATAGTGGCCTTTTGTACGTGCCTGTAGCAGTACGAACTATAGCTACACGTACGTTATTGTCTTTACCTGGAATTACTTCTACAATGCGACACAAAGGCCATTTACACAAGGGAGTCTTGTCTTCTTTCAAAATAACCAAGCTGCCTAGAACAATATTACTTTTTTTGAAAGTTCCATTTGTATCTCTGTTGGAGGTTATTTAAATAATCACGCCGCCAGTTTTTCCAAACTGTTTGTATAAACTTGATCACCAATTTCCACCTACTTAATCTATTTGAAGGTATGTTGATTTCAGTTTCTGCTATTGCAGTTATAGGACGACCAATTAAAAAATGACCAGGTGTAAGGGCATTAAAATCATTGGGATCGTCCGATAAGGGAGTAATTGGTCTAGAGTTTAAGATGGATTCAATTTGATTACTAACAGTTAAGAATTTTTCATACGTTAATTTAGTGGTTCCTACTATTCTTTTATAATAGAATTTAAAGGACTTAACACCTGCCTCCCAAATGCCTCCAAAATTAGGTGCCCTGGAAGGAATAAACTTCCAAATTACATCTTCAGATGAACAATAATCAGTTGTTTTATCTTTTGATTTTTCAACTAAGTTATACAACCTTTTTAGTTCTAAATTAGCACCGACCATATTTGTAGCGTTATCACTAATCAAAACACTATTTTTTTCACGACGAGCAAAAAACCTTTTTAGACAAGCTATCAGTGCTTCTGAAGTTAAATCATCAACCATTTCTAAGTGCACAGCTTTTGTGGCTAAACAAACAAATATCGCGAGGTAAATTTTATGATAAATCCCTTTGCGTTGGTTTCTATATTTAATTAAAAATGGGCCAGTAAAATCAATCCTGTTTTGTTAAACACTGCATCAAGGTTAACTCGGTCTGGAGGTAGACTTCCCATTATTTGGTTAGCAACTATAGGGTTTTGTTTAAAACAAACAACACAATTGTGGAAAATAATTCTAGATAAGTTTCTACCTTGTAAAGGCCAAAACTTTTCTCTGACAAAATTTAATAAAGCTTGTGGCCCTGCATGCAAATATTTTACATGATAATATTGCAAAATTAAATTAGCTATGTTTTGCAGGTAACACAATGGGGAATTTTGAATCATAATTTAAATTCGATTGTTCCAATCTACCATCTACACGAATAACATTTTTATCTAGAAAGGGATTTAAAAATCGTAACTTACTTTTTGGAGATACTGACTGCCCTTTATTAAAAGAATTTATTTCTTCAAAAAATTCACCTTTTTGAATGAAACCAAAAAGTATTAATTCTGCTTCTTTGATTTCAGCAGATGTTAATGCACCGATCATTTTCTTATTAGAATGTCTGCAATTGAAAAGAAACCTGCGAATAAAACTAAAAATTCTAATTAGTTTAAGATGTTTTGAGCAATTTTCAATTAGATTCGTAATGAGGTTACAAGTATCAGTTATTACTAATGAAGAAGTGTCCAGTTGCAGTTTTAGTTCAGATAAATAGCCACTTGAGTTATTACATATAGATTCCTTGTCCAAAGTTCGTTTTAGTTCATGTTGCAAAAAGGATGGACCATACCACCAGCGAACTTCCGATCGAAGCTTCTCAGGTTCTAGACCTTTTGATACCAGATCGGCAGGATTTTCTTCGAAACGTACATGGTGCCATTGAAAGTCACTCGTTAGTTCTTGAATTTTATTTACTCTATTGGCAACGAATACTTTTAAGTAGATGTGGTGATTGATGTATCCAGGATAATACGATGCTAGAGTCTGACCACAAATGAATAGATGATACATTTAGTTTTAAGGACTTTACAACTTTTGTTACAAGTTTAGATATCAGCACAGCAGCATTCAGTTCAAGTTTAGGAATTGTAATTGTCTTTAAAGGAGAAACTCTGGATTTACTACAACGATCAGTTCTAATTTTTCCATTAGGTGCGATGCATCTTATATATGTTACTGCTCCATACGCTTTTACACTTGCATCTGAGAATCCGTAAAGTTCTAGAACTTTTAAATTTTTCACCAGAACAAATCTATTGATGTCCAAATCATCGACCTTGCGAAGTGAGTCCAGAAATTTGGTCCATTCTTGAGATTCCTTTATTGGGAGTGATTCATTCCAATTTATTTTTAAAAGCCAAAGAGTTTGCATGAAAGTCTTTGCCTTTGTAATTAAAGGTCCAAGCAAGCCAAGGGGATCATAAATTTTTGCAATAACTGATAAAACAGTTCTTTTTGTAAATTTAGCAGAATTATCTACAGTCATTCTGAATGAAAAGCAATAAACTTGAGGTTTCCACAAAAGTCCTAGAGCTTTTACTTCGTTTGAGGAATCAAACAGGTAATCACTAGTCTTGCAATCATGATTCAAAATTTGAGGGCTGTTAGAGCACCATTTGTGTAACTCCATCCCACAATAAGCGAGCATTTGAATCAGTTGGGTTTGCAATTCTTTTGCAGCATCCAATGTGCTCGATCCAGACAAACGATCATCCATGTAGAAGTCTGACATGACGACAGTTGCTGCTACAGGGAAGTTTTCACCTTCATTAACCACCAATTGTTTCTGAGTTCTTGTTGCTAAAAATGGCGCGCAACTTGTGCCATATGTCGAAGTTTTCAGCTTGTAAATTTTGATAGGATCATCCTCACTATTTTTCCATAAAATTCTTAAAAGATCTTGATGCGAGTCCTCAATTAAAATTTGTCTATACATTTTTTAAACATCCGCTATAAATGCAAAGCGATGGGTTCGAAAACGGCACAAAATTGAAAACAATTCTTCTTGAACAATTCCACCCTTCAGTAGTAGAGAGTTCTAAGAATATCCAGTTGGAGTGACTTGTGAGGCATTAAAGACAACACGAAGCGGAGTTTAGCTATTCTGTGGGCGGTATACACCTTGATGAGGAATGTAGTAAGTAATATCAGGTTCTTCACATTCATCTCCTTCTGACATATGACCCAAGCTTCGGTATTCATCTATGAAATTTTTATACAATTCCTACATGATTGTTTCTTTTTTTAATCGTTTAATATTGCCAATTTAATCTCCGAAGAGCGATGCTTTTCGATTCTCCTAATTGAGCATTACTTTTTTCTTTCATTGGCGTTTTAACCACATAACGACCGCTATCCGTTCTAGTATGAGTTTTAACAAAATGCTCCTCACATGTTCTTTCTTCACTCCCTTGAACAACATTTTCTTCTTTGACAGCCTCAATTTTCCAAAAAATTTCCAATGTTTCATTTAAATTTTCAGTTTCTCGTGATAGGCCACAACACATACGATTTTCAGCTATTGGATTTTCAATTGCTCCACTAACCACATATCCAAATTCAGAAACCTGCAATATTATTTTTTGTTCCAGAGCTGTATTCTATTAGGTTTCAAAATTTCGAAAAATATTTTCGTTCCCAATAAAACGTCTATTTTTCCAGGTCTATTAAATGATGGATCAGCAAAATTATTATTCTCTGGCCAATCAATGTGAGAAACATCTATATATTTCGACGGGGTGAGATCTGTTATTTTTGGAACAACTAAAAATTCGAAAGATCTTGAAAAACTAAAGTTATTGTTTGAAACATTAGCCTTTATCTTCGACTTAACTGACATCTCTATCCCATTAATGCCAGAAACCGCAATGTTTGTTTTCTCTTTCCTTAAATCCAATAAATTTGCACAATGCGAGCTTACATAATTAGACACCGATCCGATGCCTAAAATTGCTGCTCTCAAGCACAATCTTTCTCCACCAGCAGATTCGATATAAACATTTGTTGTAGCTAACAAGACGGTTTTGCCTTTCGTTAAAAAACAGCTGGTGTTGGAAAGCAATAATTCTTTTCCTTCCGCGTTGTTTACACTTTCACAGCCACCGGGCCATGTGACAGGAACACTTGAATCGAGGGGTCTATTGACATTAGGAGTCGGCCCCGTGACCTTTCTCGGAGGTCACGGTTGGCCGCGGAAATGAATCAGACAAAACATTCTGCTTATAGAAAGCACCATAACTATTTGATTCTTTAGAAATATGCAGCAGACTATTGTGCTTTTTTCCACATTGATTGCATAAATACTTAGATGAACAACTACTAAAACGATGACCCGTCATTAAACAATTAATGCATAAATTATGTTTTTTTAACTACATTGTATCTTTCTTTAGGGGAAAGTTTTTTAAACATATCGCAAGAATATATTGGATGCGATAAAGTGCACAAAATACATTTCTTATTTTTCCCATTAGAATTCAAAACAAAACTTTCGTTTCGAATCGAGGGTTGCTTCGGTTTCAGTGAACTATTCCTGCGATTGTTTTCCAAGACCTGACTTCTTTTTACCATAAAAGTCAATAATTTATCCAATTCAGGTACTTCTGTATTTTTCAAGGAAAGTTCGAACTGTTTTTGACTTTCTCGATCCAATTTTCTCAAAACAATATTTAAAATAATGATATCGGACAAATTGTTTCTTTCAAACTTTAAATTATTTAAAGCTCTTAAATTTCTATTTACGTTATCAACAATTTTTCTTAATTCTTTTGGCGATTCATGCAATAGTTTTTCAATTTCTAGAATTGATTGAATGTGGTTATCAACAACAATTCGTTTGTTTTCATATCTTTCTTCCAATGCTTGGAATAAAGACATAAAAGTATCATCTTCTGTTTCCAAAAGTTGTGCTTCATTTTTAAGCGAAGCATGAAGATAATGTAATTTTTCAGTATCTGACAGATTATTGTTGCATCCAATAACACTATTAAATTGACTTTTAAATGTTGCAAATTCTAAATAATAGCCTGAAAATGTAGGAATAGGCACTTCAGGTTTTCGATAATTTATACAATTTGACATAGAAGCTTGTTTATCTTTAATATCATTTATATCACTATCTATTTCACAGTTTTTAATGAGGTGTTTAATTCTTACCTCTAACGTTTCAATTCTGAAGTCGATATCCAATAGTTCATCTTCGACTTTATCCATTTCAGCTTCATTGTTCACAGCGTCACAGTATTTTTCGCGTAGTTCGTAAAACGGATGATTCGTAAAAAGGAAATTTTCTATTCTATTTAATTTTGTTTGTAATTCGATTTCATCATTGAATTCTTCATCCATTTTGTCCATAGATAACCAATTTTCGAAGCGAGTTAACTTAGCTTTGACGCTCCTTTTTTTAATATTTAGTTTTTCCATATTCATAAATGAATATTATTCAGTCAAATATTCAACAAACTAATCCAAGCGAACGAAATGAAACCATTCAAAAACTCTGGCTCGACGGACCAAAATGTAGAATACTAAGTGGACTGTATATATTATTTTTTCAATAAAGCTTCGACGAGTGCTGGTTTGTTTTCTGAATGATTAAACAAATTTCTATTCCAAAATCTTTAATTACCAGTTCCATACTTTCCATTACAAGACGCTCACCATAGAACGCCCACAACCAAACGAGACACAAACAAGAATGAATACAAAAACAAAAATCAGAATTTACAAGAAGAATGGTTGCCACATTTGGCGAACTATCATCTGACATGGCGATAGTGACAATAACTTTGTTTAATATTCAACAAATATCAAATTCCAAATTTCATTTATTCAAACTAATGCGGTTTTATTTTTATTGCGACCTACAGACTGAAGAAACTCATCGATGAAATTAGAAGATGAAAACTTGCTACAGACAAACGGTTTTACAGACATTAAAGAGATGTAAAAAAAAACTTATATATTCAGCTTTTTACCTTTGTAGTTCACGTATTCATCTGCACTCGAACAGACAGAATTCCAGTTTGAGTTACAGTTTTACTCAAATATGGACAGAAATTATTTAATCATATATTAACCCATTCGATTACATTGATGAATGCGACTTATGTTTCGAGTGGCTGATTTTTAGATTTTAAAAATGCAATTAAGTGAAAGTATTAAATAATTTGAAATGCAAAATTAACTTAAAAACTCTTCAATATCTTAAATGATCTTATATTATTATAGAAATTAAAATAAATATTCCAAATAGGCTGAGTCCTTTTATGTAATAATTTAATTGGAAGTTAAACAATTTCATATGACAAGAAGTTTAGATCACAAACCAAATTTCATCATTCTGGCTGAAAGTGTTTTTGAGTATACGTGTTCAATAACAGACAGACAGATTTAATTTTAAAAATATGTTCTTCGAATTCAGGGATGTGTGAAAAGAAGAATCTGGCCAAAATCTTGAGTTCGAATTTTCGACGAATACAGTTATTTCTTAAGAAAACTTAAGAATTATACTAAAATATGTTTGCACATTAGAAATAAATAAAAGATAAAAAGCTCTGCTTTCTGTTACCAGATTTGTCGGCATACACTCCGCAAGTCGGGCTTGGCTTGGGGAAGATTCCGATGCAATGCATGCTCACAGTCTCCGTGCACGAAATCATGTCGGTGTGCGTTTTCCACGCTCCCTCTTGGCACGCATCTGTTTGGAAGGAGAGAAAATATTATGTCTCATCAATTTCTTTAATTTGTATTGTTGATATTACGAATTAACAAGATATGAAAAATAAAGTCAAAGGGTGATGGTATTCCTTTGATGGGTGATTCCCTTTCAAATTTTAAAAAAGAAATCAGGTCAAATTTTAATAATCCTTTCACTAGAAGGCGGCCCAGCCACCTTTAGAAGTTCTGTATTAATAGGCTCCTTTTGGCCGATTTTTGCTTCAAACGAGGGATGCAGGATCTAAAACAAGTTAGTTCTACATACGCCTTAGTTTTATAAAATGAATGAATTATTTGAATAAGAAATCAGCCCGTTGTTTTAGAAGCATTACTTATACCCTGGCTTCGCATCATCAATTTCTCGTTTGAAAAAAAAATCTCCCATTACATCATTCTAGCCTTTTTTTTTAGAGTTTGTTCACAGAGGGCGCAAGTCAGTACATCCTAAACAGGACATTAGGCCATTCTTCTAAACTGTGACAGAGGCATCAGCTGGAAAGCTAATGGAAATTCGGAGAGTCAGAAAGTAAGGGGACACTGAAGAAAAGGTCCATTTATTCTAACTATAGAAAACTGAAACATACATTATTTTTCTACATAACCACCCTAGACTTTATCACAGTTTTCCCTACGATTCACAAGGGTTGTATTTGTAACCAATTTCGCTCCTCATCCATGACTTTTTCGCCAATTGCAAATCGTCTTCCACCTAGTGGTCCAAAAGTATGGAAACTGCCTGGAGCTAAATCTGAATTGTATGGTTTCTATTCCAGCACTTTGAGTCCTTTATTGTTTCAGATACCCATAGGACAGAATCTGGCCAAGTGCTGCGGTATGACATCTTTTTGTAGTTTTCCCACGAGTACTGATTCGTATTATTTCCATCATCGTACCCTCAACGACTTTCAAATTGTTATGAAGTGGCTTCACCTATCTTTCATCGTTACGTACAGAAGTTCTTTCTCTTTGAAGTGCTCTGTCTGTGCGTAGATAAACAGATGTCAACATAGTGTGCTTGCATTCAACAAATAATTTCGACGGGTTTAAGACCATCCACGAACAAAAAGCAAATCTCGATCCGTAATTTTCTCGTTAGTGCAGAATGACAATGGAGCTGCCATGTTTATCGGTATGTTAAATTCCAAACGTAGAGTGACACATTGCATAGAAGTGTTGCCAATTAAACAAATTCAGATCTAGATATTAGGAGTTTTACCAAATCCCAGAAAGAAAAAAATGTAGGTCCCTTTACTTTTTGACTTATCCTAATATTTTTCTAGTCTAACATACAACTTGTGAGAAATTTCAAAAACCACTTGAACAGTGAATCATGCAACTGACTCTCCGACCCGCCCGGAGGCACACGGATAGAAATACTGAATGACCGTAACAGCAGCACTGGCGAGAACTGTGTTTGAGTCCCAAGGGCTATCAACTGCCATGGTTCAATGCTTCCCGTAGGAAGTATGTATCGTAATTCATGGGTGGAGCCAGAACTCCCACCAATTTGTGTACCCTCTAGGATGGCGAGATCCAACCACTATGCCGAAAGCATCTCATCCTCTTTTCGAGGTTACTGTTGTTGTTTATAATGCATTTGCCATGGATAAGATTCACTGAAGCATCATTGATTTTAAGCCGAAATGAGCGTCTCTTTTTTGAAGTAGCTACTCACTAATCATATTCGTTTGCACAGCCCCCTTTTACAGGAGGGCACATTCACTCATCTTACTGATATAACACAGAAGAACAACCATGTCCGAACCGAGACTCGAACCCGGGAGCCTAGATCGCGGGGAAGAAGCACTACCCCTATGCCAGGATGCCGCCCTTTTCGAGGAACCCCTGGGGATCATACTTGAAGAGTATGAGAAAAGGAGGAATGAAAAATAATTGCAAATGGCGCTTTCGAAGAAAGACCATTCTTATAACCACTTCTTACCCACAATGATCATGAGGAAGAAGTCATTCTGAGATGTTTTTCCGTTCGTCCTCACCCTGCAGATGTACGTCCCCTGCATGTGCATGTTCACGGAATTGATTGTTAGAGTGCTCGGAGAATTGACGCTGAGGTCCACGTGACCCTCCAGGACATCTTTGGCCACAGGGGGTTCATCCAGTGTCCAGAGATACACCAGAGTTCCGTCCTTCTCCCACTCCACTTCGGTCACCACCTCGCTAGGGGCTGTGATGTAGTGACACGTGAGCACTGCCGGATCGCCGCTGATGACGTAGGGGAGCTGCGACACGAGACGGACTTCTGTGACGGTGATGGACAGCACATCTAAGAGAAAGAATGACGGCAATGTTACATTTTTCGAAAACAAAAATATCTAATTCAATAAAACTTTGTAAATTCGAATTTTTGTTAGGTACCTTCACATTTAAAATATAATTAAAGTACAATCATTAGGATTTTGCGTTATCCTGGACAGTAAATCGGTTTCTTCTGAAATTATCAAACTAATGAACTCTTTTATTTTTGTATGCACTCAAGTCTTCCATATCATTATAATGTAATATTAAATATTTTTATAATGTAAATTTATTTAATTTTATATTTTAAACTAAATTTTTGTACAAAATATATTTCTGAAAAAGCTAACCCTGCAATTATTAAGCAGGATCCAGAACATAAAACGAATGTAGGGATCTATTCTGCTGTATTAAACAATTGTGGGAAAAATAATTAAAGAAAGTATTTTACAAAAATAAAATTGGCATCAGTGAAAAGTAATCAAAGGAAATTTTTAACTTAGTTATATTAACATTTTTTTGTAGAAATACTAGGTCTATTTTGAGGTTCAAATTGTAACCTCGAACCGTGATCAGGTAGCGAGGACGGCCCCTTAGTTGACACACCCTTCTCCAAGCTTCCATACCTCACCAGCGGGCGGGCATTTGCCCCCTGCAGATTTAGAGTGCACCAAGCCCGCTCACACGATGGTTTTACCGTGGAAACGGATCTCGAAACCCACTGGTTCTGTTACCGAGATCTTAACATCAGACTACCGAGGCTCTTTATAGTAATGTAAACATATGTTCTGGTGATAAGCTTTAAAGTTATTAACGAAAATCATCAATATTTTAAATTTTGAATTAATTAAAGAATCAATTTAAATGTTAAGAATTCTTTTCAGTGAGAGCATATAACCTAAGTAATACCTATGAAAAAATTCACTAATTTCATTTTAAGAATTCGTCCTTACAACAGTTTGTACGAGTTCTCCAACATGCAGTTTGCCTAAGATATGCAATGCTAAAAAAGTTATAGTAACCCAATTATTGATGCATAAAAACTGCCAGAAAAATGACAAAAGTTCATCGACTAAGACGGACAATATCTAATTCAGTAAAGTTATATTTCCAAACAAAATTTTGAATTTCTCTTATTTTAAATCCACAATCACGGGTTTCAAATAAGCTAACATATGCATAAAAGGTGCGATTAAAATTGCTATTTACTCCAAAACTGTAGATGAATTATTATTAATTATGATCAAAAGCAAATTAATTATGGGTCTAAATCTTCTTAAAGGTTGAAGATTTAAAAAAATAGTTAACATAAAAATTTATGTATTTCACTTTTTCTGTAATACATATAGAAAAAATAGAAGTACGTGAAGCCGTGGGTACAAATATTGGTTTAAAGTCTTTGTTGTTTTATTGTATTTATTGACTTTGAAGGTTTGAATTACGGCAGTCATAATTTTTTATATTCTTAATGGTTTCTTTGGAGAAACATGTTATTGTTCCTTATTTCCCTTGGAATGAACTCCCATTCATACCAAGTCCTAGCGATCGAGGAAAGAGGGGTACAGTAGCTTCTGAGGGTAAGGACCCCTGAGCACCCGAAGGCATAAGTCCGATTTAAGCCTAGTTCCAACGACCTGAGTGCGCCTGGAGACAGGCACACTTTTCTCTCTTTCCTATCTCTTGTGGTTATCCGAGGTTCTTTGATGTCTGTTCAGTTTACTGACAATTTGGGGGAAACCCCAGATCGAAGTCTGCAGGTGAAAAAAGTCATACAATGAGTCAGTTGGCATATTTATGATCAAATCCATAAGACCACAGGTCGTCGGAACGTGGCTTTCTATGAAGATGACAATTACACACTCGTTTGCACAACTCCTTTTTGCAGGGGGCTCTTGCACACACCTCACAGAAAGAACACAGGGTAGAGAACAACCATGACTCGAAGACCTGCTATCCCGAGGTCAGAACCTCTTTGGAAAAATATTAATATTTTTAGGGACACATGAGTTTTCAGCGGTTTCTTTTTAAAACATGTTTAATACAATTAGTATTATTCCGAGGAGTCAAAAAATTAAAAACCTTCTTGCTGTCATTGTCGCATATTATAACCATCTTTTACTTTTATGATGTGAAATATATTTTGAAAAAAAAGCATTTGTTTACATACAAGCTCCAAGTGCAATCGTTAAATAAATTTCTCTCTTGAGTGTGGCATTTACACTATATTGCCATAAAATTCTGAGGAATTTATTTTAACAGTAGTCGCCTCAGGTAAATTTCAGGCTGGTTTTCCGGAATATTGTTTATATTTAATTTCAGCTAAGTCAATTTGATATAATTTCATGCACATAAAATTGTTTGACATCAAATGCACATTAAATTGTTTGACGTCAAAGCTGTTTTATTTTAATTGTCTTATTTAAGCTGCCTTAATTACTCTTTGTATTGTTCACAAGAACCTTTCAATTGGAGAGAGTCCTATAACATTACAACTGTTAAATATGTAAATATCTTGGTCATCTATTTTATAAATTTAGCGATAAGGTAACCTCGTTTTTTTAATTCGTGTAAGCTACGCAAAATACTTTTTCCTTAGATTTCAAAAATGAAAGGAAATTAATTGATTAACTATTCGATGAAACATTAAAAAAAGCTTGATTTTGAAGGCAATAATCTAATCAATTGTTTGAAATCAGGGAATTATTTTTTTAAAAAAATTGCCAACCATGAGCAAAGATTCGCATGAGTATTAAATTAGTATAATCAAAAAGACGAATTTTAAATTCTGAGATGGTGTAAAATTTATTTATTTTAACGATGTAAATTATATTTTTGATAGTTATTGACGAAAACCGCAAAATTAAATTTCATTTTTAATTAATCATAACTTTAATTAAAATTGCAAAAAAAAAAAAACGAACCGAGATGCCCATTTCCACTTTCAAGATGACCCGTAGATGATCCATAGATGAATTTATCTAAGAATTTTACTTCTTTTACCATATATTCTACTCAAGGTAAAATCTAACCCAAATTTCTCTAATTATCAATTGAATAAGATAAAATGGGCAAAGCGTTCACGCATACAAAAACATACATACGTACACATACATACAAACACGTATTACATACACCACAAAAATACACATACATACAAACACGTATACATACACCACAAAAACACACATACCTACACAGACGCACAAACACATATACATACACACGCACACGTCTTCATTATTAGTATAGTATACATTTTTTATACTACAAATATTTGAAAAATTCACTGATTAATGAAAAAAAGAGAAATGTTTTTAATGATAATTTTGTTCATTTGACTACTGATTCTATTAAGTAAATATTTATACTTTTATTAAGTGGGAGTCATATTTTTATGAGAAAGTATTTGGGATGAACGCCAGGTTCCTTTGGCCATTTTAATTTTTTTTAATTGAATGGAAATAGTTGTAAGTAAATATTCCCCTGTTTTAAATAACAGAATGTTTTCATTCTGAGAATAACCGAGCGCATCAAAAACTCATCCTGCGTTTAAAAAAACTTAGCATACCACACCAACTTTAATTAAAATATTTTTTTCTGAAATATCTTTTCTCCTTCCTCGAGAATGTATACGCCATGAAGCTGCAATAAAAATAATTTCTGAAGCACCGACAAAAAGCTGCTGGGAAAGTTGGAAGCTGTGGAATAACAACTCGCGCAGCCAGGAATTCGAAAAATTCAGACTTCTTTGCCGGACTATAATTGCATTTAAACTCTGTCGTTGCGCTGAATGAAGAGATAATTTGATCAAGTAAAATCTAACACCCACGCGTCGCAGTTAAAGATGTTAAAATGGAGCCTTTAACACGGCGCCTTCTCCACTTGATGGAGCCAAGAGAGGCGAGCTTAACGCTCCACCCTCTGCCCCGAGAAGCCATTCCGTGCTTTTTGTTTCACTCCGAAGATGTTGCCCTAATGGATTTTGGAGATTATCGAATACCGGAAAAACTAACTTCTGTGGAACTGTTAAATGCGCTGCGTGCTCTGCATTATGTATTTTTATGGTTCCAAATAGCAAAAAAGAGGGGGGGGGTTGTAAGTGGTTGTTTAGTTTTATTATATTCATAAAAAAGATTTTAAAAGCAATGATGCTCGTATACATGATGTAAAATAAAAATACTGTTTTTGAATGAACTCTTTTATTAGCATACGAATAAAAGTAAAAAGTTCTTCTTTTTTTTTTTGAAAATAAAAAGCAGGTTCGCCAAAACAAATATCTAAAAAACCGATGTGTTGAAAGAATTACTCTAAACATATTAGCATTTTAATAAATAATAGATTATCATCATTAATGAATAACTACGAATTCTGCTTTCTATGATAGTCACGCTTCTTCATATTATGTAAATCGTATATATTACCACCCTAAATAAGTTACTACTAATTTTGTTCATTGATAATAGTGCTTATTCGTGTTATGATAGCCGTAAATAATTATTATCATTAATGTATTACTAGCAATTTTTAATCTCTTGATATTCGGGGTTTAAACATGTTATAATAGTCGTATATATTATAATCATTAATGAATTACTAAGAATATAGTTTCTTATGATTGTAGTGCTTCTTCTTGTTATGTAAATCGTATATATAATCATATATGATAAATTACTAATAATTTTGCTTCTTATAACAGACTTTTTATTTGAAAACATTTTTCCTCCTAGTTTTCAAATCATTTCATATTTGTAATAATTTTTAATCTAATAAATATATTCCATGGAATGCTATAATATATAAATGCGCACGAGAAAGGATGATGAGGTTATAATGATCACTCTTAAAAGCATAGAAGATTCCAATTTAGAACTCTTTTAGGAATGAAACCGAGTCCATATTATCAAATCACGATAAAAGCTATTAAATAATCAAATACAGAAGTAAAATTGAGATTTATTTATTTCATTTTTGAAAAATGTGAAGAATTAAAAAATATATATATATATAGCAAATTTTTTAAAAAAGGAAAACTTTTCAACTTTTTTTATTATTCCTGATAATATAATGCTGTTGTTTTTTTACGATTTTTAAAATTAACATGTTTATCTTTATTCCAGCAAATTATTTCATCTACTAAACCTAATTTGATCTAATGTGAAAGGTATATCCCTTCCTTTAAAAGAAGAATCTCAACTAACAAATTAAAACGGACTAAAATGTGCGTTCTTTCAGATGTAGTTATATGAATGAAGTTTTTGTTTCATTTTCATTTTAAAAAAACAGAAATAAAGAATGCATTTCAGTTTTAAATAAATTCTTTGCCAAATTATTCATTTTTGAAACTATATCTATTTTTTAAGAATTTTATTTTAAATAATATGATACGGAATAAAAATGCTTGTACTCTGCAATGCAAAATATACTGTTTCTTCTCATTCTAAGACCATTGATATCTCAAAGAATTAATGTCAAAGTTTGTTTCCTCAATTTTTCTTCCCTTTTTATCATGTCAGAACATGATGTTGTTTTTGGAATGAGGTTTTTAGCGTCAACAACAATCCGTAGACGAAAAATAAAAAACCCGTTTGCGAAAAATTGAAATTTTATTACCTGCAAGAGCATCTCAAAGACTCATCTTTTAATAACGCGATGCCCTCCCATTTAAAGAAGCTTAATGACTATGACCCTGTATCTATAATAGCTCTAGCCTGACGTTGTTTTTTGAGGCCATGCACATTTACAACAAGAGTTTGTAAAATAACTTCATTTGTTGCTTGAGAATGTAAAGAATCAACTATTTTTTCATTAATATTTTTGTCATTTACATTTTGTTTTGGCGAATCAGATTTATTACATTCAACATTCGGGCACATGAACTTTAAATGTTTTTTAGAGCACAATTGACACGTTATTAAAGATCGACATTTAGAAGCAAGATGACCCTTAGTCAAGCAGACTCGGCACAATCCTTTCTTTTTTATTATTGCGATCTTTTCTTCTAATGGAATGAAAGACGCCTTTTTACAAAAGCGAGTTGCATGATCCTTTAAACAAAACTCAGGTGCTCCGTTTGATTCTTGAATGAATAATTCAGCAGCAGATGGGAGCGAGCGTCGGTCCTCTGCTAAGTGTTTACGTTCCCGCTCAGAGAGAAATATTTCCGATCTGCTTTTATTTATTTTTTCTTCTGATTGCACTTCGCTCTTCAGAAACGAAACTATAGCATCAAGTGTTGACACACACACCCTGTTCAGACTCATTATTTTTTTCTTTGCCTTTTAAATGATCGCAATATATGGGCCGGCAACGAACTTTCGACTAGCGGAAATAATATTATGCCGCACTAATCCGTAGTTACGCCTTAACTACTTAGAGCTCGAAGTTTAGTAGAAAGCTTATTATACAAACCGCTTAAAGAATCTTGTTTCTATTTAGTGGCGTTATTTAAAACCAGTTTTAATAATTCTCGTACATAAAAATCAATTAATAATTCTTTTCTTCCATATCTTTCAGCTAAGCTTTCTATCGCCAAAGGATAATTTTCATTAGTAATAGAAAAAGATTCAACAAGCTCTCTAACTTCTCACTTAATTTTTGTCAGGGGCGATAGAAAACAAAGTAAAGCCCTCTTTCGATTTGTCAGCGGACATATTAAAGGCCTCACTTATCACCCGGGACAAAAGTATTTCCCGGATTGTCATTGGTGTAAGAGCGCTCCAGCTTCTCCCACTCACATTTTAAATTGTCTCAATTTTACAAACCATGACATACTCAAAGACTCAGTAAGTTTCAGTAAGACTCATTTTACTTATGGACTGTTTGGAAACATTGGATTTTATGGAGATGGTCTAGCACTGCTGGGCTATCTCGGATTAGTAACAACAACTACAACAACACAGATTCTTCAACAAAACATTTTTAAAATTCAAATATTCATAGTTTTAACACAATAGAATCCTTACAATATTCATTATACTATGTATCTCTCCAATTTTCTGACATATATATATATATGTTTACTTAAATCAAAATAGTTTTTAAAAATATAATTACGGAAAATCGAATCTTTCAGCACTGAAACTTTATTTGTACTACATAATATTTTTTTTCATAATCTATGCAATATCTCAATAATTTAAATAAAAATTATCTAATTCCTTATGAAATTCGTCTTTTATTTTTATTTTAAAATAGATGTTGACACGTTAAATAATATTTTATTATCTTTTATTTTCAATAAATATATTTCTGAAAACATTTATGAAGATTCTATTTTATACAGTTATCTATTATACAGTATTATCCATTCATACAGTATCAGTAAAGTATTTTTGATAATTTAAAGTTTCAATCTTTTACAATCAAATTAAATCTGATTTATGAAGCTCCAAATATCATTATTTGTGAACAATCAGCAATTTCATTACTTTAAGCCAATAAAATATAGGGAAACTCCGAGTGCTGATTGGCTTATTTTCACCAAGATGGCCAAGGCAGAAGCTTAAAATTACGCATTTATATAAAATAATGATATTGAAATTTCCATAAACAATTGGTTTTAGTCGCAAGGAGTGGAATTCTTTTATTATATTTAATTATTTAAAGAATGGAATCTTTTATTAGTTTCCC
Organism: Argiope argentata; assembly: GCA_026289955.1. Taxonomy (NCBI): domain Eukaryota; kingdom Metazoa; phylum Arthropoda; class Arachnida; order Araneae; family Araneidae; genus Argiope; species Argiope argentata. Next base: position 755,391 of record JAOUZG010034668.1, read on the forward strand.
AAGCATATTCTATTAAATATGACTCGCAGGAAAGAGGAAAAATATAAAATTCATGAGTCATCAGAACGTCTATTTATTACAATTACATGAAATATAAATATTAACTTCACTTGAATTCAGTTTCTTATTAAATGAATAAGTCTATGTTTTATAAATTCGCTATTGATCTTCCGTTTCAGAAGATATCAAGAATACATTATATTATTTTTGTCTTAAATAAACTTGAATTATTGATATTAATAATATAGATATTTTAAATAATCGCAGTAAACTTTCTTCGTACCTATTTCTTCTAAAAATATGATGTTTCATATTTATTTTATTTCACACAGACAAGTGCTGAAAAAATAAAGTGTCTAGATAATAATGTACTCCTCTTTTATTTAAAAAATCAAAGGAAAGATTTTTTGAAAACTTGATCGATTATGTTTTCGACTTAAATGGAATAATAGGAAATGGACATTAAATTCGACATAAATGGAATACAATCTTTAATGTCTTATTTTAATCGTTTTTGAATTCAATATTTAAGGCGCGTGAAACTTTATTGAGTGATGCGTGATATTTTATCACGTTACCATTAGTCACCAAAAATGCAGCCAATAGTGTCTCCTTCAAATTATTTTGAAAACTTGTTTTGTATTGTTATGTGAAAACATGATGTTGTTTTAGTTATTAGGCTTTGATGTCTCCGAAATTAACAGATAAAAAATATTTTTACTTTCTTTTACCAGTATTGCTTTATTATTATGTATTCTTCTTTGACAGCGGATGCATTTATAAAAGGTTGACGAAGAACTATGACGTCATAACTGTTATTTAATCTTAGAATTGGTCGAGCTTTGCCAACCAGAGAAACTGAATATGAAAATTTTAAAAAATTATCATTTTGTATGTATATATAATGTAATCCTTATTAATTTTGATCCACAGCAGAAAAAGATTTATAAGGCGTAAGAAAAGGGGCGAAACATTTATCTCTGGTCTTATATACTATGATATTCTAACACACGTGTAGATTTCCAAAGGGAATTTTTATACGTACTGATCTTATATTGGCCTTTAGACAACAGAAACGCAGGAATCCCTTAAAAGAATATTTACACCAGTGATTTACTATCCATTTACTCAGCGCGCGGTGTAGTCATCAATTACATTTTATCTTTATAATACTTCATTTGATTTATGAAATAGAAAAGGGAAAGTGACACCGAGAAATATAAGAACATTTTAGAATCAAGTTACTATGATCTAAATGAAGACAAAACTTTGGAAATTAATTACAATAGAAATTAGAGTTTAAAAAATCATCACACACACACACACACGCGCGCGCGCGCGCACATATATATATAAAGAGACAGATATATATACACAACTCTCATGATTGTTTCAAACCAGTTTAAACATTTTAATGACTTAAATTAATAAAGACAAATATTGACTTAAAAATAATAATGTTCTCACATGATAACTTGAAATTTACGATTGGAGATTTCATTTTCTTTTATTATTGTTTTTATTTTACTTTTTCGCATACAAAATACAGAGGAGGTACTGTAACCATTAAAACGTTCGAACTCTTGATTTTGAGGAATATTCAATTTTCAACTCTTTCTGTCTACGAAAAACACTTTTTTGGCATTATATCTGTCTATCAAAGAGGTAGATAACTCAAAGGGACTTGATCTAGACGCATGAAATTTGATATACAGCCTTTGCCTAAATTTGTAAATTTCTATCAAATCTTGGGCAACACCTGTTTAGAGAAATCCTCCATGCCCGGTGGGTGGAATATAAGTAAACACAATAACTCCAGAGCGAAGGGAGCTATATGGATAAAATTTAGTACAAAGATTTAACAACTATCATTGTTTATCAAAGTTAGCTAATGCCATGAAAGGTGTTCTCCTAAAAAACACCTTCATTAGGAAGCATGCGAGAAAATTTGGATGTGACCGCTCGCATTGATTTCATTCTATTATATTTTCGTGTTATCCATTAATACAATTTTATTTTGTTTATAATTCCAAAAAAATATTCGATAATTTTTGGTTTATAAAATGCATGTGTATTGTACTGGAAATAGCGTACATTTAGCGAAACATTCCCTCAAGGGATTGAAATGAAAATGGCATGAAGTGTTTGTGAATTAACTATTTAAAATGGTCAATAGTTTAAAAAATAGTAATGGGACGGAATACAAACATTCCATGGGTATGGCAAGCAAACATTTCGGAAGTTCGACTTTATTAACTGTCAAAACAATTCTTCACTTCCTCCTCCTATCTTCATAATAAGTCAGTCAATGGGAACCCACAGAAACCCATAAAACCTAATGAATTTAGGGCAGTGAGTGCCCCCCCCCTTGCCTACGCGGGCAATTTAATTTACGGTCAGTAAAAAGGGCCTCCGCTCTCTTTCGTGCAGTATCGTTGCATCCTGTCACGTGCCAGAAGGGTCACGCGACACGATTATCGTCTGCTAAGAAATCGTGCGAAGCCTTTTGTTAACACACGCCGAGATAGAGGTTTGGTTGGAGTGAATGCAACCGATTAGACGCGCGAAAATTAAGTATGCAACCATATCTCTTAAGAGTTCAATTTTTAGATTAATAATTGACGTTTAGAATAATGATTTTGAATAAATCTGTCGCCAAGTCTTCGAATAGTAGCCAAGCTCGTCGCTAAAGTTGGGATTATTGACTCGGCACTATTTAGCATTCATTAGAAGTATTTGTAAAAGTATCTTCCTTCCCAGGAGGGTTACAAATTTCGTTATTGCAGTACAATACACAAAGAGTGCAGTAATACACACAATTCAGCATACTATCCCTTGTACAAACAACTCAACATAATCGGAAAATTATCATGAGGAAACATGAAATGTGTAAAATTATAAGCATAACAAAAATCATTTTCATTTTTAATTTAAAAAAAAAGGGGGGAAACAGCGAGATTACCCTTCTCTTCATAAAAGAAAAATTTTCTCACGCACTCGCTGGTAAAGGTCCGATACAAGGGAGCTCCTTGCATGGCATTGGTACGCAATAGTAGCGAAATATTAACTTTAGGTGTGCATTTAGTATTTTTAGTGAATCTATTGCATCATCTTTGGAGACTAAGGCAATTATGCCCTGGCATATTGTTTAACAACATCTGAAAACTGAATCTATATTTTAAATAAGAAATTTATCATGTCAGAACATGATGTTGTTTTGGGGATGAGGTTTTTGGCATCAGCAATAATCCTTAGACGAAAATTAAAAATTTTATTATCTGCACGAGCATTTCAAAAAACCAGCTTTTAATAACGCGCGGCTATTGCATTTACAAAAGCTCTGATTTTTTTTTAAAAAAAAGTTCATGACTACATCAAATAAAACCTAGAAGAATGACATTTTGAGCATGTGATTATATAAACTGAAATAAATAGGAAATAGGATATTTTTTTAAACAATAAAGTCGAGACACAGTTTTTTGGATCGTTTGCAATACCAACGGGACTCATTTGATGAAACGATTAAAAGGAATAAAAGTATAATTTAACCTGCACGAGCAAGTGGTGCTGGGCCGTTCAAGAAATGATTTTCTGACATGATACATTGAAATATACATTGAAGATTTCATTTTAATCTTTATTAAATTTTCAATTAAAATTACATTGAAATTTACATAGCAGATTTCATTTCTATCTTTATAATACTACTAAAATTCAAGAAATAACGAAAAAAATTGCTGATAGATAACGGAATAGAATTTCCTCGACGTATTGAAAAACATGAAAATTTTAAAACATCACATTTCTTGCTTTTAATTTCTGAACTTGTGAGTCTATATTCTGGAAGTTGGAGTATCAAATTAAAAGGTTCAGAAATTAACTATGAATTAGTCTATTCTTTTAATTAATTCTTAACAAAAGTTGCCATCCAGTGTTTTTTTGTTTCTTTGCAATCGATTTAAATCAAGAATTTGTTTAAAGAGTACACTTGTATTCACAAAATCCTCTACCGATTTTAATATATTTATCCCAATGAGTTTTTGAGCTATCACGTTTATATGTTTCCGAATTCACCGACCGAAGAGGGTCAACTTCCCATTGGATTTGGTTGAAAATACGATAGGTATCTACACAATAGGTGTTAAATGTATATGCCGAATTTTATAGCTCTCATCGCTTGATAGCTACAATGTTAAATTATATTCGAACAATCGGATAGATAGGCTTCTTCTGAAAACTACGAATTTGGCACAAAGACCGTATACCAAATTTCATCCACGCAATTCAAAGTATTTTTGAACAGTCTTTGTCACCGACCGTCATTTTATAGAAAAGTGTTTAAACTCGAAATGGTCTAAAATGTGAATATTCGTTAAAATCTTGAATTTTTTTAACATTACGTTTCTTTTTTGACGATTTTTATCTATAGCTAATTTCTTTACAGGATAATTAAAAAAACGTGGACAAAATCGAAAAGTAATCGAAAGATCAAAAATCGAAAAGTAACAGAGTTGCAATCCGGAGCCGCTGAAGGATGTCTAAAATAATACAAAAACCACTACAGATCCTTTCATTGATAATTACTCTTTCACATGCAACTAATGCGAGCCACATGTTGATTCTACAGGAAATACTCAAAGTTTTTGCCAGATGCATCGTGGCACGCCAGGCATCTACGTAGCATGGAACGGCGCACATTCTCAAAGATACCGGGTGTATCTCGAACACATCCTGCTGCCACAACAATTCGTTCTTCCAAGTCAGTACGCGTTGCACAAGGTGTTTCTTACACAAGCCCTTTTAGAAATCTCCATAAGAAAAATCCAAGGGAGACAGATCTGGTGATCATGGCGGCCATGTGATTGGTCCACCGAGACCAATCCAGTCGCCAAAAAATAGCCTACAGATGACTGACATCTGTACTCAAATGTACAGGAGCTCCGTCTAGGATAATTCTTTCTATATATTCGCAAGGCTTCTCGTCCGTTGCATTTACCGCTGCCGTAAATTAAATAAATGTCACCCATTTCGCGATACGTGTCAGTACCCATATTACGCCCAACGCATTCACGGCTCGAATGAAGACAATCTCCGTTTGTTCAGCTCCTGCTTTTACAGGATTTAGCGCCTTCTACAGGATTTTGAGATCCTCTATTTCTATGCGATTTTTTAAGTCTTTATTCTATGAGAGATCTATCATGTCATTTTGTCCACGCTTTTTGAATCACCCTGAATAATACGCATACGAGAAAGTAAAAACGTCGAGAAGGAGAAAAAAATTAAGAAGATTCCAACCTATATTCAGGAATATCATAGCAAGATGATTCTTTAATCTAGATTCATTTATCTTTATTTTCGTTCTAAAATTTTCTGTTCAATATACAATAGCGATAACGATGGCACAGATTATTACTTTAAAACCACATGAAAGCACCTAAGTACAAATAAAAGCAATATTAAACATAATAAGATTACTGCGAAATAAACATATATAAAAAAGTTATCAAAGTTACAGGGAAAAAGACGTAAGGAAATAATAATGACGTAATCAAAAAACTAATTTTCTGAAATTTAATTTCATGCTAAAATGGCTTTGTGCAATATTACATTCTTAAATAATTTTAAAAATTTGATATATGAAATATATATTCAATGTAAAATTTTCTTTCAAATTTTGAAAAATTCTTTCTTTGTGAGCACTCACAACAGAAGAAGAGATTACATTAGTTAAGTATTTAGTTTTATTTCTAAAAGTCAACTAAAGACAAGATATGTTTTTTACGTAATGAAAGTCCAATGAAGAAAATTTACAAAAAAATATCAGTAATTTTAAGTTTTTTTTTATCTGTAGTATAACCACGCAGAGCCATCTGGAAAGCTGAATGCCCTTTTTATTTGTGTCATCAGATGCGCAGATTCCAACTTCGATATATCGTCCAGCAACTTGAAAAGGGATTCATATGCTTAAAAGGTCTGATTGATAAGTATGGAACTAAATCTATAAATGAAAACCACTTAGTTATAGAAACGTAAATTTCTTACTTTGTTTGCATTATTTTAAGTAGGACTTTAACAACAATCAATTGACCGAAGTCTGCAATTTTTATTACTTCATATTTACTTCACTAAACTCTTTTCAGGCTTCCTTATATTCTTTTCCAGCGAATCATTTGAAATTTATTGTCAATATTTTTTCATCGTTTTCCTTTTATTTTGTATTTGGCATATAATTTTTTTTTCTGTTAGTGGATCACTATTCATTTTTTCTTCGTTTCTGTTTTATTTTGTATTTGGAGCATAATTTTTTTTTCTGTTAGAAGAAAAAATGTTATTAAAAAAGGATCACCATTTCTACTATCGGAATACTTAAAACAACGCAAAATAGAGACCGATATGTTCTTCGCAGACCATCATTATCGGGGATAAGCCCCTGCCAGAGAAAGGAGCCCCGTCAACCCAACCAACATCATCGGAAAACTTTCTATGCGATATTTAAAACTAAGCAAATGTTGATAAAAGCAATTCGTCTTCAGATTCTCTCGGAGCCAGTTGACTCAGAGGAACAGTTATGCTAATTTTCTAAACGCAGTTGTTATCTTCGCAAAATGTTATCGTCGCTTTTGGGTTTATTTCACTTGTCATAAAACACACACGCTTCTAGTTTCAGGAGCAACTTTATGGTGTAGACAATTCATTGAAATGGAAAAGGGGAAGGAACACAAATTCTTAGAGCGTGAAAGCAATAACGAATTAATCAGAATGCACTCCGTGTCCTTCCGGGCTGCAGAGTCTCTTACTAGTCATAGTAAATTTTTTTCTCCATTTGCAAGTTATATTCCAATGTGTTATAAAATAGTTGCTTATATTTACTTTCTATTATGCGAAGTACGGAGAAAGTGTTGCAATCCTCAAAAAATCACACGTTTTTCGAAGGTCTCAAGACAAATATTTATCTTTTTAGATCTTCCTGAGTTTGAAAAATACATTTTCAAAAAATATGTGTCTGTGATACAGACAACTCAAAGTCGTTTTGAGCTAGAAGGATGAAATTTGGTACTGCATGGTCTTCACACCAAATTTTTAGCTTTCTATCAAATTTTGTGCAAAATACCTTAATAGGAAGTCGGCTTGTCCGTCTGTTCGAATATAAGTTATTGTTAAGTACAAAATAAAGAGATGTACTTGACATTAACTTAACTGTGTATAGATACATAGATACACAGATTTGATATTAAAATGAAGAAATCTATGAAATTTTTTATATTTTCTATCAGTACTTTTCTTACTCTTACTTGTCTTTTTCAAACAATTTTACTAATTTTTCTTCTTATTTCATCTTAATCCTTTTTCATTTTAATGCTTTTATTCTTCTTTAATCATAGTTATTTTTTATTCTAATAGTTTTCTTCTCATTTTCTCTTATTAGTCCTTTTTCATTTTAGGCTTTTCTTAGGCCTTTTACGTTCAATTACCTTTCTTCTCTTTCAAATATGATTATTTCTAATTTCAATACTTTTCCTTTCCTTCAATTATAATTATTTTTCCTTTTAATACTTTTCATTTCCTTCAATTATAATTATTTTTCCTTTTAATACTTTTCATTTCCTTCAATTATAATTATTTTTCCTTTTAATACTTTTCATCTCTTTCAATTATAATTATTTTTCCTTCTAACACTTTTCCTAATACTAAATTCCTAATATTTTAATTATAACTATTTTTCCTTCAAATACTTATCCTCTCAATTCTTTTATACTCTAATAACTGACTTATTTCACTTCTTCAAGCGGTGTGATGAATGTGTACATTTTTACTACAAAACTTTCATTACACTTTTCAATAATAATTTAGTCAACCTCAGGGTTTCATCCAGCATTCTCATAGAACGTGCGGATGTAAAGTTTAAAATTTGAAGAGGTAAAAAGATTATTTAGGAAAAATGATCTCCCTTCGAATATCCGTCTTTTTCTTTCTTTCAGTGGCAGCTATTTGTAGCGAGAGGCATTTGTCCGGAGCTGCTACGAAAAATCGTTTGGGGCTACTGTCATCTGTCATCTTCCCAACCGTTTAAATCGATTGCTCTATCGATTCGGACGAACAGGCAGAAAAATATCTTACATAGATCTTCGGAATATGAAGTAATTCCATTAGGATTTTTACCAAATCGGGGAGCAGATAGTGGTGTCCGGCGCCAACAGAGTCCGTGATTAATGGAGGGAAAAACGAAATGACAGTGACTGCATTCATTATATATAGAGCATCAGCATGATGGTTTTAACTAAGATTATATTTGAAATGATTATATTTTAATCCTAATAAATAAAGAAAATAAAAAAAACTATTAAAGCTATACGTTTATAATAGCTCTAAAACAACAGATAGAAAGATTTGCATTAACAATATGGATGAAAAAAATGCAAAACTACGATTTATCGATCTAAATATTTAAATGATAATTTCAACTTTCAATTAATGTTTTAGATTTTTCTTTCTTGTGGCTTTGTAATTTTAAGATTTTATACAGTTACACAAAATTCCAAATTTTGGTGCATAGAAAATTGAGTGAAAATCGAAAAATGAATAATTTAGAAATCAAGTCGTAATTTTTTTTGAAGATAAATCTCCAACTGTTATAGCTTTCAGCATTATTTTCTAATAACTTTAAAAGTGAAAAATGGATGCCTCAAAAGCGATAAACCGCCAATTTGTTCCCTATGCATTTTGAGGCTTCAAAAATCTCAAGCCAAATCAACATCATGTCCTCACATGATAATAAATCTAATTAAGTTAAAAATATGCTGAAATGCTAATGCGATTTTTTTATTAAAAGTAATTAATATTAGTAAAATATCAAAAGTGGCCTTTGACGAAAAACTTGTTTGCCTGTATACGTAGGCTACAAATGACTAATATAGAATTTTTTTAAAGTTCACATTGTATTTAATACCGATAACATTAGAATTCAACGGAATATATTTACTGCATGCATATATATTTATTGTAAGCGTATTTACTGCAAGTGCAAGTTAAAAAATGAATGCAATATAAAATAAAAAAGAAGTGAAAACTCTATTACACAGTTAATGATCGGCAAAAGCTTGCCATTGAATGTTTTGATGGATGAGTTTAAATTCTAGTAAATATATTTAAAAAAAAACTGTGCATCAAATTGAATTAAACACTGCGGCTAAGAAAACATTATACCTATTTAATGAAATCTGCTTCATTTCCATAATTTTTTAAATATTAAATGATAAATGATGTTAAAATGATTAAAAGGAAATTTCCAATTTTTGAGATTAAGATAATTGTATTGGAAGATATGAACTCCAATTTTCATAAGAAAGGCAGCGATTGTCTATTTGACGAAGGTTAAGCTTATTTTTACGCAAGATTAAATTTTTTGTTTGAAACTTATTTTCTTGGTTTTTTTCTTCTAACTAAATGGATTATTTTGTTGACACGGCGAATTCTTTCCAAAACATTTAATAATATATAGCAGCCTCATCAATTAACTAAGTTAAATGCTCAGTTTATTGCAGAATATACTTAGTTTATTGTAAATATATTCGATAAAACAGCCTAATATTCGTATGATATTTTGTATAAAGCTATCTCTGTGCCGTAGGTTAACATTGTATATAAAAAATATAAATAGATAATTTTTTAAAAAAATTATAATATGCTTTCCTTAATTATGAATATCGTCATTATAATTCCATTAATTCTAGAAAAACAATGTTGACCACTTATATAGCTATCAATAATTGTCCAGTTTCCCAGCAAAAAAAAATGAGTAAATAAATAAGTAAATTGAAATCTGCTATCACAAATTTCAAGTTATCATGTGGGAACATTTTTTTTTAAATATCGTGAACCATAATCTGTCAAAACAGATGCATCGGACCATCTGAAAGATTCTGTTAAAACATAGATTGAGCCTTATTTCATAACTTCTCTGTAGAAGGATATAAAATTTCCATAAGTTGCTTAGGGCCAGAAAGCGATATTTGAAATTCAGAATCGAAACGGAGACGTTTTGCTTTGAGCGTTGACGGTTGTGATTCAGAATCCAAATGAACATGTTCTGTATTTGAAGTTGAGAGTTGCGATAGAGAATCTGCTACACACTGCACACGTTTACGCTTCTTTCGTCCCCTTTGTAAATGTGTTTTACGCTCATGTTTCATTCGGTCTGCTTAAAATTTTAAATTTTGATAATTTTTTTATAAAAGTTTTTGTCGTTTTAAAGATCTGCGTTTTTGTTGTTCTAATCTAATTCATTCTTAATCTTCAGGTCGTTGTTTTTTTTTTTTTTTTTTTTTGAATTTTCAAAAACCTCAAAACAAAACAACATCATGTTTTGACATGATAAAAAAGAAGAAATTTATTTTATTGAAAAAAAAGTAAGCCATAAAAACTTTTTTCAAAAATAAATATTTAGAATTTTTTTCTTTTATCCTATTTAAAACATCAATTAGATATATTTGACTTAACTAGTTACCAAGCGGAAGCAAGAACTATTTTAATTGGACGTCTCTGCAATAAATTTTCATTAACGAGAATTTCAGACTCTCTGAAATGAATTAAACCTTGGTTTCTGTTAGAGACAGTTTTTCGCCGGAAGAAAAGGAAAATCGTTTTCAGAAAAATAATGCCAAAATTTTTTCACAACTTATCTGTTCAAGATGGATCATGATTTCATTTTTCCGTTCACGATGTGCAAAACAATAAGGGGAAAAGCGTATTAATAGCTATGACAAAATTCTATCTTACAATTTAGTTGAATTTATGAGTAGATATTGCATACTATTCGTGTAGATATTATTTCCTAAAATATGTATATAAGCATTTAAAATTTTCCACATATGAAGTTCAGAATAAGTACAGTAAACGAGAAAAATTCGAACAAGGTATTTTCATAAATCTCACAGATTCAAAACTCATTTCTTAAAGGTAATATTTTAAAAAAAATAAATTAATTCCTACTTAGGCCAACAAAGAAAAATTTTATTTTAGTTACTTTTTATTCAATAAATATAATTAATAAAAATAATTTATCCAAAAATGTTTGATTTTCAAAACAACTGAACGCGCATTCTTCACGTGAAAAGTACTGAAATCCTCGTGTTTTATCGGTTCAGCTATTGCCTCTTGATTTCAAATATCATTACAAACGGCTAAAATTATATGTAACGTATTAAAAATTAATTAAATTCAATCAATGAATTAATATTTGAAGAAATTGTATTTACATTGAGTATTATCCACTACAAGTTTGAAAAAAGTGTATTTGAATTTGAGTGGACAATACTATTACAACTATTTTATTATTTCGACAACTATTTTATTAACGATTGAAAATTTGAACAAGATATATAAATATACTAGTTTTTACCCGCGCCTTCGTACGCGTGGAAATTTTGATGTGAATGCGTGAGAACTGGCGGTCTGATCACAATGTAAAATGTCATCAAACCGTATCATTGAAAATAATTTCCGCTAAAAAAATAGTTTGTCGACAAATTTTATTGAAACAGCAGCGCGAGCGGAAGCAACAGCGTTTCCAATCTATGGCTTCGATGCACGCTGTCGCAATTTAAAGGAAATATAGAGGAAAAATCTATCAATGCAGTAAAATGGAATGCACGCAAAAAGTTTTATTCGAAAACAATGAAAGTTGGTGAAAGGAATGCGTACAGCAGAAGAAAAAATCAAAGGAAATGATCAGGAAAGATCGAATTACAATAACAACAAAAAAAATGACGGCAACGTAAACACAAACAAATAGCTACCGTAAAATTACCAACTTCGAAAGCCCCCAATGATTGTACACCAAAGCTTACCCCACATAACTATTCTAAAAACAATTTATTTACAATATTCTACGCCAGTTGGGGTAATATGGATAAGAAAATTTCAATTTCCTTTATCATGCTTTATTTGGGTACTTTTCCATTAATCGGGTGCAAGCGAAAAATAGTCAAATAATGTAGAATTCTATCAAATTTTTTCAGCCATTTTAAAGCGAAAAATAGCCAAATAATGAAGAATTCCACCAAATTTCTTTGGAAATTTTGCGCTTGCGCTAAGATAACGGAAAAGTACCTTTATTTTAATTCAAAAGTCCTTCAAAATGAAACCGGAAGATCCGTTACTAACAATGTTTAATTTTAAATGCATCAAACATTGAAAGAAAAAAAAAACAGAATCGTTTGAATTAGCCGGTCGAAAACTTGTTAAGCCATATTCATTTGGCGGTGGGGAAATGAAGATTTTTGGCAGGAAAGTGAGTTTTTAATTAATAAAGAATTAACCACTGAATTAACTGGAACTATAATCTATATCTGTGCTAAATTTCACGATATTTCATTCAGCGGTTCCAGCGTGATTGATTAACATCATCCATCACAACTTTCACATTTATAATAGCAGTATTGATATCTTTTTCGCCAAACACACTGTACATGCAAAAATACTATAGCCTATAAAATAAAATCTAGCGAAAAATTCTCCAGCTGATTTTATTTTTAAAGTTTCAAGGAAAGGGAGGCAAAAAATATAGCACTTTAAGCCTTGCTTCCAATATCTGAAATTTCAAAGGTTAATTTTTTTCTTTTCTCCTTTATATTTGACATCAAAGTAGAGAAGAAATTCCATAAAGGAAAAAAGGAAGAAAGCTATATTTCTGCATTTTTTTATTATATTTTTATTTTGTCATCGGCTTACGCGGTTCTTTTTTTATATTCGAAATATAAAATTCTTATTCCGTGCAGTTTTTTTTTCCATTGGCGATATATCTATGTCCGGAAAACCCTGACTGTTATCTCATAAAGAAATAAGAAAAATTGAACTTCTGGCCTAAAATAAAATTTAGAAAGAATAAAAAAAATTAGATCTGTTAGAAAGAATGATCTATTTTATAAATTTTATTTTTATAATAATATTTACTGTCGCCACAAATTTAAATTTACACATACTAAAATTACTGTAAAATAACAGAAATGCAAGTTGCTTCTGTTAAGGCAATTGGTTTGTTAGTGGTGATTTTTTTCAAGCAGTCGATTTTGTATATTTATGAGCACAAATTATCTGTTCAAAAATAAATTAGCAGCGTGTTGTAAAAGATTTTATCCACAAACAATTAATTAAAATATAATTTTATAAAAGATTAAAAGGAAATCTGCTATGCACATTTCAATGTTTCATGTCAGAAAATCATTTCTTGAACGGCCAAGCACCACGCGCTCGTGCGAGTTCAATTATATTTTTATTCATTTTAATTGTTTCATTGAATGAGTCACTTTCAATCAATTGTCTTGCATTTATTGTTTAAAAAAATATCACATTTCCTATTTAATTCATTTCATATAATCACGTGCTCAAAATGACATTTTCTATGTTTTATTTGCTGTAGTCATTAACTTGTTTTTTTTCAATCAGAGCTTTTGTAAATGTAATGGCAACGCGTTATTAAAAGCTGATTCTTTTTTGAGATGCTCGGGCAGATAATAAAATCTTTATTTTTCGCGCACGGATTATTGCAGATGCCAAAAACCTCATCCCAAAAACAACATCGTGTTCTGACATGATAATAAAGCGAATGCATCTTGGCATAGCTTTAATAAATATTTTCCAAACAATTTTTTTTCATTGTCTTTATGAGGTTTGGACCTTTTATGATATGCACAATATAAATTTAGCTCAATTCTTAGCTTTAGGGCAAAAATAGTCATATCACGAAAATATAATCCAGATTTAAATGGTACTTATAGATAAAGGGATAAAATCTTTGCCATCAATTGTTGGCCAGTTTTACTTCTACTAACCTTAAGATTGTTGGGCAGACAATTCGAAAGGAGAATGGAAAATTGCGACGATATTCGTTTTCTATTTTGCCACATAATATTGAGATTCTGTCATATGTATATAATAGTTACATTAATTGTTATAATTTAATAAAAAGTAACTAAAATAAAAAAAAGTTGTTGACCTTAGTAGGAATTGAGTTTAATTTTTTCTTTATATTACTGGATTTTAAAAGAAAAGTACAAAATTTACATTAGCATGGCGTATATGAAGAAATAAACTTATTTCAAATATTTCTAATAATGTGCCTTTTTTGTTATGGCAACACTAAAAACAACCAGCGAGAGAAGTCTCCCCAAACATTTTGTCGCAGGCTCTCTCATAAAGATTTCATTCCATTCATTTTACTCTTTGAAAGACACTGGCGTACAATAGTTACGAACTATTAAATTTTGGAAAGCATTTAGCATTTTTGATGAATCTATCGTGTTATCTTTGGAGAGTAATTAGGCGATTTATTCCTGGCCTGAGGTTCGACGCACCCCACAATCGAATATGGGTTTCAAACGCGCTCATTTAAATCAAATATTTGACATAAAACTACTTAACGTCACTAATTCACGTTTCAAATTTAATATATTCCAGTCATTGCATTTTTGGGAAATCGCATTTACATATTTCTGAGAGTACAAAGCAACAGGTTGTCAACCCGTTACTGGATTTCAACTCAAAATGGAATAGGCTCCTATAATATACATGTTAAATCCGGGGACCGAATTTGATCTCTCTTGCTCTCTTTATTTTGTTATTGTTATTGTTTCTAATAGCACTTGTCATGGACAAGCTTCGCCGAAGCCTCAACAATTTTTAAGCCGAAATGGGCGTCTCTTGTTTTGAAATAGCAACAACTAGGGCCAAGACGACGAGTTGGCTACTCGCTCATCCCATTTGTTTGCACAGACCCTTTTTACAGGGAGGGGCACATTCATACACCTTACAGATAAAACACAGAAGAACAACCATTCCTGAACCGGAAGTAGAACCCGGGACGCCCAGAACATGGGGAAGATGCGCAATCCCTATGCCAAGATGCTTTCGGTTATTAAGTTATTAACTAGCTAATTAAAAATATGGCATGAAATATATTTAAAATCTTAAAATCACGTGCTTAATTTCATATATTTAAGTCATTACGGTTTTGAGTTATCGAGTGTACATGGTCGTGAAAGTGCACACCAAAAAACGACCAATCCCTTGAAGAATTTGTTCCCAAATTTTATTAGTATATACAGTTTAGATCTTAAATCTCTGTGCTAAATTTCATCAGTCTAATAACTTTCCCCTTTTTTATTTATTGTGTTAGTTTATTTTCGAGCAACGTGACAGACAGATTTCCTCCAAAGAGATTTATTTAAAATTTGAGAGGAATGTTCAAATTTGGTATAAAGATCGTATTCTCAATTTCATCCGTCTAGCTCAAAGCGTTTTTATCTTTGTTACAGTTAGACAGACGGACATTTTCGGTCAAATCTAAATCTCGAGTTTAATGTTTTGACGATAACTATATTTTTTCTAGACTACGTAAACGAGAAAGTTAAAAAAAAGAAAGAAATATGCGAAAACATAACTTGAAAAGAATAAAAAAGTTAACTATTTACTTAATTATTACGAAACATTCAATAAAAAATTTCCTTTCATTTTTTAAGTAATTGTAAGTGAAATTTTAAAAACATGTAAACAGAAGTTTGGCTATTTAGACTTATTTACTTTACAAATGCCTTATTAAATTTCTTTCTTTCAAAACAAACAATAAAAAAATACTATTTTTCTTCAAAGCTGATATCGCTTTATACTTTTTCTAATTTTTTTTCTCCCTTCAAAGGATCAATTAAAATAAATTTTGCGAAGAAACTTCACAAGGCGGAAAGCAAAACTATTTTAATTGCTCGTCCCAGGAGAAAATGTCCGCTAATGAATGCCTCAAACGGTTTGGAATGAATTAAACCTTGGATTTTCTTTTATGCCCGCTTTCACATGCGAAAAGAAATTCGCTTTGGAAAAGCAGTCGTGCGCCTTCTAATTCGAAAAGCACGCGCATGTTGCTTTAAATAATGAAATTGCAGGGGAGAATAACGAAGTGTTAAATTGCCTGTTTATCTTCTGTCGTGCATACGTTCGTGTGGTAACTCGTTCGCTGGTGTTTGTTCATAAACGGTTTTTCCGAGGGTCTTTTAATGTTTCTGAAATGTACTTTAAGCAAATTTCGTTTCTATAATCACGCAGTTTAGTCTGCAGAATAATATAAAATAATCTTTTCATTATTATTCGAAAAATAATAAGGAGAAGTCGAATTAAAAAACAATTTTGAATTAATGATCGAATAATTAAGGTAACTCTATACAAACTTTCGAAATCTAATAAAAATAATAGCATTAATTATTGGTTGGTTGGTTCTAATGGCACTTGCCTATGGACAAGCTCGCTGCTGGACCCAGCAGCAGATTTAAGCCGAGTGAAGCGTCTCTTGTTTCAAGTAGCGCCAACTAGGGCCAAGAGTACGACTTTTGCTACACACTCATCTCATTCGCTTGCACAACCCCTTTTTACAGGGGGGCACATTCACACATCTCACAGATAGTACACAGAATAACAACCATGCCCGAACCAGGACTCGAACCCGGGACCTCCTGAACACGAGGCAGACGCGCTACCCCTGTGCCAGCAAGCCGGCAGCATTAATTATGAATTCCAAATTGAAGGGATTTTACTTAGTACATATCTAAACAATTTAGTAAGGTGTACTATCCATATTTTAATCACAAAGCTCCAATTCATTTATTTTTCACACAATTTATTTTAATCCTAATTTTACTTTTTCCAATCAAAACTAATAATGAAATATTTTCTACTCCGCACCAGAGGATGGATTCCAATCGCATTGTACGTATCTTTGCATGGAAAAAATAAGAAATTTTATTGGTTTCAGTCGTTGAATAGCTATTCAGAACAAGAATTTATGCCTACCGGCGTCCTGGCATAGGAGTAGCGAGGCTTTCCCGTGATCTGGGTGTCCCATGTTAACGTATGGTTGTTCTTTTGTGTTCTACCTATAAGGTGCGTGAATGTGCACCCCACCCCCGGCTGTAAAAAGGGGCTGTGCAAGCGAATGTGATGAATGAGTGGCAAAAATCACACAGTTGGTCCTAGTTGGCGCTACCACAAACAAGAGACGCAGATTAGGCTTATATCGATGACTATTTTAGCGAGTTTGTCCATGCAAGTGCAATAAGACACTACAACAGAATTTACGCCTGCACACGTTTAAGAAACCCAATATAAATAAAAAGCTATTAATCTGAGAGGGTAGATTTACATGGAAAAAGTATAGGTATTTACGATGAAGGGAAAAATTAAAGGTATTTACGAGGAAAATTATAGGTATTTTTGGGAGTGGTATCCTCAATTTTTTCTCGCGTATTCACTAATAAAAGCGAATTTATAATTCAGACGTATTTCTTTCGAAATGATTGAAACAAATGTTTGATGTGGAATGATATTTACATTCATAAAACCACACACCAAATTAGATAAATGAGTCATTATATTTTGAATTATCACGTTCTACACGTTTCTGAAAAAAAAAAAGACCAACAGTCATTCAATCCTTTATTTGATTTGGCTGAAAATTTGTCGGATGCTTATCATGCAAATGTTAAATCAATGAACCGAATTTTATCCCCCTAACTCCCGTCGTTTTCAAGGTATTTATAAACAGATATTCGATTAGACGAATAGACAGATTTTTACTAAACGGATTTGGCAATAAATTGATAGAAATTTATACATTTTGTTTAAAGACCATTGTGATACTTTGCCGCCATTGGTGACGTCAGAGGAAATGATTGGCGATATTCGCCACCATCGCTGAATGTATATATATATAAGTGACAAAAGTCATGGGATGACTGTTAATATCGTGGCGGTCCTCCTTTTGCCCGGCGAAGTGCAACAACTCGACGTGTCATGGAGTCCACAAGTCGTTGGAAATACTCTTCAGGAATATTCGGCCATGCTGTCTGTATAGACGTCCATAATTGTGAAAGTGTGGATGGTGCAGGAGTTTGGGCACGAACGGACCTTTCGATGATGTCTCATAAATGTTCAATGGGAATTCATTTCGGGCGATCTAGGTGGCCAGAACATGCGCTGGAATTGTCCGGAATGTTCTTCAAACCAATCGCGAGCAGTTCTGGCCCGGTGACATGGCGCATTGTCATCCATAAAAATCCCATCGTTGTGTGGCTACGTGAAGTCCATGAATGGCTGCAAGTGATCTGCAAACAGCTGAACATAACCATTTCCAATCAACGATCGGTTCAGTTGCACCAGAGGACAGAGTCAATGCCATGTAAAAACAGCCCACACTGCAGGCGATGTCGTGCTGTCAGAAAAGGCACTCGAGTCGGTCTTCTGCTTTTATAGCCCAAGGAAAACAAATTTCGACGCACAATCCTATCGGACACGTCCCTCGTACGTCCCACATTGATTCCTGCAGTTATTAGACGAATTGTTGCGTGTCTATTAACGTTGACCATTCTACACAGACGTCGGCGATCTCGGTCGTTAAGTGCAGGTGGTCGCCCACTGCGCCGTCCATGATGGGATGTGATGCCTGAAGTTTCATACTCTCGGCACACTCTTGATACTGTGGATCTAGGAGCGTTGAATTCACTAACGATATCCGCAATGGAATGACCCATGTGTCTAGCTCCAACTAACATTCCACGTTCAAAGTCTGTTAATTCTCGTCGTGCCGCCATAAATCCCGAAAAACCTGTTCACATGAATAACTTGAACACAAATGAAAGCTCTGGAAAACGAACTGCGCATTTATACTTTTTCGCTGCGATACTTCTGCCATCTGTATATTTGCATGTTGCTATCCCATGACTTTTGTCACTTCAGTATATATATATATATATATATATATATATATATATATATATATATATAGCAGCTTGTGTTGGAGGGAGGATAATAGTTGTGCTTTTCCTTTGATTTTGAATAGATAATTTTAAAAAAGAGTCTTAGTGTGTCACTTTGTTTGAGATATTGTCATTTTTAAGTATAACACCACTCTTATCACTACAATCGTATCAAGTTAAGCTGATAGTTTTTGAGTTGTCTTTATCACAAACGGAACAGATAGACAAACCGACAGAATTCTGGGAGGTCTGAAACGTAGATCTCGGTGAAAATCTCGAGTTTGAGTCTTTTGTCGTTTGCAATATTTTCGCAATATTGAGAACACGAGTGAGGGAAACTACTTATTACAGGAGTTATTGAAAGCTATGGAAGATAATTTAGACTAAGAAAAAAGTTAGAAAAATATTTTGGAAATTATCATTCCCACCACTTGTCGATGTACAAATATCAAATCTAGTTCATGACTGAATAGCCCCGGAACATCGAAAGCATGATACCAAGGAATTTGAAATTTACCAAACATCTGATAAGAAATAATTTTGGATTTTCAACTTATAATAAAGAAAATCCTTTTCAAAGAAATCTGTTCAAATTTTCACGATCAATTTGCTTGTTACGATAAATATTAGATACTTACCAAGCGAGATCTTTATATTTGTAAAGATTTCTATGTTTTGATTGCGTATTTACAAGGGAGAGTCGGAAAGTAAAAGAACATTTCAGAAAAAGTGCATGCATTTCTAATGGTAGAAAAATGAAACGTATATTAATTTTCTATATCACAACCTTGGATTTCAGCTTTGTTTTCTCTATGTTCCATAATTTTTTTAAAAATTTCTTCGGGGAAAAAAAACGTTTCTCAGTTGTATTTAATATTTTGAAAAATAGTTTTGTTCCACATCATTCATCGGTAGCAAATCTTCTACCCCATAGCCCTTATTTCAATGGTCCAAACATTTAAAAATCTATTGGAACTTGGACTGGAGTATATGGCAGTTTTTCCAGAACTTCGAATACCATCTCCTTTATTGTTTCGACCATCGTTGGATTGGATGTTGCCTCGCCTTATCTTACTGAATACACTACACTTAGCCCTGACTTATATTCAAAGTATTGGTGATTTCGTCTACCTTAGTTCGTCGGTTTTCCATCACCATACTCTTTACGATTTTCAAATTGTACTCACAGGTTGACGTCGATATCTTATCCGATATTTCATCGTCACATGAAGAAGTTCTTCCTTGTTTGAAGAGCTCCATTCATTCGTAGATCTTGAGTAGATTATAAACAGCTGTCACCGTCCTGCACTTGTATTCGACAAATAACAGATTTAACGGCTTCCACACACAAAACCCCCCCGAATCACTGCTCTTATTTCCTCTTTGGCGCAGATTGACAATGTGTTGCCATATTTTAGAGTAAGCAAATTTCCAACAACTAATGGTGGGAATAAGAGAGACACTTTCCATATAAATATTGCTGACAATTCAGATTTTGGATATTAGTAGTATTACCAAATTCTGGAAAGAGAAATTGCAGAAGTCCCTATAATTTTTGACTTTAACTCCTAAATTGTAGTAAGGCAGTTGGGGAAACAATTTAGGAGACAGCATCTTAGTCCCTAGAATTTTTCTGATCTAAACAGAATGTAATTCAAGCTGGTTGTTGCTGTTTATAATGGCACATGCCATGGACAAGCTCACTGATGCATCAGCGATTTTAAGCCGAAATGATTGTCCCTTGTTTTGTAGCAGCTCCAACTAGGGCCAAGAGTACGACTTTTTTTTACTCACTCATCAATCTGCTTGCAAAGCTCCTTTTTACAGGGAGCCCATTCACACACCTTGCAGATAGAACGTAGAAGAGCAACCATGCCCGAACCGGGCCTAGAACCCGGGACTCTCAGAACACGAGGAAGACGCGCTATCCCTATGCCAAGACGCCGGCTTTAAGCTTGTACAATTCTTTGATTTACTAAGATTATTAACAAACTAAAGGAGAGGGTTTCAAAAGTAACTATTCAATGTCTGTCGGCCATAATGCAAATAAATATGAAAACTACAAAGCAATAAAAATATAAAGATAAAATTTGGTAAACATATTTTAAATGCATATCAGTAAGAATTTTTGAACTACAGATGGGTGACAAAATAATATGAACGCCCATGGAAAAGGCATTGCCCTTTTCAAAGAAAGGCGCGCAACGCGCATGTCATTTCGCACTGCAGTCCGCCACCTAGCGGATTTGAAAGGTAAGGTTTCAGTCACTCAACAGGTACTATAGATGTTGCATGCGTCTATCGAAAGTTTTGAAAAATGCAATAAGGACGGACCTGTCAGAGTTCGAAAACAAACATGATTGTTGGAATGCGGTGCGCTGGTGGCTCGATGAAGGAAACAGTCAATTATTTGGGACGTGCAAGAAGTACTGTATCAGTCGTTATGACAGCATGCACGAAATTCGGGAATGTGGCGTCTGCCAAGCGCAACAGTGGACGGAAAAGAAAGCTTATAGAGAGGTATAAAAGAGTCTTAACCCGCATAGTGACCCGAAAGCGCAAGCATTCGTTATCCCAGATAATATCCGAGATGAATAGTCATCTTCAGAACCCTATTTCAGCAAGAACCGCCCAAAGGGAGCTCCATGCTTCGAACATGTATGGAAGAGTTGCAATTCGCAAACCGTTGGCACGTCATGCTTTACAGCGACGTCAATGATGTAAAACACACAGACACTGGACCCACAACAATGGCAGAAAGTCATCTGCTCTGATGAATCCCCGTTCACCCTTTTTTCAGACCACCGGACGCGTTTATGTGTGCAGAACGCCCAAAGAATCATTTGCTCCTAAATGCATCGTGCCGACTGTGACGCACGGAGGTGGTTCCCTTATGGTATGGGATGCGATATCTTGGTGTGGTGTGGGTTCGCTTGTTACTCTGCATGGGAAGGTTACAGCTGCCCACTATGTCGGTATCTTTGGGGATCGCTGGGACAACGCTCCTATCCATACTGCTAAAATCGTGCAAGAATAATTTGCAGAGCATGAGGGGGAAGTAGGTAATCTTGTTTGGCCACCTCAGTCAACTAATTTGATCATAATTGAACATTTATGGGGATATCTGGAGTCAAAATGCCTTGCTCGGTTCCCTCCACCTTCTACGATTTCGGCATTAGAGATTGCTCTCAACGAAGAATGGTGTCATATCCCAATAGACGTTTTTCATGCCCTCTATGCTTCCATCCCGCGTCGCTTACAGTCTGTAATACAGTCAAAGGGGTATCCAACCCGCTATTAAGAAAGCTTTTCTCTTCTTTCATAGGTATTATTTTGTCACCCATCTATATATTCTTCAAGAGATTTACCGTCTGTTGCTCTGAACTTTTGCATGCAAGTAAACAAGTAAATAAAAAATGTAATGACTTACATAATTAATTTTCGTATATATTTTTAGCAGCTAAATATAAATATATTAAATAAAATCCGTTAAAGAGTTAACCATGTGTTGTCGGTATATTCGCTTGTACCAAACGTCATAAATCGTAAAAGTAAAGACTTACATTCATAAAATTTAATATACTATCTTTTTACTCAAATTATAGCTGTAAGTCAAATTTTATTTTCAATTGATAAGAAAGTCGGTATTCAAGATGCATATTCGTTTTTTTTCACTATAAAAAGTAAGAAGAAGACTTTTCCAAGGCTAAGATTCTGAAAAAAAAAATCTGAGTACTCGGGAATTGATTCTGTGTAGAGGGTATTACATTTCCATTAAAAATAACTCAAGAAAGTTGAGAGCCAAGTCGATTAGATCATACCCGTTGTGTTTTTTTAAACCTGATATTGTATCTATATAGTATATTATAAACAACATAAGTAGTATAAAAACAAATTTTGAAATCAATTCTTATTTAGATTATAAGGAATAATTTCAATTTAATTACTTTTTATTAGATTATTACAATTGTG
Organism: Argiope argentata; assembly: GCA_026289955.1. Taxonomy (NCBI): domain Eukaryota; kingdom Metazoa; phylum Arthropoda; class Arachnida; order Araneae; family Araneidae; genus Argiope; species Argiope argentata. Next base: position 778,157 of record JAOUZG010034668.1, read on the forward strand.
TTCTCGTGTTCCACTTTACAGTGGAAGGAGAGGTGCAGTAGCTTCTGAGGTTATTGACCCCTTAACATCCGAGGGCAGAAGTCTGACTTCTAGTTCACAAACGTCACATACCCTTTTTACGGGGCGGACATCATTCATGCATTTCCTTCATTCATCCACAGATCGTAAATTAAATCTGAAACAGAGAACGTTCACCTCTCACCCAGAACCCCTAGTGGAATTACTCTAAACATGGAGAACTTTATGACCTCGACAGATTAAAAGTCTACCATACAAGGAGAGACTTAGGCTGGCAGTTGGAACTCTCAGAAATGGTATGCGAAACCAACGCCCTGCCAACCAGGCTATCCCGGCCTATTAATTGCAATTACTATAAACAATTGATCAAATAATTATTCTAACAGTAAATTTTCAACGCCAGTTGAGGTTTCAAAACCCTTTGTGGCAATGCAAAATGTGTGATTTTTCTAAGCGAGTTGAAGTAACGTAATACAGATTAAAAAATTTCTAATTTTCTTTATTCTGTTTTATTTTAATTCGAAAGTACTTCAAAACGAATCGGAAAAAATCCGATTAATTAACAATGTTTAATTTTAAATGCATCAAACATTAAAAAATAATTGGCCGAGAACACGTTAATCCTAACCTCCTCCCCTGGCCTGGGGAAAAAACAAATTGAATCCGTTACTGATTTGGCGGCAGGAAAATAAAGATTTTTGGCGAGAAAGTTTTTTTAAAAAATTAATTAATAAAAATAAGGCATTAATATTTGAAAAAAAAAACTGTATTAACATTGAGTTTCATCCACTGCAAGTTTAAAAAAATGTATTTGAACTTGAATGGATGAATAAAAAGTATTTTATTACCGACTGGAAATTTGAACAAGATAAATATATATAGATAGAGAATGAGCTAATAGCAGGGATTGAAGAATGAAAAAGTTTACTTTTTCTTCTTTTTCAGGTTGCATATCAGACTAAAAGCTGCTCCTGCAAATGCTGATCAGTAGATTAAGGGGAAAGGAAGCAATCCAAGGACGAATGAGTGGGTGGAAGTTTATCACAATTCTATTTACAACATCGAATGTTTGAAAGCCAAACGATGAATCATTGCACTGAAATGTCAATTACAGCTTCCTGTTAATTCTATTGATGCACTAAATAAAAGTGTAAAAAGTTTAAAAAAATCAATTAAACTGTCAATTAACACCCTGACAAGGATTAATCCCAATTTATTTGACAGCCTTATAATGTCTCAGCGAAGTTATTTTTTATTTTATTTATTAACGAATAAAAATAATGTAATTTTTATTCATTTGCAATGTACTTTCCATGAAATTCTCTTTTAGATTCGTTAACTAATGAACGACTACAATCTAAGCTTTGTTTAGTTTAGTTATATTAACGTCCTGTTGTAAATCAACACTTGGGCTATTTGGGGACAGACCTCGTAATTTTAAACCACGGTTAGATGACGAGGAAGACATCCGAGCTAAAACACCACTATGCATACCACACCAGCGGAAGGACGTTTGACCCTGAAAGACTTTAACGTGTTACTGGACGGTTTATCGATATCATCAGGTTTCGAACCTGAAACCCGACCTTGACATTTTTCTAAACAATCAATGCGAGACAAAGTTTTTTGGATCGTTTGCAATACCAAAGTGACTCATTCAATGAAACAATCAAAGTGAATAAAAATATAGTTTAACTCGCACGAGCTCGTGGTGCTCGGCCGTTCAAGAAATAATGTTCCGACATGATACATTGAAATATGCACAGTAGGTTTCATTTTTTTAAAACTTTATTTTATTGTTACTCTTTTACGTGACATGTATATTAAAATTTAAGAGGATATTCTACGTCAAACTGTTTTGCATAATCCCTGTTAAAGTTCTTATCTTAAAATCGCCTACCATTCAGCGAAACCATGTCTACTCAGGTTTTTATTTTACCACGCATAAGAGTTTTTCTTGCCAGGTAGAACAGTGAAGAAAATGCAGACCATCTGGAGAATAATTTCACACTAAATTATCCATATATAATCTCCATAATATAATCATATACCAAATTTTATTTATTTAGGCTTCTTATGAATAATAGCATACGTATACATGCGAAGATAAATACCGACAGATTGTCCTGTCAATACGCCAGCTTATTAAATTCAAAATTTGAAGCAATGATAAAAAGCTTTAAAATGTTTACTAAATTTTATTCATCTCACTTTCAGAGTACAGTAAATGTGGTAATACCTTGTTCTCGCACAGAAATGCAATTTCCCTGTGAATGGACTTGATTAACAATTTGAATCTTCAAATTCTTGTTAAAATCATGAACAAGACAAAAAAATTCTTGTTGAGTGTGTAAGAGTTTTGTCCATGTTATCTTAAGACAAATTAGAGTAATTTTGACGATGATTAGAGTAATTTTGATTGAATTTTAACAAGCCTGGAATATATTATAAGGGAAGTAAAAATCTCGGCTAAGTTCTATATGAATTATCTATTTCATAAAGGTTTTATATAATTAGGTGGGGGGGGGAGTGGATATAGTTAGGTGGATAGTATATATTGTCTACTAAAATATATACTATCAAATATTAACTATTGACAACTGGATATAGTTAAGTTAGAAAATATTTATCTTGGTCATAGTTAAGTTAGAAAATATTTATCGTGGTCATAGTTAAGTTAGAAAATATTGATCGTGGATATAGTTAAGTGGGGGGAATGAATTCATTTTCCTTAAAGTTTTTACTATTGAATAAATTAAAATTAATCGAATGAGCTGAATTAGTACCTCATTAATACGAACAATAATTATATTTAAATTTTTCTGTAATTGCAATAGTTTCGATATAAATCACTAAAAATAATTTTTGGCTCTTAATTTCAACATTTTTTACATTATCGATATTGCCATGTTTGAAAGAAAATAAAAAGATTTCTAAACATACATTTTTGATTTACTTTGAAACTTTTTAAATTCACGTGAATAAAAGTATAACAGTTTAAAGAAAACTAATTAAACAAAAATAATGCAGTAAGAGTATTTATTGGAAATATTAAGTAAAAACGACCAGCTTAAAAAATGTAAAGAAGCCGAGAGCGCGTTTTACATCTTTTGAATGCAATCTAGTATCTTTAATTTGGAAGTTATGATGTAAACATATTTTTTTTGTTTTTATTTCACTTTTAAAATAATAAAAAATATTTTTATAATATTTTATTTTCCATACACATAAAAGCTTAATTCTTTTTAACCACCAGGTATAGGTATTTGAAATTTGGTGGATGTCTGTTTATTTGGTAATAAAATTTTTCTTTTAATATGAACCAAAGGGCGATATAATATTTTGTCATTCTAAACTGCTTATCATGAAATTGTTTTTATTATGGTTAACAAATTTGTCAAACCATGTCTCAGATACCTTGTCACGCATTTGACATTCATTCAATAAATTGGTAAACATTTCAGGAGCAACAAAATAAACTCGTTTAAATAAATAAAATAAATACGTTTTCTATATAATATCAATTTATTTTGCCTCATAAGAATAAATTTTATTTTTTAATTGGTTTTTTTTCCTGAATTTTTAATAATCTAATGGCTCTCTAATCTGATATCCGCCACATTCGTTAGAAAAAAAGACAACTGTTATAAACTTTACAGAAGTATGAGAAAAAAAACTGATAATGTGTTTCCTTTTACTCCTATTAATTGTTGTAACTAAATATTCATAATAGAAACAAATAAAAGTTTTAATTCCAAAATTAATCAAGAAAAGTGGGTAAAGATTTTTTTTCCATTTGCAAGCAAAAATCAAACTATGCGTTCTTAATTTGGACTTTAAAATATTATTCTTGGCATTTAATTGAAAGAAGAATAATTGCAGACGATAAATAATTTCTTCAAATATGTTTCAAATACAGACGATAAATTTTTTAGTTCTTGCCAATTGATGCAACTTTAAATGGTTCTAATTTATATATTTTACATCTGAAAATAGAAGTTTGTATTTTATTTTTATAACATTTTTAATTCAAATTAATTACAACTTAATTAAATTAATTACTTACGTAATTTAATTAAACCTTTTAAAGCTTTTTTAAAATAATTTATTTTATTTAAATATGAAAAAAAAAGCCTTGTTCATATTTTATATTTATAATATTTGTTAATTAAATATTATTTACTGTTCGGCAACAGATTCTATTCTACGCGCTAGAAATAAATTCCTTATCAATTGTTTTTTCAATTAGATATATTTCATGGGTTTTGTCTCAAGATAAAATGGAATTCAAAATGATAATAAGGAATTTACTTTTGATTTATGACTTGTCGAAAAGAACCAAAGAATTATGTTATTTTTAGCTTTAAATATACCAAAGAGTTACGAAATATCAATGTCTATATAATCTCGATTCTACAAATCATATTAGTAAACAATTTTTAATACATTAACAATTTAAAATAATTGTTTCGACCTACTAGCATTTAAAATAAAATATGTTTTACAGATTCATGGGGATGTGGAATTAGAAAATTCTTCAAACTCTTTCTTATAATACTTTTTTTGTTTACAAGAAAGTAAAAACCCTTTATTATTTAGCTTTCAGTTATAATTTTTTCAAAAAAGAAAAATGATTGCCATTTGGAAATTTTTCGAATCTGAACTTAACAATCAAGCTCAGGAACTGAAAAACTTGAAGAAAAGTTATTTAAGGTGCCAACAATATATATACAAAAATTTCTTCAGTATAATGAAATACAAATTATTTAGATAAACTCAGACAAGTAACTTATGTTTAACTATTTTTTATAAATTATTAGCACAATACAAATACTATAAAATATAATAATTGACAATTTAGATATGGTCAAAAATTCTAAAGAATGTGAAAGTATACTTTATAAAGGAAAAAATTGATATAAAGAAAATAATACAATATTTAAAAATTGAAAAAAGCTAAAAACTTTTCTTAAATAAACGCTCTAATATAATAATATGGATTATATAAACCAAATAATATACAGCAGACAAATGTTTTTAAAAATATTAACAAAAAAAAGAACATTGTTAGTTTGTTTTTTCATTCTGCTACTGCTAACTTTCATAATGAACAAATTTACAAGTTAGATTGCTAAACATTGCTAAACTCAATTTATAAACATCAAAACGTCTAAATAGACATCAAACATTAGACTTAGTGACATTAAACATTGAAATGTCTTGACTTGTTTCAATGTCTGTAAATTACTAATATTTAAAACAACGTAGCTGGGAAAACGTTCACACTTCAGTAATTTTTGTAAACTAGTTAACCTTCCCTAATTTAATCCATTCTGGTCTAAACGTGCGCTTTGTAATTTTTGAGTGAGGGGGAAAACATGACGTCATAACATAATATATGAGAACTCGCGCTTAGATCTTATGCGCAATGAAGTTCACGATAGCACGTGATTTATGTGATTTCGGGTGAACTGATTATCCTATTTTGAAAAGTTTATTTGTTAATTGAGTTGTTTCCCTTGCTTAATTTTTTTAAATAGAGTAGTAAAAATATCATATTTAAAATTAATGGTAAATTTATTATTTTATTTTTAACGGAGTATTAAGTTATAATGTTCTATTATGTTTTTTTTAATCCTTTTCATCAAGTATTTTGTTACTTTTCTTTTTATTACTACAAAGGTTAAGAAAATAAATTTTATTTTGAAACTAGCAAATCTTTGAGATGAAAATCTTTTCATTTTAGGAGAATATCTAGTGACATATTCAATGTATCATAGAAAGTTAGCCACTAAAAATATTATAATATTATTTTTGTCATCAGTATGGGATAAATATTCCAAAAATTCTAGAATTTAACTTAATATTTATTTGCTTATAAAAAAACTATTTATAAAAAGTATAAAAAAACTTAATAAAATATTGATAAATTTCTAAATATAACCTATCTGATCTGTAAATAAGAACAAAATTCTGCTATTTAATACCAATGGGCTTTCTTATATATATATAGTATGCCACTCGTAAATGCAAAATTTTTAGGTTAAATTTCATAAATAAATGTAAATAATAAATATTTCAAACTGAAATAATATATATATTTTAATAACATGAACATATAATTGTCGTTAGCCGGTTATATAAATAATATAATTATCTTTTTCTATTAGAATTGATGATGTGGTACTATTAATTTGATAAAAAAGAAAATAAATATTTTTTCAGAGGCAATTGAAAGAATTTTTGAAATTTGAGAATTACTAAATCTAATTATATATTCTTATGCACACATATGATACTATCAATTAGATATTGATTATTACGAATTTTACCAGCTGATTTAATTCTTCATAAACCCATATAAACTCTATTAAATTTTCTTTATTGAACAAAACATTATTGTTTAAGTAAATATCGTCTGTTTCTTTTTCACAAATTTACTAAACATATCTTATGAATATGATTTTCAGAAAATATCTGATATTTTTCGTAAACATTTCCTTCATAATAAGTGCCTATATCTCAGGTAAATTAATAAATTCTGAAATTTTTCCTTGACACTCATTTCCTGATTATTATCAGTTCCTCACAAAAAATTACTCAGAACGTATTTTACTTAGTCCTTCCTTGTTGTTTTATTGTAATTAGAGGGATTTCATTTTGCAAAGGGTGTGGCAATTACTTTTCTAATGCAGTCACGTAGCAAAAAGAATAATTAGAGGCACTGTCGCAAGCTCTTAAGCTCGTGTGTTTCTGTGTCACGTGATTAGAATGGCAAAGGTGGGTCCAAGGAGATTCCCTTTGGCGTAAACCCTGGAAAGTGCAGGATTTCCAAAGATTACACCCTCGCTTCGTGTAATTGTATGCACCCTCGCTGATACACTGAGCGCGGATCCCGCCACCTGAGCCCTTGTTTTCTATCTCGCCAAATTTTGAAGAACAAAAAAAGAAGAGAATTTTACAAGAAATGAATACATCGTGAAAGTTTTAAATCAGAAAAAAACTTTTAGATCCATTTTTTGGAAAGAATTTATATTATTTTTGGTTTCAATTTCATCAAAAAATAGGTTTACAGTTTGAAAAAAGAAGGTTATATGTCAAAGACGTGAGATCAATTATTATTTTTTTATATAATAGATTCTTTTTTATTTATTTATACATGAAAATATGCAAATGTAAATCAAAAATTCACAAACTTCATATGATAATTTTGATAAAGTAATTAAATCATCCTGATATTCATCTTCCAAGGAGAAAATTAAGTGTTTCTTTTTGTTGAAATTTCTTCAACTGTAGTCAGTATTTTTTGACAAATAGTTAATTGTTAACCCTTCACACTCCGAAAAATAATTCGATGCAAAATTATTCAACTAATACAAAGATTTGTTTATTGCTATGAAAAATAAATATACGTAATTATTTTAAATCGAATTTCTTTGAAAAATGAATCTACATCTCTTAACCATTAAATAGGCCGTTTTTAACAATTAAACTTGAAAAATAAATAAATACAACGTCAAAATGGTGCACAATCTTGAATGGTGAGTCAGAGGCACCATCGGAGTGCGAAGGGTTAAAAGAGGGAATTGCTTTAAAATGAGTAAAATATTGCATAATTATCAAACATAAGCAAGTGTGGAAAATTTCACATTAAACCAGGGGTGGAGGTATCCCCAAGACTTTCTCACTTTCTCTCTAAGGAATTAGACTATCGATGAGAAAGCCTTATTTTCCACTCCTTACATCAGTTATGAAATATTAAATTTTGACGTAAATTTAGATTTTTACTGAATCAGTCATCTGATTCTTGGTGAGTATTTTTAGCGATTATTCCGTTGTATCTGGTTAAAAACATCAGAAAACCAATTTCATGCTTTCCGCGCGTTTTACTTAAGTTGACTGCTGCCGAAAATTGTCATAGAAACTGCAACTATAATAACAAATTCACATACTCAATTTTCCATAGTAAGTCGCAACACTTTTCAGCTATCGCGTTTACGTGCTTCTGAAAGTACAATCAGACAGATCGTCTGCCCCTGATAGGATTTGGCTTAAAATGCGATAGGCACCTACACTGTGGATGTTAAATCTGTTCTTTGAATTCTATCCATCCACTTTTTTCTTTTCTTAATAATCGTCTTTCTTAATAAACACAGATATCCTCTGCAATGAATTGGTCTAATATTTGATAGAATCTAAAATTTGTTGTACAGGCCATATACTAAATTTCATCTACTTAGCATAAAGCATTTTTCAGATATTTTTGTCACATTTAGAAGGAAGATACATCGACACACATATTACCAAAAATGTATTTTCCGAATTCAGAGAAGATCTCTTAACCATTATGCAGGCGTTTTTAACAATTAAATTTGAAAAATAAATAAATAAAATGTCAAAATGGTGCACAATCTTGAATGGTGAGTCATAGGTACCATCGGAGTGTAAAGGGTTAAAAATGCGCCGCCATTTATATATTATATCAAAATTTTGCTTTGATTAGAATCATATACCATGTTTTACAAACTTCAAAAACAACTGTTTTTTTTTAAATTTTAATATTTTTTAACGAGTATATGATTTCCATAAAGTTTTTAAATAATTTCACAATAGAAGTCGTTAGAAAATTTTAAATTAATTAATGAATGAAATGAAATGATATTAAAATCTTCCTTTTTGTTTGTTCCTTCTAAGAAAATAGTTAATAAAGATGATGTGACAAAATCTACATTTTTTCAAGAATTATTAATAATTTAAAAGTAGAACAAATATTATTTATTGAATAAAATATTCCAAACTTTTTTATTTATTTATATTCAGAGAATTATTAATAATAGAAAATATAATAACCATTCATAATGTGAATTTAAAAAATGAACTATTAATTTATAAATAAAAGATTATTTAATACTGTCTTTACTATCTTAATAAAGACAGTTTGACATCTTTTCTAATATTAATGATTTAATAATAGTAATAATTAATAGTTTAAAAATAAAACAACCATTATTTTATAAATAAAATATTCCAAATTATTTGATGCATTTATTTATATAGTGTTTTTGTTATTTACATCTTTATTTTAACCACTTAAACTGTTTTGCCCGTATGCCGTATGTGCATCGATTTATCTAATTTTGATAGTTGTAAACAAAAAATAAACCCATTCGTAACAATTATAATTCAATAGTAAAATGACTTAAAATACTTAAGTAAGTCAAGTATTCCATGGATTTACATTTGAATCAAAATACGAAAACATTCCCAAAATAGAAGGTGTCATCTTTTTAGATAGTAAAAAAAATATAATTGTTAAGTGGTTAAAGAAATTGTATTCGTAGAAAAGGTTTACTCTGATATCCAAAATGCATCAAATTAAATTAAAAGTCAAAATATGAATTATTTACATGTTTCCTTCATTTATTAAACACATAAATTATTATTTAGGTATATCATGTGAATAATAATGGCATTTGATGCATAACTTTTATGCATCAAATGCTATTATTATGACTTTTTTACACCATTGCCTTTATCACTTTTTCATATT